>JAJQQW010000009.1:116472391-116485340 GCA_025583905.1 Ia io | reverse complement strand
GCAGGATGCAAACAACTGATCTCTCTCTCTCCCTCTCTCTCCCTCCCTCTGTTCCACTCTCTCAGAAATCAATAGGAAGAAATATCTTCGGGTAAGGATAAAAAAGAAAAAAAAGAAAAGTTGAAGTGACCTTTGCTTTGGGGACTTAAAACCTTTCCAAGTACCTGGACTTCTTTGATCTCAGCCCTGCAATGCATATTTGAACATGTCTGACATTAATTTACTAATCATCTTCCTTTGAAGATTAGGCATTAAAATGGCATGTTTTAATGTGATATTTGAGAGCATGTTTACCCTTTAACCTCCCCCGACACAAAAAAATAGAGCACAAGACAGCAGTGATGAATACTTGCATTAAAGGTTATGTTGTATTTCCAATTAAATTGCCCCAAAGTGAGGAAGTTTAATTATATTTCTACCAATGACACTAAATACTATAACATCCTGTCTGACACATACTAGACATTGATTAAAAAAGAAACTGGCTATGCTGTCGGCGGCGGGAACAGCACCAGGTGTCTGACCCGTGGTGTCAAACAGGGCCTGGGTTCCGCTACCTCCACGCTTGAGTTCTGGCTAAGAAAAGAATTCATAGCCAAGATTCAAAGTCGCTAGAGATTTATCAGGCAGCAAAGATGAAGTGCACTTAAAGAGAAATGTGGAGTTTGTGGCTCAAAGAACTGTCCAGGGAGTGAGTGGGCTAAGCCTCCTCTTAACCTCTCACAGTACTAGTATGTGCGTGTGGGGCGGTGGAAGGTGGGGTTGTCACTGCTTTCCCCATCAAACTGATCTATCGGGGTCTGTCCCGTTGTCTTCTGTCCTTGTATGGACGTCAGATGGGGCTTGCCTCCAGCCCCCTTGTTCTCCTCCAAGAGGTTCTACCACATGCCAAGGAAGAAAAGGTAAGAGAATCTAATCTGTGACCAGAGCCCTGGCCCTTAGAGGGAGAGACAGGGTCACCCCCTCCCCAGAAGGTGGGGGGCCAATGGGGCTGTGGCCTGTCTTTGCTGGCAGCCTGCGCCAGGCTTCAGCAAAAGCGCTCGGGCTGCGACCATGCGTGGGCCCTGCAGAAAGTGGCCCGCGACTTTCAATGCCTGGCATGATCTGGTGCCTCCAGGCCCGGGAGCCGAAAAGTCAGAGGTCGCCACCCAGTGGCAGGACCGCAGAGGCTGGCGGGGTGGGGAGGCTGCCCCGAGCTCTAGAACTGTTGCTGGCCCAGGACTACACTGGCAGAAGCGCAAGGTACCCGATTTTTTTAAAAAGGCGAGGAGGTGAGTGGAGACTCTGTGCAGAGGGACCAAGGGGGGAAAAGGAAAATGGGGGACATCTGTAATAGTGTCAATAATAAATAAATAAAATACAAATAAAAGTTACTTTGGAGCAAAAAGAGTTGGTAATTACTACTTTTTTTTTTTTTTTGGTAAATTAATCACAATGATATCTTTTTTTTTTTTTTAATTCCTCACCTCAGGGTATGTTTTTATTGATTTTTAGAGAGAGAGGAAGGGGGTGACAAGAGAGAGAAACACTGATGTGAGAGAGAACATTAATTGGTTGCCTCCTGACAGCAGATCAAACTGCAATGCAGCCCAGGCATGTGCCCTGACCTGGAATCAGCCTGCAACCTTTCCGTGTATGGGCGGATGCTCCAACCAACCGAGCTACTGGCCAAGGCATACCTATATTTTGGGTCAGATTGGCAAAAATAAATTTTTTGATGTGCCACAGAATTTTAGTGATTCATTTATATGTGCCATGGGATGAAAAAAGTTGGAAATAGCTGCTTTAGATGATACAGCCATTTTAACAATGTTATTTCTTCCAATTCATGAACATGTAATAATGTTTCATTTCTTTGTGTCTCCTTCAATTTCTTTCAACAATGTTGTGTCATTTTTTAGTGTGCAGCTTCTTCACTTCCTCGCTAACTTTACTTCTATGTATTTTATACTTTTGATTGCAATTGTAAATGGGATTGTTTCCTTTATATCTCTTTCTGGTATTTCATTGTTAGTATATAGGAATGCAAATGATTTTTGTATATTGATTCTGTATCCTGTGACTTTACTGTATTTATTTATTGTTTCTAAGAATCTTTTAGTGGAGTCTTTGGGGTTTTCTATATATAGAATCATGTCATCTGCAAATAGTGACAATTTACTTCTCATTCCCAATTTAAATGCCATTTATTTCTTTATTTCTTTTTCTTGCCTGATTGCTCTGGCTAGAACTTCTAGTTCTCTGTTAATAACAGTTGTGAGAGTGAGCATACTTGTCTTGTTCCTGATCTTAGAAGAAAAGCTTTCATCTTTTCATTGCTGGGTATAATGTTAGCTGTTGGCTTGTCATATGTGGTTTTTAAACATATATGTGTGTGTGTGTGTGTGTGTGTGTGTGTGTGTGTGTGTGTGTGTGTGTGTCTATAGTGTTATTTTTAAGGAAAATATTTATTTGGATCAGAATAGTTAAATATTAGTTGCCAGCCTTGTCCTTTAAAAGGAGGAAGAAATCACCCATTCTTAAGTGTGGTGCTGAACCAGACCATCCCTCGGATACCCTTCTAGTTGGATATTTCAAATTTCTTCAAAAGCTGTCTATGTAAAGATATATGAAGATACCTGTTGTCTTTTGTTTTTCTCCTGGAAACCAACCATGTTTCAGTTGTGGGAATCAGGAAGCACTTGTATGTAGCTGGAAAATAACATATTGCAAGGAGACCAGATATTATTGAGACTAAAAAATGCAAATCTTAAAACACTACTCTATAGACTAGGAAATATTTCTGTAGGACAATTCTTGAGAGGGGAACAATTCTTGATTTGTAATATGCGAAGTTGTTAATATTGACAGTATTAATGATTACTTTAACAATAATGGTGTTTTCCCCCTGGGTTATTATGTTTTTAACAGATCTGAAAATGTTTAGCATTCACAAGATATTAATATTATATATAGATATTAATATATAGATATTATATATAGATAATAACATATAGATATTAATATTAACATCATGGTAACCATTAACATCATGTATTATACTCATTCCAAAAATTAAAAAAAATTCAACAAACGTGTATTGAACAGCTACAACACATTAGGTATGATATTATGCTGGACAGGGTAAGTCCTCTTTGCTTATGTATTTCTGTACAATGACACTAACCACTCTGATACTTGTGGTCATAACGTTAAAGGACTTAATTTATGAATTTTGTAAGCAAATGGTTATTGACAACTTATTATGCAGATAGTATGCTGAGGAAACAGCATGAACAAAATAAATGGGATCCCTGTTCTCTGGCTGCCTATTAGTAGATAGAGAGAAGTAAATAAACTCTTAAAAAATATATATGTGTATATATATTTATTTATATTGATTTCAGAGAGGAAGGAAGAGGGATAGAGAGATAGAATCATTGATTGGATACCCCCTGCAGACCCCTTCTGGGGATGGAGCCCATAATCCAACTATGTGCCCTGACCAAGAATTGAATCATGACCTCCTGGTTCATAGGTTGACGCTCAACCACTGAGCCACACTGGCCGGGCATATATGGTCCTTATTATGTTAAGGTACTTTCCTTATATTCTTATTTTATTGAGAGGTTTTTATCATAAAAGGGTATTTTATCTTGTCAAATGCTTTTTATCCATCTATTGAGTTCATCATGGTTTCTATCTTTCATTTTGTTAATGTGGTCTATCATGTTGATTGACCTGCATACGGTGAACCATCCTTGCATCCCTGGAATGACTCCCACTTGATAGTGATGTATTATCTTTTTAATATATTGTTGTATTCTATTTGCTAGTATTTTATTGAGGATTTTTGCACTTATGCTCATCAGAAACATTGGCCTGCAGTTTTCTTTTGTTGTGATGTCCTTGCCTGACTTTGACATGAGGGTAATGTTGACCTTGTGAAATAAATTAGGAAGCATTCCCTCTACATCCACTTTTTAAAAGGGTTTGAGGAAGATAGGTATTAAATACCCTTTGACGATTTGGTAAAATTCACCATGAAGCCTTCTGGTCCAGGACTATTGTTTTCTGGGAGGTTTCTGATTACTGTTTCAATTTCCTTACTAGTGATTACTCTATTCAGGTTTTTCAGTTCATCATGACTCAACTAGAAGGGGTATGGTTCTAATAATTTTCCCACTTCTTCTAGGCTGTCCAATTTGGTGGTGTATCACCTTTCACCATATTCTTTTTTTTAACGGGTGTATATAAGTTGTTCAAATCTGTATCCTCACTAATCCTCTATCCACTATTGATAGTGAGGTCTCCAACTATTATTGTGGAATTATATATTTCTCCTTTCAATGTTGTCACTCTATGAAGTCATATTTTGGAGGTCTGATGTTCAGTTTATATATATTAATATGTGTATATATTTCTGTGAATTGAACATTTTATTAATAATATATATTGTCTTTGTCTCTTATAACAAATTCTAACTCAAAGCCTATTTTGATATTAGTATAGCCACCCCAGCTCTCTTTTAGTTACTGTTTGCATGGAATATCTTTTTCATCCCTTCACTTTCAACATATTTGTGTCCTTAGACCTAAAGTCTTTTGTAAACAACATATACTTGGATCATTTTAAAATTCATTCTGCTGGCCTTGGCCAGGTAGCTCAGTTGGTTAGAGCATCCTCCCGATACACCAAGGTTGTGGATTTGATCTTGGGTCAGGGCATATATAAGAATCAACCAATGAATGCATAAATAAGTATAATAACATATTGATGTTTCTCTTTCTCCCTTTTTTCCCTTCCCCTTTCTCTCTTCCTTCCTATCTCTTCTAAGTCAATAAATTAATTTAAACATTTTTTAATTCATACTGCTAGTCTCTATCATTTCATTGGAAAGTTTAATCCATTTACAGTGAAAATAATTACTAATAAACAAGAACTTACTATCGGTACCTGGTTATTTGTTTTCTATCATTATTTTTTTGTTCCTAATTTCTTCCATTATTTTTTTCTTTGTATTTACTTGATTTTTATAATGACACATTTTGATTCTTTTTTTCATTGTATTTTATAGATATTTTAATTGTGATTATCATGGCTATTACATATAATACCCTAAAGTTGTAATAATCTAATTTGGTTTGATAGCAACTTAACTTCAATCACATAGAAAAATGCTACTCCCATACAGCTCCTTTATGCTATTGTACAAGTTACATCTTTGTATATTGTATATACATTAGCTTAAACTTACAGTTGTTTTTTATGCATTTGTCTTTTTAAAAATACCATAAAATTAAAAAAGGATTATAAACCAAAATTACAATAATACTAGCTTACATATTTGTACACATACTTACTGGGGATCTTTATTTCTTCATATAGCTTTAGTTACTGCCTACCTTTTTTTATTTCAACCTGAAGAACTTCCTTTAGCATTTGTTGTAGGGCAGGTGTAGCAGTCATAAACTCCCTCATTGGTAAACCGTATCTACCAGTGACCTTGCTATGTGGCACTTGGTGTTCTTGTGTACCTTCCAGGACCTGCGAGTAATAACCTTGTTTCTTCCAAGTTCTCTGATGGTTGTTGCTGAGCTACATCTCACCATCATAAGGTCTGGTCCAGCTACAACACGAACTCTGGTTGGAGAAATGCCTCTGGGGGCTCCCCACACGTAGTCTGAGCCCCGGGGAGTGCCTCAGGCACCCCTAGCCACTAGCATTGCTATTGGTAGGCTGATAATGACAGAAAGCAGGAAGGAGCTGCTTCCCTCTTGCTGCGTTGACAGTCTCCTGGTCTTTTGATAGTGTGATTGTAATATGCCTCAGGGTGAGTTTCTTTGAGTTTTTCAACTTGAAATTTGTTTATCTTATTTGATAGGTAGAGTTAGGTATTTCAGTAAATTTGGGAAAATTTCAGCCATTATGTCTTAAAATAATCTTTCTGCTCATTTTCTCTGTCTTTCTTATCCTTCTCCCTCTTCTGGAACTACCATATGTGTATGATTGTTCACTTGGCAGTGTCCTAAAAGTCCCCGAGGCTCCTATTCACTTTTCTTCATTCTTTTTCCTTCTTGCTCCTCAGAATCAATGATTTTAATCACCACATCTTGGAATCATGGATTCTTTCTATTGCCTGCTCAAATTTGCTTTGGAATCCCTCCAGTGGACATTTCATTTCAGTTACATTACTTCACAGCTCCAAAATTTGTTTTGTCCCTTTTTTATTTTTATTTATTTACTAGAGGCCTGATGCACGAAGATTCGTGCAAGAATGGGCTTTCCTTCCCCTGGCTGCCAGCACCATCTTTGCTCCAGCCGGAGCCGCCTTTCCGTCTTCCCATACTGCCCAGAGGCCCAGAGCTGCTGGGGCGGTGCAGAATGCCTTTAGAATACGTATATAACTATGTATATAATGATGGCAACTACGCAAGCGACCTGCCCCCAGCCACTTGGTGCCTGTGTATGCAAATTAACCTGCCATCTTTGTTGGGTTAATTTGCATACTCACTCCTGATTGGCTGGTGGACATTGCGAAGGTACGGTCAATTTGCATCTTTCTCTTTTATTAGTATAGATTTTTAAAAATATATTTTATTGATTTCAGAGAGAAAGGGAGAGGGGGAGAGAGACAGAAACATCAATGATGAGAGAGAACCATTGATTAGCTGTCTCCTACAGGCCCCACACTGAGGTTCGAGCCCACAACCCAGGCATGTGCCCTGACTGGGAATCAAACTGTGACCTCCTGGTTCATGGGTCAACACTCAACCACTGAGCCATACCAGGGCTGCTTTAAAAATACTGTTTACATATTTCTGCGGGGAAACAAAAGCTTGTAGCTTTCTATCCTACAATGTTGCTCAAATATTTGAACAAACAAATGTTTAATGGTTTTGTTCATATTATTTGAAATTTCTAGTTTTATTGAACTATAATATTTGTACTCTGTGGAAATTATTTAAGGTGTGGGTTTTTTTGGGTTTTTTTAGTGTTACTATACTTTTAAATATTTTCTAAATGCATCAACATTGGTTTATTCTTTATTTCCAGAGAACACAGTTTATTTTTTTATTATTGTTTTTTAAAATTTCTTTGTTGATTAAGGTATCACATATATGTCCTCATCCCCCCATTCCCATCCCAAACCCCTCCCCAAGCATGCCCCCACGTCCCTGTTGTCTGTGACCACTGTTTAGGCTCATATGCATGCCCCCAAGTCCTTTTGGTTGATCTCTACGGCTTATCCCCACACTCCCCTACCTTACCTCTGAGGTCTGACAGTCTGATCTATGCTTCCTTGTCTCTGGGTCTGTTCTTGTTCATCAGTCTATGTTGTTCATCATTTCCCCTAGATGAGTGAGATCATGTGCTATTAGAAATACACTTATAAGAACCGAAAATGAGACAAGCAATAATGGTTATGCTGAGAGGCAAATGAATCAGTCTGTAGTGAGTTTCTTTCTGGGCCAACAGTTCTTTTGAGTCCCGATTTCAATGCCAAACCCAGAGAACACTGTTTAAAAGACATCCTATATAATAAAAGTGTAATATGCTAAGTGTCTGGTCATCCTGTCAGCTGTTCAATCAATCAAAGAGTAATATGCTAATGCATAGGGGCCTGGTGCACAAAATTTGTGCACTGGGGAGGGGTCCCTCAGCCCAGCCTGTCCCCTCTCACATACTGGGAGCCCTCAGGGGATGTCCTACTGATGGGTTAGGCCCGTACCCCATGGGGAGTGGACCTAAGCCACAGTCTGGCCTCCTTTTGCGGGAGAAAACCAGGATGATCAGGGGAAAGCGCCAGCCCCATCACCCTGCTGCTGCAGCCACTGCCAGTCACCGCAGCCACCAAGGTGTTTTCATCAACACGGACTCCAGTCCCTTCACCATGAAAAAATGACAACTTTCTTTAAGCATTTTCAAGATGTGTCTTTCATAGGATATGACATTTCTTTCTTCATTTTTCTTTTTATCCTCACCTGAGGATATGTTTCCATTCATTTTTTCCTGCCTAAAGCCTCTGCCCCAGGCTTTAGACTTGGGAAGCACCCCCCCCCCACTTCCAATGGCCGGCTGGGAGTGACCTGGGTGCCGAGGAGGTTCCTGGGACCCAGGTATGTATGCAAATTAACCACCACCTTTGTTGGGTTGATTTGCATACTCACTCTGATTGGCTGTGGGCATGGCAGATGTACAGTCAATTTACATGTTTCTCTATTATTAGGTAAGACTAGGGGCCCGGTGCACGAAATTTGTGCAGTGGGGAGGGGTCCCTCAGCCCAGCCTGCCCCCTGACACATTCTAGGAGCCATCAGGGGATGTCCTATGGATGGCTTAAGCCCACTCCCCATTGGGAGCGGACCTAAGCCGCAGTCTGGCTTCCCTTTGCTTGAGGCAACCGGGCTGATCAGGGGAAGGCGCCTGCCCCATCACCCCTCTGCTGCAGCCGCCCAGGTATTTTCATCAACACAGACCCCAGTCCCTTCACCATGAACAAAATGACAACTTTCTTTAAGCATTTTCAAGATGTGTCTTTCATAGAATATGACATTTCTTTATTTTTCTTTTTATCCTCACCTGAGGATATGTTTCCATTGATTTTTTCCCCTTCCCTCTGATTCCAAGCTCAGCCCCTTCCCAAGCCAAAAGCCTCCCCCTCAGGCTTAGGCTTGGGAAGGGGTTCCCCCGCCACCTCCGACCTCAGGCTCTGCTTCTTCTTAAGCCTAAAGCCTCCACCCCAGGCTTTAGGCTTGGGAAGGGGTTCCACCCAGCACCTCCCCAAGCTTAAAGCCTCCACCCCAGGCTTTAGGCTTGGGAAGGGGTTCCCCGCCCCCCCAGAACCTCCCATCACAGGCTCAGCCCCTACCCAAGCCTAAAGCCTCCGCCCAGGGTTTATGCTTGGGAAGGGATCCCTTCCCACCCCCGCACCTCTGATAATAGGCTTGGCCTCTTCCTAAGCCTAAAGCCTCCACCCCAGGCTTTAGGCTTGGGAAGGGGTTTGCTCTCCCCTCCCCCACCTCCGATCACAGTCTCAGCCCCCTCCCAAGCCTAAAGCCTCCACCCCAGGTTTAGGCTTGGGAAGGAGTTCCCCCTGCCCAGAACCTCCGATCGCAGGCTCGGTCCCTTCCCAAGCCTAAAGCCTCTGCCTCAGGTTTAGGCTTGGGAAAGGGTTCCCCCCAGCACTTCCCCAAGCCTAAAGCCTCCGCCCCAGGCTTTATGCTTGGGAAGGGGACCTCCCCTGTCCCTCCTCCCCCCCGCCCCCCCGCCTCTCCAATAGCAGGCTTGGCCCCTTCCCAAGCCTAAAGCCTCCGCTCCAGGTTTAGGCTTGAGAAGGGGTTTCCCACCACACCTCTGATAGCAGGCTCGGCCCCTTCCCAAGCCTAAAGCCTCTACCCCAGGCTTTAGGCTTGGGAAGGGGACCCCCGCTCCTCCGATTGCAGGCTTGGCCCCTTCCCAAGCCTAAAGCCTCCGCCCCAGGTTTAGGCTTGGGAAGTGGTTCCCCCTCTCCCCCCCTCCATGGCAGGCTCAGCCCCTTCCCATGCCTAAAGCCTCTGCCCCAGGCTTTAGGCTTGGGAAGGGGACCCCCACCCCTCCGATGGCAGGCTCGGCCCCTTCCCAAGCCTAAAGCCTCTGCCTGATGGCCAGCTGGGAGTGACCTGGGTGCCAAGGAGGTTCCCCGGACCCAGGTTTGTATGCAAATTAACCTCCATCTTGGTTGGTTTAATTTGCATACTCGCCCTGATTGGCTGGTGGGCGTGGCTTGGCCGTCGCGAAGGTGCGGTCAATTTGCATATTACTCTTTTATTAGGTAGGATATGCTAAGGCTGCTCAACTGCTTGCTATGACATGCACTGACCACCAGGGGGCAGATGCTCCAACTGGTAGGTTGGCTTGCTGCTGGGGTCCAGCCCATGGGGACTAAGTGAGATGGCTGAACATGCCCTGGAGCCCTCCTGTGGTCCCTCCCCAACTGGCCAACCTCTCATGTCCTGGCTCTGATCTTGCACCAGTGGGGTCCCTTGGCCTGGCCTGTGCCCTCTCACAATTTGGGAGCCCTCGAGGAATATCCGAGCCGGTTTTGGCTCAATCTCACTCAATGCAGGAACTGCCCCCTGGTGGTCAGTGCGCTCCCACAGGGGGAGCACCGCTCAGCCAGAAGCGAGTGCAGTGGTGGTGGCAGAGGCCTCTCCTGCCTCCGTGGCAGCGCTAAAGATGTCCTATTGACGGCTTAGGTCCACTCCCCGCAGGCTCACGGACTGAGAAGGCACAGGTCGGGCGGAGGTACACCCCCTCCCCTCCTGAGTGCAAGAATTTCATGTATTTAGGTATTTATTAGATTCACTTTATAAAATATGCTATGTATAAATTCTAGAGCATAGTTTCTCAAATTTATCACTATTAACATTTTGTACTATCATTCTTGCTTGTGTGCGTTTGGTGGTAGAGGGGGTGGTGTATGTGGTTGGCCTGTGCACTATGGGATGTTTGGTGGCATCCCTAGGTTCTACATGAAATACTAGTAGCATCTCCCCCTCAGTTGTGACAAACAAAAATATCTGCAGGCATTGCTAAACATCCCATAGTGGGAAAAATCATCTTCGGTTAAAAAATCATTCTTCTGGATTTTGGATTGGCAACCTTTTTTTTTTTTTTTTTTTTTTTTTTTTTTTTTTTTTTTTTAAAAGGCTGGGTAATAGGACCTGTATTTGGAAACAGGGCCTTTAAGGAGATAATTAAGGTAAAATGAGGTCATATGTGTTAGGCCCTAATCCAACAGGACTAGTTTCTCTATAAGAGGAAGAGCCCCTAGAGATCTCTCTTTCTCTGTGTCCACAGAGGGCGCATGTGAGCACACGGTGAAGTGGCCATCTGAAAGCCAGCAGGAGAGTCCTCACAAGAAACCAACACTGATGACAACTTGATCTTGGGCCTCCAGCCTCCAGAAATGTGGAACTGTGTGTGTGTGTGTGTGTGTGTGTGTGTGTGTGTGGTGGGTGATATTTAAGCCACCCAGTCCAGTCTGTGGCATTCTATTGCGGCAGCCCAACTAGACTAATACACTTACAAAAGAAAAAAATTGAAAAAAATATGAAAACGTGATAAATTTAAAACTGCTGACCTTTGAAAGACACTATTAAGAATATTAAAACACGCAGAGCCCAGCAGTGGTGGCTGAGTGGTTGAGCATTGACCTATGAACTAGGAGGTCATGGTTCGATTCCCCGTCAGGGCACATGCCTGGGTTACAGGCTTGATCCCCAGTGTGGGGGTGCAGGAGGCAGCCGATCAATGATTCTCTTTCATCATGGATGTTTCTCTCTCTCTCTCTCACTCTCCCTCTCCCTTCCTCGCTGATATCAATTTAAAAAAAGAAAAACACAGAAAAATATCTACAAATCACTTACCTGAGGAAAGATTTTTATAGAATATGTCTATAACTATGTCAATCAATAAGAAACAAATTTTTAAAGTGGGGAAAAAAGAATTAAACACGTGTTTTAACAAACAGGCAGAGATGGCAAACAAACTAAAGACCTCATTAGACATTAGAAAAATCTGAATTCAAACTAAAAGGAAATACCATTACAAACCTCATATGATGGCTCAGATAAAATACCTGGCATCAAATGCTGGTGGAGATGCATTTATCACTGAAACTATATTTGTTAATTCACTTTACAAGATTTCAGCAAAAGCTAAGACAGCAATGTGGTAAAGGTTAAGGTTTCTTAACTCGAGAGCATGCTCATATTATCATATTCTACTTTTCTATGTTTCTTGACATTTGTAATACAAAGAAAAAAGAATTCCCTCTCCATAATGTTCCTTTTAAACTCCGCTGCCCAGAGAAGTCAGGTACAAATAACTCATGGGAATAAGGCTGGGAAATGTAAATAAGACACTTTGAACATGGAGCACAACAGTACTAGAAAAGAATATCTGTTACCAACAGAGTTTATCTCAGGAAAGGGGGAAAAATGCAAATTAAAAAACATATAATATATGAAAACACATACAATGCAAAATAGGAGAATGGCTTTCAAGCAAATCACATTTCCCTGCTCAAAGCTTATGTGAGCATCTTTTTAAAAAAGCAATAACAAACATTTGTATTGATTTCAGAGAGGGAGAGAGAGATTGAAACATCAATGATGAGAGAGAATCATTGATCGGCTGCCTCCTGCACAACCCATACTGGGGATCAAGCCCACAACCCATGCCTTGACTGGGAATCCAACGGTGACCTCCTGGTTCATAGGTTGGCGCTCAACCACCGAGCCACGCTGCTGGGCTATGTGAGCAACTTGTTGGATTTTTCTTTTACACCAAGGTAGGGACATATGGGCATAATGTTACATATAGGAACAACTTTTTCTCTAAATTACAGGTATTGAGCATGTGTCTGATTAATATTATTTCACAGCAATCGTTTCTTCCATGACAATGAATTTTAAAATTGAATTCTATTCATGGGGGGGTGGAGGGGAAGAATAGAGTCATCAAGGAGGTATCTCAATCTATGTGAACAGACTCATAAAGCTTGACTCTTCAGCAGCTTTCCTAGGTAACCTCACCCCACCCAGCTGGACACCCAACACTGGCGTGGCTTTCCTGGGGCCTGCAGAGAGGCTGGCGGTGGTGAGCACTGCCTGCCCCCAGCCCTGGGGCCTGCCTGCTTGGGTGCACTGCGTTTGGGGGAGTCCCCCGCAGTCCTGCGTCTGGGCGCCTCCTCTGGCCTCACTCGCTAGGCCTGGTCTTGGCGCGTCTCTCATGGTTCAAGGTCTGAGACTACCCCCAACCTCCCTGGCCAGGTGTCCAGCCAAAGTGGAAGGAGCCTGCGTTTACTGCAGCCGGGAAAGGAGCTCTGCATGGTGGTCATTTCCTGATGACCATGTGAATGTCCCCTTAAGCAGGCTGAATTTCCCATCTTTGCAAAAATGGACCCTAGGGAGCCCCGTGTCAT
>JAJQQW010000009.1:116168973-116468973 GCA_025583905.1 Ia io | reverse complement strand
AAGAGACAGAGAGAGAAAGACCGAGACAGAGAGAAAGACACAGAGAGAGAAAGACAGAGAGAGAGAGAGTGGAAGAGAGAGACAGAGACAGAGAGAGAGAGAGAGGACCAAGAGAGAACGGCTGATTGACCACAACAATTTTCGAACTACAACTAGAGAGAACGGAGAGAGCAGATGCTCTAGAAAAGAGAGAGCCGGTGAGCCAGAGATCTGGAGAGCAGATGACGCTGATGAGCCAAAAATCTCACTTTAAAATCCACGGCTCTGGAAGATGGCGGCGGAGTTGAACGGCTGATCTGTTGCCCTCGCATGGCAGTTTCGGAAAAGATAAAAGAGAGGTGTGCGCGGCGACTCCTGCTCGCGTCTCCCCAGGCCGGGCGGCTGCTCCTCTCAGTCAGCACCTCAGCCGGGGCCATGAGAGCGCAGTGGCTCTCGGTGAGGAGACCGACCTGGCCGAGCTGCCCAGTGAGATCCTCGGGGCCCTGGAGGCCGCCGACACCAACTTGGAGGATTTTTAGGATTTCAGGTCCTTTAGCCATTTTAAGAGAGGAGAACCAAGAGAAGGCGGCAAAGTTAGACAGAATTTCAAAAATACAACTGACACAGAGCGTCTGCCAGAACCACAGAGAGTGGAGAGGGAAGAGGACAGAGCGAACTCGGAGGGGAGAGAACCCTAGGGGAGAGAAATCCAGCTTCTAGGGACGCGCGGGAGACCCAGACGCCTGCGGGGACAGGCTGAACTCTCGGCCTTCATGTCGGAGAGTGGAGTAGTAACTTCCTTGCGGAGGTGCGCCCAGAGAGCGCTGGAGTGCGGAACGAGGGGGCTTAAACGAGAGCAGAGCAGACTTGCAGCCATTGCAGTTTGCCACGCCATGGACCCCGCCCCGCCCTGAGACCCACCCCCGCCCTGGGACCCGAAAGACAGACGTTTTGAGAGCCCACCTGAAAGACAGAGAGAGAGAGAGCAGAGAAAGAGAGACAGAGGAGAGAGAGTGGCAGAGGAGACAGAGGGGAGGAAGAGAGAGAACCAGAGAGACACAGAAAGAGAAAGTGAGACAGAGAGAGACAGAAAGACAGAGAGAAACAGAGAGGGAAATTGACAGAGAGAGAGAGACACCAACAACAATCAAGACGAGACAGAGAGAGAGAAAGACAGAGAGAGAGAGAAAGACAGAGAGAGAGAGATTGAGAGAAAGACAGAGAGAGAAAGACAGAGAGAGAGAGACAGAGAGAAAGACACAGAGAGGGGTACGCGGGATGATGCTGATGCTGGTGACCCAAAGATCACACTTTAAGAACTACAGCTCAGGCGACACAATGGCAGAGGCGCAGTTCCCCAGAGAGAGGAGAGAGAGAACCTCCGAGTCCTTCAAGAATCTCAGAGAAGAGAGAGAGAGGCGAGAGAGAGACAGAGAGAGAAAGACACACAGAGAGAAAGACAGAGAGTTCTGCGGAAGAGAGGCGAAGGAATTGCTGAGAGGGAATTGACCAACAGGAATTGGGAGAGAGAGAAAGACACAGAGAGGATGGGTCCCGAAAGACAGAGAGAGAGGGTGAAGCTGGATCCCAGAGAGAGAGAGGCTGGGTCCCGGGTCCGGGCAAGGCTGCGTACCCCTGACACACACAGAGAGAAACCCATAGAGAGAGAGAAAGAGAGAGAGAGAAATACACACACAGAGAGAAAGACATAGGCCAGCGCCCCTGGGTCCGGGTGAAGAGAGAGATGAAGAGAGAGAAAGAGGGTGAGGCCGTGCAGAGAGACAGGAAGAGGTGAGAGAGGATCTGGGTGAGGCCACGCGACCAAGGGTCTGGGAGAGGCCACACACCTCTGGGTCCGGGTGAGGCCACACGCCCCTGGGTCCGGGAGAGGACACACGCCCCCCTGACCGGGTGAGGCCACGCGCTCCTGAGTCTGGGTGAAGCTGGATCCCGGGTCGGGTAGAGAGAGAGAAAGACAGAGAGAGAGAAAGGGTCCGGGTGACAGAGAAAGAGAGAAAGAGAGAGAGACAGAGAGAGAGAAGAGAGGCCAGAGAGAGAGAGGGTCCGGGTGATCCATGCGCCCCTGGGTCAAAGGCCACGGCTGTGTGCCCCTGGATCCGGGATAGAGAGAGAGAAAGACCCAGAGAGAGAGAGGCCGTGCGCCCCTGGAAGGGGCCACGCGCCCCTGGGTCCGGGAGATACAGAGAGAGAGCATCCCGGGTCCGGGTGACAGAGAGAGAAGAGAGCACCCCTGGGTCCGGGTGACAGAGAGATGTAGAGAGAGGAAGAGGAAGAGAGACAGAGAAAGACAGAGAGAGAAAGACAGAGAGAGAGATTGAGAGAAAGACATAGAGAGAGAAAGAGAGAGAGAGAAAGAGAGAGAGAGAAAGACAGAGAGAGAGAGAAAGACGGAGAGAGAGAGAGAGAAGACAGAGAGAGAAAGACACAGAGAGAGAGAAAGACAGAGAGAGAGAGCGAAAGACAGAGAGAGAAAGACACAGAGAGAGAAAGACAGAGAGAGAGAGAAAGAGAGAGAGAGAAAGACATAGAGAGAGAGAAAGACAGAGAGAGAGAGAAAGAGAGAGAGAAATACACACACAGAGAAAAAGACAGAGAGAGAGAGAGATGAAGAGAGAGAAAGAGACAGAGAGACAGGAAGACAGAGAAAGAGACAGAGAGACAGAGAGAGAGAAAGAGAAAGACAGAGAGAGAGAGAGAGAGAGAGAGAGAAAGAGAGAGACAGAGAGAGAGAGAGACAGAGAGAGAGAAAGAGAGAGAGAGAGAGACAAAGAGAGAGAGAAAGACAGAGAGAGAAAGATACAGAGAGAGAGACAGAGAGAGAAAGATGACAGAGAGATTTAGAGAGAGGAAGAGAAAGAGAGAGAGAGAAAGAGAGACAGAGAAAGACAGAGAGAGAAAGACAGAGAGAGAGACTGAGAGAAAGACATAGAGAGAGAGAAAGAGAGAGAGAGAAGACAGAGACAGAGAGAAAGAGAGAAAGACAGAGAGAGAGAAAAAGAGACAGAGAGACAGAGAGAGAGAAAGAGAAAGACAGAGAGAGAGAGAAAGACATACAGACAGACAGAGAGAGAGAAAGACAGAGAAAGACAGAGAGAGAGAGAGCGAAAGACAGAGAGAGAGAGAGAAAGGGAAAGACAGAGAGAAAGACAGAGAGAGAGAGAGAGAGAGAGAAAGACAGAGAGAGAGAGAGAGAGAGAGAGAGAGAGAGAGAGAGAGAGAGAGAAAGACAAAGAGAGAGAGAAACTGAATGAATAAAAGCTACCCTGACCAGATACAGTAATGTATTGGGTTATAACGGCACAGTAATTTAATAACTTGGGCAATGCCCTAACTCAGTAACCGGGAAACCGTGGCTCGCAATCCACATGCGGGTCTCTGGTCCCTTGAGTGTGGCTCTCCCACCAAATACCATGGCCTAGGCGAGTGAACTTTGAAGAGGTGGCGTTAGAAGAAGTTTAACCCTAATAAATGTGGCTATCAGAAGACATTTCAACAGTTGTGCTGCTGATATTTGGCTCTGTTGACTCACGAGTTTGCCAACCACTGCCCTAACTGGTTTGGCTCAGTGGAGAGACCGCCAGCCTGCGTACTGCAGGGTCCCAGGTTTGATTCCATTCAAGGGCATATACCTTGGTTTCAGGCACATCCCCAGTAGGAGGTATGCAGGAGGCAGCTAATCAATGTTTCTTTCTCAGGGATGTCTCTAACTACTCATGCCTCTCTCTTCCTCTCTGTAAAAAATCAATAAAGCACACTGTCAAAAAATTAAATAAATAAATAAGTAAATACATAAATAAACAAATAGGTAGGTAAACAAGCGAATAAAATAAAAACTTGGGTACAGTCCTGCAAATGGAAAAGCTGATTGAACACAGTACAAAGTCCAGCAACAGACCGAAATAAATATGGAAATTTGGCATAAGGAAAATATCTCCTTAAAACAGTGGAAAAATATTAATCTCATTATAAATACTGCTGGAGTAACGGAATGGGGGAAAACATGGAACTGAAATCAATTCATTTCACTCCTAAGTAGCAGGAAAACTGAAAGATACCTGAAACATAAGGGCACAAAGAGATCAAAGTAAAAGAAGGGGAAAATATATATGAAGCAAACATAACCAAGTAAAGATAACAGCACACAGAACAAGTAGAGGCAAAAGGCATGACTGCAAATAAAGAAGACCACTGCACATCAATGACTTCACTTCTCGCTCATCATTCATGTTTCTCTCTTGCTTCCTATCTGCAGGAGGTGCCCCCTGGTGGTGAATGGGCTCCCACAGAAACGGTGAAGCAGGATGATAATCAGGAAAAGCAAAGCACACTTGGCAGTTGAGGTGTGCAAGGAAACCCAAAGCAATAAGACATGTGTGGGTGGGCTGGCCAGCAGGCTCCTCTTTGCAGCCTTAAGGACTAAAGCGGAGGCCATTCGGATAAGGCTCCCTCCCTAAAAGGTAGTTCCATGGAAATCTCTTACAAAAAAGTGGGAGCCCTTTCTCAAGTAGCAGTCTAACAGCAACAGGAAAAACCGCAAAGGTTTGGTCCTCCTTATTTCCAACTCTGCACGGAAAAGAAAAGCTGTACATCCAAAAGCTAAACTTCCAAGCTTAAAGTATGTACGCATTTCCCCTTTTAAGGTTCACTGACCTCAGAGGATGCAAAGGAGGCAGAGAAACCCTGGACACACCACAACGTTGTGGTCAAAGCCACAGCATGCTGAGCTGCAGGAACAACCGAGTGAGGGCGCCATGGTGCTGCGGCTGGACCAAAACTGCCTTCCTCAGAGAACACCCATGACAGCGGCAACATGTTGTTCTGGCTGGAAAACAAGCTCAGTCCAAAGAGAACGCCCATGACAGCTGCGGACAGCGACACGTAAAAGTGCTCAGCACAGAAGAAGCCACAGGAGAACCTGGGAGGGGGCTGTGGCTCCTAAGAAATAAGTCCCAGCGACAGCGGGAAGCCGAGCCTGAGCAGCCTCAGCTGGTGTCCCCACCAATATGTCGCCTCTCGCCTCTCGCCTCACGCTGCACGCCGCACGCCGCACGCACACCACACACAGCAGCCTCTCCTCACGGCCTCCACGGGGCTCACCTCAGCCTCAGCCTCGCGCCTGCTGTCCTCTCCCTGAGTTGCTGGCCTCACACCTCAGGACACGGCTACGCTGCTCCCAGGCCACCACTCGCCTCAGGCCCGCCAGTGCCTGCCTCGTCCCTGAACCCCGGGTGGCTCCACTTGGACCACCTCCTCTCCTCAGGTCCGCACCTTCGCACCCTCAGGCTTAACAGGCCTCTCGCCTCAGTCCCTGCTCTGCGCACATCCTGCAGGTCTTTGGTTTGGGATGCACAGCGAGGCCACGCCCCTAAGTCCCAGGCCAGCTCCGGGGTCAAATCTGGCCCCACCACTCATGCCAACATGACCACGCGCCGCCAACAGGGAAAAAGCTTTGTGGCCCAGCCTTTCTCTCAGCTGTGAATCCTCAGTGAGGATACTTGCATTGACTTTATAAGAGAAAGTGGGATGGAGCCCTACACGTTGTGGATCAGTGGATACAGCGTCAGCCTGTGGACTGAAGGGTCCCGTGTTCGATTCCGGCCAGGGCACACATGCCAAGGTTTCAGACTGGATACCCAGTACAAGCAAGCAGGAGGCAGCCAATCCATGCCTCCCTCTTATCATGAATATTTTTACCTATCTCCCTCTTCCTCCCTCCCTCCCTCCCTCCCTCCCTGAAAACAATAAAAATATATTCTCCTCGAAAAGAGAGACAAAGTGGAAGGCAGAGGCAGTGGCAGAGAGGAAAGCATACATTGGTAGCCTCCCACATCCAGCCCCCCCGCCCCCAGGCCGGGAATGGAGCAGGGAAGGAAAATTCAGCTGCAGGCCTTTCTCCTTTTGCCAGGCAACCGCTGTAACCGCACAGGCTGTCCGGAACCGTGAGGCAGAATCGTGCTCAAGTCTGTCCTGGACACGCACCCAAAAAGCACTGTGCCCTTCACAGCAGGTGAAGCAGGGAAGGAGAATATGGCTGCAGGTCTCTCCTTGGCCACTTACTCAGGACCCCCTGAGAGGTGTGTGGAAATGGGAGAAGTACTTAGTCTCCTGCTCTATCCTCACCCCTTAGACAAATACCAGCTCTACCCATCCCATGCTGCCCATCAAGGCAAAACAGAAATGTTGTCCCAGGTCTACTACGTTCTTCCCCAGACCCCTCAACTCCTTCATAGCTGGTTCAAGCCAGGACAAAAAATCTGCCTCCAGCTCTCTCCTCGTCCCTTGCCTGCCTCAGGACTCCCCGTGCAAATCACACAGCAGACAACAGTCATGGACAATAACTATACAGACACCTACTATAAAGGGCTCCTGATAAGTAACTGAGTTCAAACATAGCAAAAAAACACACAGGCTCTTGTTCATTTCGACACAGGGGCTTCTCATACAAACCTCAAATCAGGGAGTGATGGGAAATATGCTGCCAGATAACACCCATTGATAAGTCGTCTGGACTGACACAAGACCAGAACAGAACACACAGACTGGAGCACAACGGAGCTGAATTGTGCAGCCTGAAAGAGAATTCACTGAGGGCATCCTGACCCCAGGACTTCCTCAGGGTATGACAAGGACTCCAGTTGGCACAGAGCTAACCACAAGACCCGTCCCTTACAAACACCAGACAGTGGAGCCAGATTCTGGACCCCAGAAACAGACCACGGTGCCCACAGCAGACCACAAACCAAAGGCAAACATCAGACACAAAGGCAGACCTTGGACCATGAGTGCCAGACAGACAGCAGGTGACAGAGAATGACACAGGATACTTTACCTAAGGACCTGAAGGGTGCCTGTTAGCTCCTCACAGTTTGTGGGCAGATTTGAAGTAAAGTTTGAGGGCGCAGACAGAGCTTCACTCAATCACCTTGCGCACATTTATCCCACGTTAAGTGCACGGATCCGAGACAAGCAGAAAACAAGCGCAGGCACACGCTCACACAAAAGTCCATGGGTGTGGGGGTGGAGGGAGAAGATGCACTGAGAGGGGATGAATTGTGGGACTAACCTGGTGGGAATTGGCGGAAATCATTCTTCCAGGGATAGGTGCAAATGAACCAGCAGAGTAGCCCCTCTTCTCAAACAAACGGGAGAAGGTGGAAACCCGGTCAGCACTGTGGAGGTAAAACTGATGGTTGGAACTGCCCTCGCGCTCCTCTTCGCAACCATCAAGGCTCCTTTCGCCAGAGGAGCGCAGCACACTGAGGACTGTGCGGCAGCAGGCAGCAGAGATGCAGACACAATCACAGTTCCGAGGGTAGTAGACATTGGATATGAGGACTGACAGATCACCCAAACACCAGTGATGGACCTGAGCAGGCACGTGCCGGCAATGCAGGAATATGGGATGGGCCCCACAGGTAGCCTGTGGGTGACGGCTGTGCCACTAAGGGCGGGGGTCGGGGGCACACTACTGTTGGAGAACTGGTGGGCTCGAGGAGGTCTGGCTTTAAGGAGATGACGTGCAGCGAGCGCGACCGCTGCCTCTGCACACCTTGGTGGCAAAGGTGAGGTGCATCAAACACAGTCTCTCTGCGGGTGCGGGGGGGGGGGAATTGGACAAAGTGATGCCAGGATTCAGCTGCTGGACAACGGCAGCAGCCGTCAATCAGGGCTGGGGAGGTGGAGGGCTTTACTCCCCGGCTGCGCGAAAGGACAATGCACTTATTGCACGCGGACTTGCTGCAGCTGCCCAGCTCTGAGGAGCCCATGAGGATAGGGCAGGTCAGCCATGAGCAGGCTGCGCTACCCTGAACGGTGCTCGCAACACCTTAAGAGGGCAGTGAGGAGGGGGGCTACTACACTCTCATGTGGGCGCTCGGGGGAGGGAACAGGAAGAAAGGGGAGGAAAAAGAACTGCGCGGAATACACTTGGATAGGCTGGAGGGGGTCTTGGGGCTGCTGCTGACACACATCCCTGAGGCTGCCAAGCAAAATCAACGGGCAACCACGGAACAGAAATAGGAAACCAGGAAAGCACCATTTCCAAGGACACGCACCACCTTGAGATACTGCTCAAAACACACTGCTCCCAGCTCACAATAAATAACCTCTTAGTCAGCAGGCAGCAGTGTGATGGAGTCAATTAGGGCTTGGGGGAGGGGGAAATACAGGTGGGGAGAAGCAGGGTGTCCACAAGATCGGCTCAAGCATTGCAGTTCTGATTCCAGGGCTCAGCAGCATAGGTTCCCCAAGAAGGAGCCATACACTTACTTAGCTGCAACACACACCCCAAGACCTTAAAATACTCATTGACAGTTGTATGGCTTGAAATGTCCCAGATATTGTGAATGCAACCATGAGTGCTTCAAGCACGGGCTCCTGTGTTCATCAGGCCGTGGAAGAGGGAAGGATGGGATGACGGCACAGGGATTCCAAGGGCAAGTAAAGGTGGCTCAGAAGATGCACACATCACCAGAATAAGCACAAATGCAAGGGAACAGGGCATGCTCTGCAACAGCCCTTTAGGGACCTGAGCTTGTTCACAGTGCAAGGAATGTGGGTGCAGCCAAGTACACCACAGATGCTGCTGGTAGCCAGCTATCGAGGTGGGAGGAATAAGCTGGTGCCAGCACGACTACTGCAACAATCTTGCACTGCACATCTAACTCCAGATTCTGGACTGATTCTGCTCTGCGTAGTCCAGTAGCAACAGTTCCCCATGCGAGAGAGTGCAGATCGTGGCAGGATACCTGAGGAATGAAAAGCAGTCCAAAGACCAGTCTTCAGTGACTCACAAGACGGGGCAGCAATGGTAGCTCAGGACTGGGGAAATACAGTTGGGGGGGGGGGTGCTCTTTCGTCCAGCTATGAAGAGGACCAGCTGCACAGCAACTGGCTGCTCATGAAGATGTGGCCCATGTGGGTGCTGGGCCAGCAGCCGGGAGCCAGGCATACTTGCCACTCATATCAGCTTCAGGTAAAGGCAGTGCAGAGCTTGGGGTGGGGGCAGGGAACTAGGATACAGTGTCATGCTGGCACACCCCAGGTAGGATGGCACAGCAACAGCACCATGCATATGCTAACAACTGGGGCTGGCCAACAAAATACGAATTGGTTTAAAAATCTCCATGTCTCACTACATTCAATTAGGATAAAGGAAACACAGGCAAGCGCAATGGGAAAGCAGGAACATACCAACACTTAGAACATTAAAGGAAGAGACTAAGTGAGGACTCAGGTGGAACGCAGACTGGCTGCAAACCCCCAGTGGTGGTTCCCAGTTCTGAGTGAGGGAGAAAATTCTAAGGAAAAGTCTAAGGAGCTGTTCCCTGGATCCCTAGTCAGCTTGGAAGACTCTGGCCATCCAAGGACACACTCCCTGTGTCTTCCAGGGGTCGTGAGATTTCTCTAGGTCTTGGAAGGGAATTGAAAATTTGCCTGGCCGGTGTCGCTCAGTGGTTGGAGCATAAGCCCATGAACTGAAGGGTCTCAGGTTCAGTTCCTGGTCAAAGGCATGTACCTGGTTGCAGGTTCCATCCCTGGCCCCGGTTGGGGTGTGTGCTGGAGGCATCAGATTGCAGTTTCTCTCTCACATCCATGTTTCTCTCTCCTTCCCTTCCTCCCACTCTCTCTAAAAAGAAATTAATGGAAAAATATCGGGTGAGGATTAACAAAACAAACAAAAAAAGAAAATTTTATTAGAAGCTCAGTCAGATCACAGGAATTCTGGTTGTGTCTCCATTTTTGGCAAAGTTGGTTCTCAGGTTCTGAGCTGAGATGGGAAATTCTCCATCACTTCCAGGAAGTCTAGAGTGTCCCTAGGCTCCTAAGGACACGTGGAAAGCTTTGGGGTGGTTCTGGTCAACCAAGGTTGCCTTGGACTTGCCCCAGCTTTCTATCCAGAGAATGGGGTTCAGAGAGGGGAAAATGAGGTGGAGCCCAGGAAACTCCTGGAATTGAGGAGAAGGAGTCTGGGTAGAGCAGATTCCCAGGGCACATAGAGCTGGGTGGAGAAAGAACTAGAGATTTGGGCATAGGGCCCCCTGACCCTAGCTCTCAGGGTACATATACAAGGACCCCTCCCATTCTCACCCCTCAATCTCTGAGCACAGGTCAGTCTTCAGAGTTGACATAATGACTATGATACTGTTCAGAGCTGTGCCTCATAGTTCCTTTCCTATCCAACTTTATCTTCTCCCTAGGGTTAATTATTTTCTTGTGTCCTTTCTTTTCTTTTTCTTTTTCTTTCTTTCTTTTTTTTTTTTTTTTTGTCACAGAGGTAGAAGTGAGTTGTGAAAGAAGCGAGCCACTGGGGCTGTTTGGGCTCAGGAAACAAGGTACAGATGCAAAAAAAGGGGGGGGGGGGCAGGGAGCTTGGGAAAAAGAAAGGTGGAGAAAATGCACCTGGAGGGAGAGAAGGCAAGACGTGGGTGTGCCTGATAGAGAGTGTGGGCTCTGGGGAGAGAAGGGGTGGGTAAAGGCATGGACAAGGAGGGGAGGATGTAATGGGTGTGTGTGTGTGTGTGTGTGTGTGTGTAGAGAGATAGATATAGAGAGAGAGAGAGAGGAGAGAGAATCTATTTTTCTGTTTGTAATATACCTAATTGTATATGTCCTTATTTCTAGTTCAACCCTACACACCCTGCCCAGTGTCTGAATCTCCTAACAGCACATTCTCAACAGGTGTATCCATCCATTTCATCTCCTTGCAGAACTAGTTCCTGGAAGTTTCTGAGCGTCACACCCATAACTGCCGTCTCTGGGTGTTGTCTGCTGTCACATTGGGACGTTGCTTCACTCTCAGCCTGGGAATCACATGGCAGTGTCTCCTGAGCCTCCTGTCCCACATCGTATAGTTTCCTATGGCTGCTGTGACCGCTTACCATAAACTCTCTTCAAACAACAGAATTCTGTTTTATGGTTTTTAAGGCCAGAAGTCCACAAGGAGTCCTATGGGGCTAACGTCCAGGTGTCAGCAGGGACCACTCCTCCTGGGCTCCCCAGGATCACCTGTTTCCTTGCCTTTTCCAGTGTCTACATGCCCTTCCCTGAAATCATCTGTTGTTTTTAAGGTTTTTGTCTTACGTGATGGCAGTACTTTCCCAGAGTTTTCACAACTGACCCGAGTTCTTCTGTCCTTTATAAACCCAATAATTTTGATGAGTAAAATAATATGTGGATAAAATGTAGATGAAATTTCTACAGAATTGTTTGATTGAAGTCTGAGTCGTCTTCTTCAGAACAGGGACTGACTGCTTTATCTGTATGTCTGCAGACTCACTATTACCATCGTGACCACCATTCTCATTCTCCTCTCCTTTTGATTGACTGCCATGAATAATTAGGTACTAGTGCCCTGGCCAGTGTGACTCAGTGGTTGGAGCATCAGTCTGAGCACTGAAGGGTCTTGGGTTTGATTCTTGGTCTAGGGCATGTACTTGGGTTGCAGGTTCCATCCCCGGCCCCAGTCAGGGTGCATGTGGGAAGTAACCAATTGATGTGTCTATCTCAAATTGATGTTTCTCTCTCTCTCCCCCCTCCCTCCCTTCCACTCTCTCTAAATATCAGTGGAAAACATCCTCAGGTGAGGATTAACAAAATACTGCTACTACTACTACTAATAATAATAATAATGCACTATTGTTACCTCTATGTCCACTACCTACATTTTACTAAACCCTAAGGCCCTGCTCATGGGGAAAACAAACAGGTATAGTAATATTATTTCCAGATAGTACTACTGCTTATTCCCCCTTGAACACACTTGGCCAGAAGTTTTAGATATTGACCTGTTCTCTTGTTTGGGCAGAATGGTCCTTGCTTCTACCTTGCATGTAAAGGGCACACTCGGTGTCACAGTCAGCTTGAAATGTCTGTGTAGGTTCTATGTGGGAAGCCCAGGAGTTGAAAGGCAGCACAGAGAGCCAAATGCTAAAATAAATCCACGGGGACAGAGTCAAGCTCTGAAGATCAGCAACCTTGGCATAGTTCTCTTAACTCAGAGTGATCCTTACAGCCATTTCCATTTGAATGCAGGACCTTGGTCCTGCCTCTCTCTTATCAGATCTTAGCATCACTAACTCTTGGAGAACGTAAGCAGAGGAGTTTTAGAGATAAAGAATTATTAGGAAAACGCCCATTTTCCATTACCCAGGTCCTGTTCAGGTTCAGAGGTGAAGCGGAGATGGTTGCAGGCACCTGGAAAGCCTCTGACTGCCTATTAGCTAAGTCAGTGTCTCCCTGGTTTAGTGTGTGGTTCACACACCAGAGAGATCATTGGGGGATCAGGGGACGGCCGCTCCCATCACTGACTTTGTCACGGGGCCCCTTCTTGGCGTGTAGGTCCTGGGGATTGTGTCTTGTGTATAGAATTCTTTCAAGCTCTCACATTTTCTGAACTTACCAAGGCTGATATAAACTTGTTTTGTCACCTGAGACTTGGTTCAAAAAGAAGAAAGTGGCAAAGGAGAGAGACAACAGTTCTCGTGGGCGGTGGTGCCCATAGAGACAGGCAGCCGTGGGTGCCTCCTGTGGCCAGTGGGATGCCTTTGTTGTGTAATGAGGACACCTTAGTACCTCATTCGGGACATCCAGGGACAGAGGGTCCCATAGGACCAGAACGGCCTTCAAGGGGGGACAGAGAGTCCTCATTGTTTTAGAAGCTCAGTTCTCTAGAATCATGGAAGTGGCCGTTTTAAATGAAAATAATTGTCAAATGGGAACATAAGCTACGGATATATCAGCAGTAAAGTGGACATTTATCAGCGACAACCCTTCGGTTTCAGTTAGTGATTCAGGGTGGGTTGATAGAGCAATTGGCTTAAACAGAGACAGGACATTGCGTCTGTGCATTCTCTGTATGCTCCAATAACACCAGTCAAAATCCATCACCCTCACGCCTGCTCTGAATTCCACAGTTCTCCCAGCACGTTCTAAAACTTGCCAGATTGGCCAGTAGTCATGGCTCAGTGGTTGAGCGTGGACCTATGAATCAGGATGTCACAGTTCAGTTCCTGTTGGAGCATAAGCCCAGGTTGGGAACTCAATCCCCATTGTGGGGCATGCAGGAGGCAGCCAATCAATGATTCTCCGTCATCGTTGATATTTCTCTCTCTCTCTCTCTCTCTCTCTCTCTCTCTCTCTCTCTCTCTCTCTCTCCCCTTCCTCTCTGAAATCAATAATATATATATTTAAAACTTGCCACATTGTATGTTGCTGGACACACATCTATCTTTCCCACGAAAGTCTGAGTTTCTGTACCTGGAGCAAGAAGGTGAGCCATTTTGTTCATTTCCCCTCAGCGTGTCCTTCTCAAATGGACAGTGAGCACAGTAAAGCACCACTGGCCCCAGAGGCAAAAGGGCTGGTGTGGAGTTGTAAACTGCCACCTCTGCTCCTCCTGGAAGGTGCGTCATCTTTGAATCTCAGATGTACCTCTGTTCAGTGGTCAAGAGTTCTCAAACGTTACTGCATAAATTGTTTCAAAAATCAGGGTTCTTAGTTTAAGAGTTCCCATAAAGCAAGTGCCAGAGTGCAGCCCAGGCCAGTTTGGGTCAATGGATAGAGGGTAAGCCCTTGAACTGAAGGGTTGCAAGTTTGATTGTGGTCAAGGACACATACCTCGGTTGCAGGCTCAATCCCCATGCAGGCAGCAACCAATCAATGTGTCTCTCTCACATCGATGTGTCTCTCTGTCTCTCCCCCTCCCTTCCACTCTCACTAAAAGTCAATGGAAAAATATGCTCATGTGATCATTAACAACAACAACAACAACACAAAACAGTGTTACCGTGGCACTCAGAGCACGGATTTGTAGGAAATTCTGTCAGTACAACCCACTTTGTTCTGGAAACATTGACTTGGATTAACTCCACGGCTACTTCTCGCTCTGACATTTCAGAGTTCTAGATATTCTTATACATCTGAGTGTGAATCTGATATTTAGTTGTTGTGGTTGAAACGCTGACATGGTGAGTGTACGCATGTGTTCACACATACACACACGCGAAACATGAGAAGGTGGAAACATTCCTTATTCCTTGTAATATCTAATCCCAGAATCCTAAGTAAGCCTTCCAGTGAGGACAATGGCAATGAGGATGAACTAGTTTAACAGAGCGATCAGCAGTGGGGGCTGCAGTTGCTGAGCTAGAACAATGTCAGTGAGGACAAAGGGGGAGGGGAACATTACCACACAATTTGCGAATATTGATAAAGCACTTTCGTAGATTTATTTACTTCGTGAATTGTGTGATTTAGGAGGGAATGTGAGCATCCCTGAGTAAGCCATTTTTAACCCATGTCTGAGTAAATTACAACACTGTTTACTAAGACCTAGAATGTTAAATGAAGATCGTTTGAGAAAGAAAGTGATGGATTGCAATGAATGCGCCTAATAAGCTTCAGCAGAAAGTTAGAGTTAGAAGCGAGTGTGGAATTATCAGACCAGTGCCCTTCAGGTACACAGAAGCCATGCTGCGTGTTTGAAACAGAGGGGATTTCATGCAAGGAACTGCTCACATGGGTCCTGGACGGCTGAAAGGGCACAGAGTTTAACAAGCATCGACACAGTCCCCACTCTAGGCCGGGGGAGAGAATGGGAACGCCTCTTGGAGGCTGGTGTTCAAAGTGCTGCAGGTGGTAGGTGCAGCTGGCCTGCTCCTGTGAGCCTGGGGCACCATGCAGGGGGCTCAGACCTCGGAGCTGGGGGCTCAGACCTCAGAGCTGGGGGCTCAGACCTTGGAGCTGGGGGACCCAGTGAGCGGAAGGAGTACTCCGTGACCAGAGCCCTGACAAAGGAGTGGAGCACCTGCGGCCAGCACTCAGCCTTCAGAGGAGACCTGGACCAGGAGGGCAGGGTGGAGAGCCAGGTGCACAGCAAAGCAGGGCCTCTTATTGCCCAGGGGTGAGAGTGTGGGTGCTGCTAGTACCTTTGAGGGTCCTGGGGGGTTCACTGAGAATGCAGAGGGAGCAGGAGCCTGGAGCCAAACCCTACTGCCCTGGGAGCACAACCCACCAGAACCAGAAATAGAAACAGTTGCCCAGCCCTGGCTGGTGTGGCTCAGTGGATAGAGCACTGGCCGGAGGATGGAAGGGTCCTGGGTTTGATTCCGCTCAAGGGCACATACCTGGGTTGCCAGCTTGATCCCCAGTAGGGGGCATGCAGGAGGCAGCCCATCCATGATTCTCTCTCATCATTGATGTTTCTATCTCTCTCACCCTCTCCCTTCCTCTCTCTGAAATCCTATATAATAAAAGGATTAATATTAAAATTGTCCCCATGGGCAGGAGTTCGACTGATGAGGAGTTAGACATGCGCTAACCACCAGGGGCCGGTGCAGAACATGGCGGGCTTCGGCAACAAGGCGCTGGCAGCGGGTGGCAGTGGAGGCACTGCCGGCCCTGACGGGCCCTGACGAGAGTGGGACCGTGGCAGGATGGTGGAGCAGATGAGCAGGTGGCGCCAGGCTCCGCAGGTCACCCCACAGATCAGCCTGATGGCCGGCCAGGCCTAGGGACCCTATCTGTGCATGATTTTGTGCACCGGGCCTCTAGTATATATGTGTATGTATATATATGAAACAGCCGCCCCCCGGACTGCAAATGCCTGGCATGCAGGGCACTGCAGGCACTAGCAGGCCAGGGAGGGAGTCTGGCAGAGGCAGGCAGGAGGCTGCACAACACACAGCGTGGGGTAGGAAGGGGGCTTGGAGCCAGAGAAATGGGGAGTTGGGTCACTGGGTGAGACTGAAGCTGTGGGAGTGGGAGAGGGCACACAGGAGTCTGAGGAGTGACGAGGAGGAAGAGAAATATCCAGAAGGCCATCCTCGAGGCAAAGAGGGGAATGAAGGCGATGGATGACACCGTAACGAGGTTCAGAAACAGCCAGAGGTGAACGCTGCACAGGTTGGGGCTGGTCCTGGGATCACTATTAAGAGATCAGGGCTGAGAGCTCGGGGGGCTGGGATCCGAGAGGCTCTCACCACAGGGGCCAGAATGGAGGTGCTGTCCGTCTGTGGGCAGGTGAGTGGTGACAGGGCCCGTTTCCTTGTGGAAGGTGACACTCTAGGCCAGACGGGGAGGGGAAGGCATTCTGGCCATTGCTGCTGATGAAGGAGAGGAGGAGGAGGAGGAGGCCTGACAGCATGAGGCTGAGGCCGCCAAACAGTGTCCAGAAGGTGATCCACTCACCACGCAGCTCAGTCTCCTCAGTTACAGGAATCAGAACCTTGGGAGAGAAGGCCAAGTCCTCACACCCACATTTGAAGCTGGGATGGTCACTACAACTCAGTTCCTATTTTGTCTCAGTCCAACTTTTCCAACTTATCTATTTAGTCTATTAATTCACTAACTCACCCAATCAATCAATCAAATAAGCCATAGGCCCCATACCAGGAACTGTGGGTGCACATGTGAACTGGGTGCAGCGTCATCGCTCCAGAATCTCACGGCCTAGAAACGGTATTTCCTTGCAGCATCGGGCACTGGACAGACTGCTTCAGCGAATCCAAAATGTGCGAAGACCCAGAGAGCACCGGGCACTGAGCTCACAGCTGCCAGTGAGCACCGTTTTCATTTTCGTAGCTGCTGCTTAGTGTTCAATTCCTTTTCCTCTTTTTGCAGCAAAAAGGAGTTAGTTCAGCTCTGCAGGCCCCAATCTTATCTTCAAAGGAAAGGCATTCGATCTCACAGCGACCAGCCATCTTTGCACAACGGATATGCCTTTGAGATCCTCCCCTGGCTAAGTGAAGAAAGAAATTAGTCTTCAGTTACCCAGTAATTAATTCCTGGAAGACAAACTTACTCACCCAGGCCAAGTACAGAATTCCCCATTAGGAACCTCCTGGAGACAGAGCATAAATCTCCGACAAACCATGTCACGGGAGAGCTGTGTCTGAGCTCAGGTCCCTGAAAGTCGGTGTGGAGTCCTGACTTGATATTCATTTAGGAAAACCAACCAACAAACAAAGAGTTCCTTCTGTCCTAATCACGTCTAGGCAATAAGCAACAGAATTTTTGTTCCTGGGAGGGAAACAATATATTTTCTAGTTTCAATAAAGTTATCTCCAATAAATGATTTTTTCATGTCTCCAAATTAATAGTCTCTGATATGTAGCAAACAGTGAAGACTGTGCTATTTACATTACAAGCAGGTAGGCACAGGGTTGTGGAGTTTCACCACTTGGAATTCAAGCATAAAAAGGTCGTGGTAGCAGCCAGCTCTGTAAAGAGGGGCAGCAGAGTAGTGTCTTTAGCCCAGCAAGCAAGTTTAGAGCAACATAAGTAATGTGTGTTCATCCAGAAGGAAGAGACAAAGCTGAAGAGAATGAAAATATTTCAAGGAGGAGTAACGGGGGGAAATGGGGGTTATGTGTTCTCAGGAGAAAGAGTCGAGAACACTGGAAGTTACCCTCCAAGGGAGCCGGCTTCTCCTTGGAAAGAGCAGCTCTGGGAGGACAAGGGTGCGTTCTAGCTGTTACACAAACGAGACATTAGGCTTGCTCATGGCCAAGTGAGGGAGAAACTGCAAAGACTTAGATGTCTGCTCAAAGTAAGGGGAAATGTGTACACAGTCCAAAGTTGAAGTGGGGATCTGGGAGTTATAGATCACTGAAGTCTATCAGGCATCTGACCGGCAGACCCTGAGCAACGGATGAACAGATGCTCTGACACACGTTTCTGTGAAAGAGAGGCTAAGGCACTGCTTGGCTATCGCCACCAAGTACCCTGTTCGCCTGCCTCGTTGGCTTTTATTGTCACAACAGCTTGAACTAAAATTAGCCTCTGGATACAATCAGCAGGTAAGCATTCTTGAGAAAGTATATGCTTCTACAAGGTCAGGTCTTTAAAGACTAAACATAGAGATTCCAGCAAAACACCCCAGGGGTCAGACTTGTTTGGAAAAGTCGAGGCAGGGGCTGCCGCCTTCGGCAAGGTCCCCTCAGAGGCCCCCGACCTTTCAGAGAATCCTCCTTACAGACCTTCCAACCAAGTCCCGTGCTTCCCCACATCGGCCGACATGAAACATGCATAACGTGTTTACATAGTGAATCGGGCAGATAATTAGAACAATAATGACAAGTGCAATGAAAAGAAGACAATAATAACAGGTGACCCTATCCGAGCACAGAGTGTGAAAGCAGTTTACGGAAACACACAGGTTGTATTTTCCTTCCAGACTTTCAAAAACAGGACCCCTGGGTTTTAGCTGGACACACGGAAACTTAGCTAAAGACATCAGTTTCTGTGTGGATCAACGATACAGAAGTGGACAGATGTTTCTAGGTCGTCTATTTCATCGTGTTCTTGACTTACCTTTTAGCTTTTCCTGTTAGAGCATCTTTAAAACCAGATAAAATAGTCACGGGTTTAGGATGGCAAGTTGACCTTCCTCTCTAGTGCCAATTTGACTTAATGGGCAAGAGCCTTCTACCCAGCCTAGTCAGCTTATTTCTTTTTAGACTTTGACACGAAAGGGAAACAAACTGTCGTTTTTTAGTCACTCTATTTTAAACAATAAACCAATAAAACATCAAGCAAATTAAGGGCAAAGGCCATGCTCTAATGATATGTTTACTTCCATTCGACCTGTCTTCATTATAGTTCTCAGAAGAACCTCTCATGAGCGGTGAGCACACATTCAGTATTTCTTGGTTCATTAGGCCGACCGAGGCCCAACTGTGTGATAAACAAGTGCAGGAATTCAGGACCCGTGCATGGAGCGGCGTCATAGCAGGGGTGACAGACAGTTGGGGGGGATGGACAAAAAGGGTTCTTAGGGTGTTGAGCAAATAGAGGCCATTTCAAAGGACTCAGAACTTAAAAGTGAGAGCTAGAAAGAAAGTCCAAAATAATCCAAGAATAGGAGATTTGGACTATTTAGGGAGACATAGAAAAATAGACTGTTAAGAACCTGTTGCCATATGTTCGGTTCCATCGAGGCAACAAAGGCTGTACTTCCCTAAATGAACAAGTGTGTCTAGAATTTGCCTCTGAGATTTTCCTCTCATTTCCCAGCAGTCACTTTAACATAACCTGAAGCTGGTGGGAGATTGCAGAGGAGAAAATGGCTTTAACAGGAAAGAAGTCTGGACCCTCTGTAGAGCTTTTAGGACAATTAACTGCATACTCTCTGGTTAGAGACGTCGGGTCCATGGGGCCCCATTGTCCTGTGTCAGAGCTCAGGGAAGGATTTCCAGTAACTGGTTCATCTCGGGTTCTTTTTAAACTATGGGGTGAGTTGTGCACTTTCCTAAAGCCCAGCTTTCTTCTCAAAAGACAGATCCTGAACAGACTGCCATCCTTCCATCTGTAAGGCTTTCCCTCTTACCTGAGAAGATCTGAGCAAGAAGGAGGACAGCAACAATTAAGAGAAAGACTCTCATGGCCCCAGGCATCCGTGGAGAGAGGGTGAACCCAACTCTCCTAACAGGAAAGTTAGAACAAGTGCTACGGCTCTGAAAGGGCGAGGAGTCAACTTGGGTTTGCAATGTTCACTGAGAATCGACTGTTCTCCATGCCTCATTAAACAAGGTATGGGCTGACAAGTCAGACGTTACCTACGTCACGTTTATGGGAGAGGAAGGCCCGGAACCCTGTCTTCCTGCCTGGAATGCTCGCCTGCACCTCTGCCTAGGCATCTCCTGCTTCTCCTTCAAGCCCCATCTAAGGTCCACCACCTCCATAAGATCTACAGCCACCATTGCTTTTCTTCTTACCTAAGAATTTACATGCACCGTACCCTCTGTGCTTTAAGGGCAAACATACAGCACGGGTTAAAATAAAGTGAGGCTGGGGCAAGGAGACATTTAACACTGTTACTAGAGATGACCAGTCTGGAAATAGGTTCTTCCCTGGTGTCACAGAAAAGGAATTTCAGGGACACACACATAGGAGGGTTTTAAGCAATAGTGGCAGGATTTACTAGAATACCCTTGAAAATCTACGCAGCAGGAAGATAGTATTTACTGCCCCAGGTGCCCACGCTGATGCCTCTTCCACCGCCAGCTGGCTTAGCTCCCTCCTGCAGTGGAAGAAGTCCAGCTGCCGGGCCACAGCCCACATGCGGGGCCACCAGGCCCAGGAGGGTCAACAGGGCCCAGAGCTGCTCACCCGGCACAGGGTGACAGTGGGCATCACTTCACTTCCCGGTGCCTCATTCCCTATTTGCACAGCCACCTCCACGGCTCAGTGGTGCCCAGGCCCCTCGGCATTGCCCTCCGGCTCTGCTGCTAAAGAGACCTTTGTGTTTCCTGCGTCCTTGGGCTTAGGAGACAGCAGGCTTTCTCTCAGACGATCCAGTTCCTTTCCTGGCTTTTCCTGGGCTTGCATCCTTATTGTGTCCAATCTTTTCTTCCGGAGTTTTTTCACGTTTGTCTCCTCCCCTTTAGGATCGCCATGTGGCTTCCACTGCACATGCACACAGTGAAGGAATTTCCCTCTCACTGTTTCTCCTTCCCCCCACTATTTGGGGGAGCTGACCGGTTGTTCCCGGGGTGATAAGAAAGCCGGTCTTTCCTGCTCACTCGAACTTGACCCATTTGGCAGAGTGACTCCAGCTAGTCCCTGCAATGTCTGTGAACTTATAGTTTACTGACAGGCTCAGCCAGTTTTCTCCCTTCTCTTTTGGTAATAACTAACTATCTACCTCCTGTAACAAAACCACAATGACAACAACACTTCTATCCTTGGAAAAGAAAAGTCTTTCATATGGGGGCCTAGTAGCCACTGGGCATGGGGAAGATCACTGAGAAGAAGTGAGGCAAACGTCTGATCTAAAATAATATGTAACCCAGAAGAAAACGGAGTGTCGTTTTTAGAATTCACCAGAGAAGCCATCAGGTCTGGGTTTTACTGGTACTCAGTGAGCTTTCTTCTTATTGCCAGTTCATTCTCTTTACGTGTTAAAGGTCTTTCCAGATTTTCTATTTACTTTTCAGTCCGTTTTGGCATTTGTGTTGAAGGGTCCCAAATTCTGCCATCCTGAAGTTGCCTTTTTGGAATATTGGTTTTAGGCTGTTTCTCAAGAAACAGTCTCATAAAGAACCGTTGACCCTCCCCACTTCCCGGCCCAAGAGGCTCAGACAGAAACACCTGCTTCCAGAAGAGAACCTTCAGGCATCCTACCTAAGTCGGGGATTAAGTGTGCAAACGGGGCTTCGGCCCGGAGCTGTTGGCTAGATACCCAGCTCCCTGTTCCTGGTCACCCAGGGGAGATTTCCTGCCATGTGTTCAGCTCCTCCTCAGCCGCCTGTAAATCACCGTTCTCACGTCTGAAATCCGATATTCAGTTTCCCTGCTTTTCTCCTTTGTCCACAATGCCTTACACTCAGTGGGCCCTCACTGTCTTTGGAATGTTCCTGCTTGTAGGAGTTCTCTATGTGCGTGCGTGAAAACTTCAGTTTTCTCCTGTTACTCCTTCTCTTTAATTTCACTATTGGCCCAGCTAGAAGAACTTAGAAGGCTACAGGAAAAGTATTAATATTTTTTTAGCCCCCACAATGTCTTCCTAGAAATATATGCATCTCATTCATGTTAGCTGAAATGTCATCATACAAATGTCTGTAGTATTCCCTGATAATACATTGTGGGTGTTTTTAGGATTTAAAAATTTTTTCATTAATGTATGGTTGACATATAATAGTATATAAGTTTCAAGTGTATAACACTGTGGTTCAGCATTTATCTGATACCTTACAATGTGATTACCACACTAAGTTTAGTAATCATCTGTCACTACGCAAGTTCTCACAAGATTACTGACTATATTGATTTATTCTTGCATAGATTCAAGTGCTGTGTTTTGCTTCTTTTCATTCTTTTCCATATATATATTTGTGATCTAAATCTATATTTTTAAGTATATAATATATAAATATAGGAATGACATATTTAGAATATAAAATAACACAAATTACATAATATATACATTTTCAAGAAAACTACAGACTTTCTTCAGATTTCCCTAGTTTTCCCACTCACGTCCTCATTCTGTTCCTGGATCCCACTTTCCATGGTTTTCACGTCTCCTGAGTCTCATCACATCTGTGACAGTTTCTCAGAGGTTTTTCTTTAAATATGTTTTTATCTATTTATTTTTTTTATTTTTTTTTTTTTTTTTGAGAGAGAGAGAGAGGAAGGGAGGGGAGAAGGAGAGACAGAGAGACATCAATGTGAGAGAGAAACATCAACTACTTGCCTCCTATATGCACCCCAACCAGGGATCAAACCCGCGACGTGGGTATGTGCCCTGACCAGGAATCAAACCAACAACCTTCTGGCAATGTTGCTCAACCAATTGAGTCACACCATGACCTTAATAATTTCAAGGAGTACTGGTCAGGTATTTTGCAGGCTATCTATCCCTCCATTGGGTTTGTCTGATGTTTTTCTCAGGTGAGACTGGTATTATGAGTTTTTAAGATCAAATGGTGGCCTTCTCATCATATCCTGATAATACTTTTTATTTTGGTAAGGACAGTAGTCATGTTCTCTCTCTCTTTCATTTCTGATTTTAGTGATTTCGGTATTCTCACTTGCTTTTTTCTTCCTCAGTCTAGCTATAAGTTTGCCTATATTGATGATCATTTCAAAAAAAACACACACCAACTTTTGGTTTTGTTGAGTTTTGTTTGGTTTTACCATTTTCTTAGTCTCTATTTCATTAATTTCTACTCTAATCTTTATTATTTCCTTTCTTCTGCTTGCTTTTGGATTATTTATTTATTTATTTATTTATTTATTTATTTATTTATTTGCTTTGGGTTTAGTTGGCTCTTAAATTGTAGCTTTTAAAGTTTATTGATTTCAGGGTGTTTTTTTGTGTTTTTTTTTAAATAAAGGCATTTGCAACTATAAATTTCCCCTGAGCATTGGTTCAGTTGTATCCCATAGGTTTTGGGATTTACTTTTTTGTTTTTATTCACCCTGAACTATTTTCTACTTCTCTTGTGATTTCTCCTTTGACTCATTATTTATTGTGGGGTGGAGGGGTGTTTAATCACCACACATTTGTGACTTTGCCAAATTCCCTTCTTTTATTCCCTTGTGGTTAGAGAACAAATTTTCAATTCTTTTAAATTTATTTTGGCCTAACATATGGCCCATCCTGGAGAATATTTTATGTAAACTTGATTGAGAAGAATGTGTACTTTGCTATTGTGACGAGTATGCTGCAGATGTCTGTGAGGTCTAATCAGTTTACAGTGTTGTTCAAATTTCATTATTCCTTTCTGATCGTCTTTCTAGTTGTTCTATCCATTATTGAAAGTGGTAGATTGAAGTCTCCTACTATTGTTGTTGGATGATCTATTTTTCCCTTCAATTCTGTCAGTTTTCACTTCACATATGTTAAGGTTCTATCGTTAGGTGCATATCTATATACTAGAGGCCCAGTGCACAAAATTTGTGCATGGGTAGGGTCCCTAGTGACTGCTGGCTGCTGGACAAGGCCTCCCTTCCCTGGCTGCTGGCTGCCGCTGGGGCCTTCCTTTTTTCCATGCCGCCCCCTGGTGGTCAGTGCATGTCATAGCAAGCGATCAAACTCGCGGTTGGTCAAACTCCTGAGGGAACACTTTGCATGTTAGTCTTTTATATATCCTATACAATAAAACCCTAATATGCAAATCAACCAAACAGCAGAATGACCAGTCACTATGATGTGTACTGACCACCAGGGGGCAGGCACTCAATGCAGGAGCTGCCCTGTGGTGGTCAGTGCACTCCCACAGGGGGAGTGCTGCTCAGCCACAAGTGGGAAGTGGGCCTAAGCCAGCAGGCAGACATCCCCCAAGGTGTCCTAGGCTGCAAGAGGACACAGGCTGGGCTGAGGGACCTCCCCCCCAGTGCACAAATGTCGTGCATGGGGCCTCTAGTCTTACCTAATAATAGAGAAACATGTAAATTGACTGTACCTCCAGTATGCCTACAGCCAATCAGAGTGAGTATGCAAATTAATCCAACAAAGATGGCAGTTAATTTGCATACATACCTGGGTCCCGGGAACCTCCTCAGCATCCAGGTCACTCCCAGCTGACCATCGGAGGGGGGGCCCTTCCCAAGCCTAAAGCTTGGAGTGGAGGCTTTAGGCTTGGTCAGGGGCTGATCCTGGGATTGGAGGGAAGGGGAAATAATCAATGGAAACATATCCTCAGGTGAGGATAAAAAGAAAAATAGAGATGTCATATCCTATGAAAGACCCATCTTGAAAATGCCTAAAGAAAGTTGTCATTTTTTCATGGTGAAGGGACTGGAGTCCGTGTTGATGAAAATACCTTGGCAGCTGCGATGACTGGCAGTGGCTGCAGCAGCGGGGTGATGGGGGTGGCGCCTTCCCCTGATCAGTCCAGTGGCCTCCCGCAAAGGGAGGCCAGACTGCAGCTTAGGTCCGCTCCCAACGGGGAGCGGGCCTAAACCTTAAGTAGGACATCCCCTGAGGGCTCCCAGTATGTGAGAGGGGGCAGGGCTGGGCTGAGGGACCCCTCCCCAGTGCACAAATTTCATGCACCAGGCCCCTAGTCTACACTAATAAAAGAGAAACATGCAAAATGACTGTCCCGCCGCTATGCCCACCAGCCAATCAGGAGCGAGTATGCAAATTAACAGAACAAAGATGGTGGGTTAATTTGCATACGCAGGTGTGGAGCGAAGACTGAAGACAGAGTAGAAGGAAGCCAAGCACTGCAGAAGAGAGCGAAGTGGCAGAAAAGGGAGAGAGCAAGGCAGCAGAGAAGGGAGGGAGCGAGGCAGTGGAAATGGGAGGGAGTGAGGCAGAGGAGAAGGGAGGGAGCGAGGCAGCAGAAGTGGGAGGGAGTGACGCAGAGGAGAAGGGAGGAAGTGAGGCAGCAGAGAAGGGAGCCCTATTTTTGCAGGAATAGGCCTGAGGAAAGCCTATTCTTGCAGGAATCTTCCTGCAATGGGCCTCTAGTCCTATCTAATAAAAGCATAATATGCAAATTGACCGTACCTTCGCTGAACCCACAAGCCACGCCCACAAGCCAATCAGGAGCGAATCTGCAAATAAACCCAACCAAGATGGCTGTGGCCATGGACAGTAGGAGGGAAGCTCCAGTTTCCCCGGCAATGGAGGAAGGCAAGCTTTCCACCTGCCCTTGCTGGCATTAGTCCAGGTCGCTGGGCAATCGGAGCCAGGTGATCGGAGCGAGCTGGGGGTCCCTGCCCAGGGCCCAAGCCCTGGCCAGAGGCTTGCGGCCTTGGCCAGAGGCGGAGCTGCGCAATTGGAGCCAGCTTGCAGTCCCCGGCCCAGGACTGGAGGCTTTAGGCCTTGGCAGGGGTGGAGCCGGAGATCGGAGGAGATAGGTGTGAACTACAGAGGAAACACCTTTTCTGACCACTCATTGGCTAAGCTCCCTGTATGCCACTGGTAATATTCTTAGTAACTTGGGTATAAGAATCCAAAAAGGTGATCTAGGGTTTTTCCACCACACTCCTGGAGAAAAAAACGAAGTCCGCTGCTGGAGGGCTAAAAAATGTCATAACCTGCCCTACACGGTTTGGCTCAGTGGATAATGCCTAGGTTTGCTGACCGCAGAGTCCAAGTTAGATTCTGATCAAGGGCATGTACCTAAGTTGCAAGCTCCTCCCTGGCTGGGGCCAAGGAGAAAGAAAGAAAGAAAGAAAGAAAGAAAGAAAGAAAAAAAGAAAGAAAGAAAGAAAGAAAGAAAGAAAGAAAGAAAGAAAGAAAGAAAGAAAGAAAGAAAGAAAGAAAGAAAGAAAGAAAGAAAGAAAGAAAGAAAGAAAGAAAGAAAGAAAGAAAGAAAGAAAGAAAGAAAGAAAAAAGAAAGAAAGAAAGAAAGAAAGAAAGAAAGAAAGAAAGAAAGAAAGAAAGAAAAAAAAAAAAGAAAAAAAAAAAGAAAGAAAAAAAAGAAAGAAAAAGAAAGAAAGAAAAGAAAGAAAGAAAGAAAGAAAGAAAAAAAGAAAGAAATGAAATGTCATATCCTATGAAAGACACATCTTGAAAATGCCTAAAGAAAGTTGTCATTTTTTCATGGTGAAGGGACTGGAGTCCGTGTTGATAAAAACACTTTGGTGGCTTTGATGACTGGCAGTGGCTGCAGCAGCGGGGTGATGGGGCTGGTGCCTTTCCCTGATCAGCCCGGTTGTCTCCCGCAAAGGGAGGCCAGACTGCAACTTAGGCCCACTCCCCATGTCAGTAGGACATCCCCTGAGGGCTCCCAGTATGTGAGAGGGGGCAGGCTGGGCTGAGGAGACACCCCCCACCCCGTGCACGAATTTCGTGCACCAGGCCACTAGTATAGATATAAAAGCCTAAGCGGCTGAATGACTGGTCACTATGACATGCACTGACCACCAGGGAGCTGTCCCCTGATGGTCAGTGCACTCCCACAGCGGGAGCATTGCTCAGCTGATGGACCCGTCCTGGTGGCCCACCAGCCCAGAGGCAGCCACTCACTCTGCAGTAGTCCTGCAGGTTCAATCTCTGGAGAATGGGCCAGGCACTGACGGACCAGTGCCGCTGGCACGATCCCAACAGTGCTGCTGGCCTCCTGGAAGTCGGCCACTTCCCCTTCCTAGACGCTCCGCAAGGAAGAAACTATATAAAAGTGGCTGCCAGGTGGCTCCCTACAACCGGCGCAAACGTCAGCAGGATGGATCCAGATCCCAGGCCCGCAAGGGTGTGCCACCGCCTACCCAGAGGTCCAATCACATCCCGCCAGCCCCCCAACCCCCTCCTCGGGATGGGCACCAGATGCAGCACTCAGGACTGGCGAGCGCTGCTGTGAGCCTCTCCAATCGGGACTGACTGGGCGGGAGCCTGCGGCAGGCACAGCGGGGCCGGGATAAGCGGGAGCGGCAGGCAGGAGCAGCAGGTGGCGTTGGACTGCCGGTTTTGGCCCAATCCCCGCAGGCCACCCCGAGGGACCCCACCCAGGCACAAATTCGTGCACCAGGCCTCTAGTATCTTTATAATTACTGTTTTCTTGATGGATTCAATCATTGTTATAAAAAGTTCCTCTTGTCTCTGGTAATGATTTTCTCTTAGAGTATATTTTGTTTGTTATTAGTAAAGCCACCAAATCAAAAGTGTGCCTCTTGTGCACAGCATATAGTTGGATATTTTTTTAAAGATTTTTTCTGACAATTGCTAATTGGAATGTTTAATTAATTTTGCATTTAATGTCATAATTGGTAAGGTGGGGTTTGTATGTGCTTTGCTCTTTGTTTTCTAAATATCATATCTTTTTGGTTCTATTGCTCCATTTAATGCCTTCTTTTGTGTTTAATAGATGCTGTCTGGTTTACCATTTAATTCCTTTGTTGTTGTTTTTTTATTAATCCTCACCCGAGGATATTTTTTCTATTGATTTTTTTAGACAGAATTGCAGGGAAGGGGAGAGACAGAGAAAGAAAAATCGATGTGAGAGAGACACATCAATTGGTTGCCTCCCACACACCCCAATCCGGCAATCGAGCCTGCAATGGAAGTATGTGCCCTTGACTGGAATCGAACCCTCAAACCTGGGACCGTTCAGGCCAACTTTGTCTCCCCCCAACCCCCCCATTTGTGCTGTTAAAACAAAAAAAGTCGAATCGTTTTGAAATCTGAGAGTGATGATCCCGCCTTGGCCTAGAAGGAGAAAAGCTGCCACTTTATGGAGCAAGAGCCACAGGGCCTGGCGTTCTGCTCTTGGTGGTGGTGGCTACGGCAGACGTCAAGGAGCGGTCACCTGCACGCGGCTGGATCTCCCAGCAGCCACAGGGGCTCAGAAAAGGGGCTCCTGCCTCCGATGACATCAATGTCCCAGCAAACACCTCAACTTCAGCCTTGAGACCCTGAGCTGCACAGGCCCCGACCTCTGACACAAAGAGTGTGAGATGCATGTGCTGCTTTGCTTTGCTGACTTGGTGGTCCTCTGCTGTCCAGTGAGAGAAGACAAGCAGGGTTTGGCTGGGGAAGCACGTGTGTGTGTTCTTTCGAGGACCCTATATGACGCATGACACTGCTCAGTTCCTGAAGGATGAGTACTCTTTCTGGTTGGTCTCTTAGGCAGTTACTTCCACTCCTCTCCCCAGGGCTACATCCTACAATCACTTACTGCCGGGTCCTTTGCCTAATAAGTCACATTCCTGGGGATTGTCCGCTTAGGATGGTTCCAGCCCAGTGACTGTGAAGAGCATTCACTTGGTCCACGGGAATCATACCCTTGCCCTGCCTAATATGCTCTGTTGTTGGTTTTCTTTTCTTGTCCTGCCAGACCTGCTGGAACTGCATATACTTTCAGGTGTGAGTCAGGCATGAACACCAGAGGGTGTCGAGTTCCCCAATCTCCTTGAAGCCCATCTCGTCAGGATTGGTGTAAAACTGCTGGTTTTCTCACCCTTGAGGGGCAGAGTGAAGTCACAATCACAGGGCACCAGCACATTTTCCAAAGAAACCCTGTGCCCTGCCTTCTTTTGCTTTCTGTCGCGCCCTTAGGTGTGCACAAGATTACGTGCTTCTAAGCACAGCTTCTCTGCTATTCTTGCATTTGTGGTCCAGCACCTCAATTGGGCATGTGGGAGTTAATGATGCCTAATATTTTATCTGCTACCTCTTGAGAATTCAGCCCAACCTGATCAATCCTGCTTTATAGGCATCTTCATTCCCTTCCAGTTATTGAGAGGGGGCTTGGAAATGAAACCCAGAACCAAGAGGGGTAATAGGGATTAGCATAATAAGATCATTGACACAATTTCAACATTCAGGTACATTCTGTGCTGAATATTTTAAATTGATCTCTAACATTGTCATTCACTGGCAAGAAGAGAAAAGGCCAAGTAGGGGCATAGTCATTAACTGAGTTGGTGTGAGTTGTTTTGATAGATACCGTAAGCACTACAATCAAGAAAGGACAAATGTTGGCTGGCCAGGAGCTGGTGTGGGTAAAATGCACTGATTGGGTTCTGCGGAACTAGAACTCCATAGATGTTTTCCCGTTCTGTGAGAATCAGTGCACGTAGGCAGGTGCGCAGAACGTGCAGTGGTGCACGTGTCCTCTCCTGGTCTGACTATCACCTTGAGGAAAGGACCACCTCTCTGGGCCTCCATTTCTTCGAATATAAAAGGAGTTGATGAAATACACCTCATGCAGTGATCTTGAGTCATAGGAGGAAGAGCTTCATCCGTTATTAGACACTCTACTAATATATAGTGGTGGTATCTGATAGAAATCCGGAGCCACTTTTGTCTTTAAGCTATCAGTTGAAGACACTTTTTTCAAGATTATCTTTAAAAATAAGTGAAGATGTGGTGCATTTACACCATGGAATACTATGCAGCTACAAAAAGAGATCTCTTGCCCTTTGAGATAGCATGTAAGGACCTGGATGGAGAGTATTGTGCTAAGTGAAATAAGCCAGTCAGAGAAAGACAAGTATCACATGATCTCACTCATATGTGGAATCTAAGGAACAAAATAAACTGATGAACAAAATAGATCTAGAGACACAAAAGCGTGGAACAGACTGACAAATCTCAGAGGGAAGGTAGGAGGTGGGGGTGAGATGAAAGTAACCAAAGAACTTATATTTGTCGATGCACAACCCATGGGCACAGACCATAGTGTGGGGAAGGTCTGCGGCGGGATGGGTGCAGGGTGGACAAGGGTCAATGGGGGAAATGAGGACATCTGTAATACTTTGCACAACAAAGATCAATTTAAAACAAAAACAAAGAAACAAGACAAGGAGGAAATACACGCAAAGGGCCCTGAGTCAAGCGCACTGCATGACTGTTAAGCCACATCACTTCCTGACCTTCTCTGAGGAGCCAGGACTGCTGCAGAGGCCGGTGAGCGCCGGTCTGACTTACTGGACCCTCCGTCGGCAGCAGAAGAAGTTCAGCTTGCAACTTCCGACCACCTTCTCATCCTCAGTGCACATCCGCCTGCACTTGCCCCGCCCCAGCTTGCATGGCTCACACGCAGAAAACTCACCTGCACAGAGAACGAGCTGCTCACGTCCCTTTCCCGGACCCTGGAGTGGGGAGAGGTCCAAGGCCACAAAGGGGGAGGGTTTGTGTTTATGATGATAAAGGGTGTTTTCAAGAACCAGTGGAGATTTTCCAAAGAGCTCTGCTTTTTTCAAAATGGAGTTGGAGGGAGTTCATTTCTAAGCCACAGGGAGGTGCTATCCTGGTCCTCCCTTTGTTTCTAACCTGCCTGGTCAAAAGGGAGCACCATCAACGCGTGCATGTTTCAGGGCTATCCCCATGCACGCCTGGCACTGCCATGCAGGTTACGTGACGATAATGGGAGGGACACCATGGAGTTTTAAAAGATTCTTGGTGGAGGAGTTAAAGACGTTCAGTTCTACTTTGGGTCTTGTAACACTCACATGTCCTCAGGAAACTGCTGAACCTCAGCCTCTCGGTTGTCAAATGGACGTGCTACAAATACCGGTCTACGTCTCCATTGTTTTAGTGGTAAAAAGGAACAAGTTATGTGAGAGTATTTTGCCAGCACTAATCACTCAATTAGCTCTTTTTGTTGGTACTTTAAGCAGAAGGTTTCTTTTTTTTCTTAATCTTCACCTAAGGATATTTTTCCATTGATTTTTAGAGAGAGTTGGAGGGAGGGAGAGAGAGAGAGAGAGACATCGACTGGTTGCCCCCCTATGTGCCCCAACCAGGGCTGAAGATTGAGCCTGCAACCCAGATATATGCCCTTGACCAGGAATCAAACCCGAGACCCTTTGGTCCATGGGCTGATGCCTAACCCCTGAGAAAACTGGTCAGGGCTAAACAGAAGGTTCCTTACATAAATGTTCAGGCTGCCTTGCGTGGCCCAGGTAAGTAAGCAGTGTCTTTGCCACGAAAGGAACATTCCTGTGCTCATCTGGCTCTCAGGGGGCAGCACTGATGTTGTAGCCCCTTGTTTTCTTTCCTAATCACCACCCTCTTCCCAATAACCGCAGAGCATTGAGCCTCACAGGTTGGCGCCACTACTGCAGTGCTCCCCCTGCTCCTACACAGCTCAGTTCCCATCCTCAGGTTCTTCCATCTCCATGCCCCTCAGGACCCTGCCTCATCGCCTGCTCCTCACTCTCTGATGACTGCTCAGCAGCACACCCAGCTAGAGTGGCTCCATGCCTGGGGCTGCGTCCTATTCCTTCCCCTCTGGATCTCCTGAACACTAAGCCAGCGGTGATATTCATGCTACGTGTCCCTTATGTGTATTGCAACTCACTATGCTCAATGGCGACGACCTCATTTGTCCACTTGTGAGGTCCACAGTCAAACCCCAGCCTTTGCTTTGCAAGCCCAGACTCACTCACCCACGCTTCCCCTTGAGGTGCACTCACCACACCGGTGACAAGAACTCCAGTTGCCTCTAAAACCAAGTCCCTGTCACTTGGCTTCTAACCTCCTCCGAATGGAAGTGAGGGAAGACAAACACTACAGTTCCACAGGAGAGGCCGTCTGCCATGAGCAGGTGCCACCGAAAGCCTCCTGAGAACAAGTATGAAGAAAGGACCAGTGTCTTCCTTCCCTAATGTACCTGCTCTACAGCCACCTCTGACTCTGAGGGCCTCTGCTCAACAGCTGGATCTCAGCTCCTCAATTCCTGGTTCACTTCTAGATCTTGATGGTATTATTTCTCCTCCTAAATCTCCTTCCTCACTGGGGTCTCCTGCATTAGCCTCTGGACTTCCCCCTCTCTCCACCCGGATTGGCTGATGGCCTCCGCCTGTTCTACTTCTTGAGGCAGGAAAGAAGCAGCACCTTCAGCCTTGGAATCAGACAAGACAGGAGACGAGGTGGCTTTCCTCATCTGACCTGCTCTTTGGGATGCCGGGATTCTCTCCAGGAGCCCATTGGCTACAGAGCTAGAGGCCCCCTCTCCGCCATCACCCGGGAGCCCTCTCTGGGTGTTTACATGCAGAGCTTAGATGCAGTTGGTACCCACAGGCACCAGCACACGATTCTAGACGACAGCATCTGCGCTTCTCAGGCAGCAGGTGGTCTGATTGCCCAATGCCCGTGCTGCAGTGCCATCCCTGCATACAGTACGTTGGGCACTTTCTACCTGGTTGAGAATCACAGTTAAAACTCGACTTTGATGTCCTGCCAGAAGCCTAACTTAGCGCTTGTGACCGCCCCCTGGCACCCCCCGACCCCCGGGCAGAGTTACGTAACATCCCATCGCTGTCTCTGCTTCCTTATCTGTAAAATGGTGCTTGTAACAGTACCTACCATCTAGGGATGTTTCCATTTAATATGTTTTTATTGATTTTTAGAGAGAGAGGAATCTCTGGAGAGAGAGAGAGATAGAAACACCGATAAGAGAGAAACATTGTCAATTGGCTACCTCCTGCACCCCTCCCCCGCTCCACTGGGGATCATCCCCCTACTGAGCCTGCAACCCAGGCATGTGCCCTGATGGAAATCGAACCGGTGACCTCTTGGTAGCTGGATTGGAGCTCAACTCCTGTTTTGAAGATGAAATGAGATAATCCCCAGAAATTACTTAATAGATTGCCCAGTGCACAGTAAGTACTCAATGACTAGAATCAACCTTCATTTCATCACTCTGAAATTCTGTCTAAACACTTTTAAATTCTGTTTGCAATTATCCAAGAACGTTTCTTTCTGCTCTGTGTATAATATGCTGTCTTCCTGTAAAGTACACACACACACACACACACACACACACACACACACATCAGTGGCTGTTTGTTAAGAATAGCTCTTTGTCATGGGTGTCCACTGAATGATCCTTGCTCCCTCCTAGACCAGTGACATGCATTTGGGACACGCTTTACTGAATTCAGGAAAGAGCCTTGAAGCGTCTGATAAGCATGTCCCCAGAGCAATGCTAATCGGCGGGCTGCAGCTTAATCCTGTGATCTTGGTTTAGGGATCACCTTGAGTGTAGCCACCAGGTCCAAACCAAAGTACAACCCAGGCACAGAGATTTCTCTGTGAAATAGAAAGTCCAAATACGGTACTGGGACCAAGAGGAAGAAAAGAGAAGAGTGAGTGGGAGTTCAGGCAATTCTATTTTTACTGCTCTCTCCTTCTCCTCCCTGTGTCAGAGATAGCAGACAGGCCAGTGTTCCTCCAAGTAAAACTACACACAAAGGATTTAACTCACCTCCAGGGAAGGGCTGGGAATACTCGAGTCCTGCCCAGGACCCTAAATTTAAAGCAAAGCACATTTTGGACATTAAAATCAATGCAGGGAACAGGGCTGTAGGAAGCAGTACTCCAACCCCACAGATATCCTGTCAGGGACTGAGGTCACAGGGATGCAGATTTATTCTACTTCTGAAGTCTAGACCTCCTGGTAACCAGGAAGAAGTTAAAAAAAAAAAAAAAAGACTAGCTGTTCAGTCTTACACAATTCCATAGAAAGTTCAAGAATTCCTGTGAGATGCACAGTGGGGAGCTGGCCATTACCCTCAATTATAGGGTGGTGCATAGAAGAATCATCCCATTTTATGCTCTGCTCCATCGAAATCCCACCCATTCTCCTTTACCTGATGGACATTGAGCCAAAATGAAGAAAAAAACAAAGACAAAATACAGCATCTTCCTGCTTGGGGCCATAGCTGGCAGAAGGCGTGTCTCCGCATCTCTGAGGGAACAGGAGGCTCACTTATATTTGAGAACCATGCGCCCTGCTCTTGGGCAGTGAAGTGAATCAACAAAGAGAGCACATGGACATGCTCCATTTCCCAGGTTCAAGAGCAGACAGGACGGGGGACAGCCCTCAGCCTCCGTCAAGCACTCACTAGAGGGACCTTCCTGGGGTCATGGAAAGAAGAGCAGGCAGGTGTTGAAGCCCAGGGCCTCACACAGCTGCGCCCAGAAAGGGGGAGTCAGTTCCTCCTCCATCAAATGGGAACCGGCTACGTTAGGAGAGAGAACATGGGTCTCCCACCGGCCTCTCCAGGTGCTGCGAGGCTCTGTGTGGTGATGTCTGGACACCGGGGTGCTCAGAGGAGGCCTGGTCTGAGCTCAGCAAGGTGGGCCCGCACAGCCCTGGCTCCCATGATATTGTCTGTAAATGACCCAGGAGGAAGGGGGAAAAGCACTCAGGCCAGCACCCAATTCCTGAGCTGGTAAAAATGTCACCCAGCAGGTCCGAGTCATGTGACCACGTCCTGGGAATTCATGAAAGAGGTGTGAGTCAGAAGTCATCTTCATGTCACTGCAGCCAAGTCTGCCCACCCTGTTGCCTCTGCCCAAGCGATGCTCTGTCCTCCATTTCTGGAACAGATAACAGGACCACCCGCCAGTGCAGACTCTGAGGACAGACAGACTGAGTTTTTAAGGAGATGACCTTGAACAGGTCGCTTAATTTTTTTGAACTTCACATTCCTTATCCTTAACACGAGGATGTAGTCGTGGTAGGTCCTTGCAGGACACGGGAGAGAGTGACCTGAAAGAAGGGATGGAAAGTCTGACCTGAGTGCCTGGCTGTGGTGACTGGTATGACCCTCACTCTTGGCTCCATCCAGCTCGGAGCCAGCTTCTCCAGAGGCGCTTTTACAGGGCCACCGTTCACGAGAGACTGTCCTGGCCGGAGAACGTGCCAGCACTGATGGCTGCATACTTGTCCCCAGGCCTTGGGAGGTCACCTTCAGGAGCACAAGCTCATGTGTGTGGGGACAGGGCTTAATTTTTTTAAGTGACGTTTGGAAGAGAATAGAGAAAATTTGCATTTTCAATCTATCATTCTTAATTGGATTATTCATAATTTATAATAAACATGCACAAAAAAATACCTAAAAATGTCATAGTGACCAAGGCTGAGGATGGATGGGACATCCCCTAATAGTCTTTTTAAGTAAGAATCTTCAGTTACTGAAAAATTTTAAAGATAGTACAGTACCCTCCCTACCCACCCCTAATGTAATATCCACGTTAGTAATTATTAATGTTAATAACCATGGCACCTGTTCTTACATAAGATTTGGAAGGCTATTTATATACTTATTTAACAACTAAACAACAACTACTACTACTACTACACACACACACATGAAATGTCAATCAAGCACCCCATAAGCTCACAACTCTACAGGGAGCTGTTTGAGAATTTACTCTGATGCATGAGGCACTTAAAGTGTGAGGCTTACAGAAAGAGTGGAATTTTTTTATTGATTTCAGAGAGGAAGGAAGAGGGAGAGAGAGAGAGAAACATCAATGATGACAGAATCATTGATTAGCTGCCTCCTGCACGCCCCAAACGGAGGATCGAGCCCACAACCCGAGCATGTGTCCTGACCAGGAATCCAACAGTGGCCTCCTGGTTCATAGGTCGACGCTCAACCACAGAGTCACCCGGCCGGGCAGGAAGAGAGAGTCACATTTTAAAATAAGTGGTGAGCCCAGGGGTTGAGCACCAACCTATGAATCATGAGGCCACGATTCAATGCCTGGGTTTCAGGCTCAATCCCCAGTGTGGGGCGTGCAGGAGGCAGCCAATCAATGATTCACATCATTGATGTTTCTATCTCTCTCTCCCTCTCCCTTCCTCTCTGAAATCAATAAAAATGTATTTAAAAAGATAAATGGTGATGGATGTGCCCCGTGAAGCAATGTGCCAAGTGTGTGTGGCTCATAGATACTGGAGCGGGAACCCAGTCGCCTCTGGGCTTGGCATCAGCTCTGCCCGACACATTGGGACACCACCCAGGTCCTGTCAGTGTACGGGGAGTAGACCGAGGCTGTCATGGAGCGTCAGCAGGCTTAGAAATCCCAGCTGCCAAACCGCAGCTCTTTCGTCCCTGCTGACACATATGTCTGTGCTGGGTCCTCAGTGCACACCTGCTCTGCCCTCCCAACAGCCCCACGTTCTTTCTTGGGAACTTTCCAGAGTAAAAACACCACCCGGACGAGCTTCAGGCTGACACCCACAGAGGTACGTGGGCTCGGTGCAGCGAGTGCAGAGACAGTTCTGCATGCCTCAGCGATCAAGATGGGGTTGGGTCTGGGAAAACGCATAAATGGGAGTATTTGCTTCATTTTTCATGGACACCGAGCTGGTCTCTCCAGACCACATGAGTCATGAAGACGATCCTCTTCCTCCTCGCTGTTTTCCTCCTTCTGGCCCCAGGTAACATGAGCCCCTTTGCAGGATGGGCATCAGAGGTGGTGGACCAGAAACAGGGCCTGCCTCGGGGAGGACGTGGCCAAGGTCGACTCCAGTGGTTCCCTGCGGCCCTCAGGGAACCACTGGCTCCAGAAAGTGACATTCCCCTTGTGCCTCTTCTACAACGCTCTGCGTTTTCCATTATTATCTGGGACGGGTGTCACAGGTTTGCAGAAACACAGATAACCCAGGAAAGGTGCCCCTTGACCCCTAGTCTCATGCTCACTAGCCAATTTCCAGTGTGGGGCATGCAGGAGGCAGCTGATCTATGATTCACTCTCATCACTGATGTTTCTATCTCTCTCTCCCTTCATCTCTGAAATCAATAAAAATATATTCTTAAAAAACTTAAAAAAAAAAAAACACCCACAGATTTTGATAAGAGATCAATAGTGTCTGTTTCCCAAAGCCCCTGGAACACTGGGAGCCACATCTGTCCTTCCTGTTCTGAGACCAGATGGAAACCATTTCCCCTGCCCTCTTGTGGCGGGAGAGGCACCAGGCCAACTCGGAGAGAACTTTCCCCAGCTAGTGCCCTCTCTGGCTGTGCCTGGTAACCAGACGTGGCTGAGACGAGAACTAACCCCGGTGGCCCTTCCCTTGTGTAGCCAGGAATGCGTTTTTTGATGAGAAATGCTTCAAGCTGAAAGGGAGATGTGTGAAATCTTGTCAGAAAAATGAAGAGCTCGTTGCCCTCTGCCAGAGGGCTCTGAAATGCTGCCTCGCCCTCCAGCCATGTTCCGACAGTGACAAGAAGGAGTACATCAAGAAGAAGCCTCCCAGGACCACCGTGGCGGGCCTAACCACACCTCATTTCCTGCCTTTCCCGCCTCTCCCACCTGTCCCGACTCTCCCACCTGTCCCGTCTCTCCCACCTGTCCCGTCTCTCCCACCTGTCCCGTCTCTCCCACCTGTCCCATCTCTCCCAACTGTCCCGTCTCTCTCACCTGTCCCATCTCTCCCACCTGTCCCATCTCTCCCACCTGTCCCATCTCTCCCACCTGTCCCATCTCTCCCACCTGTCCCATCGAATCGCCCTTGAGATGTTGCAATAAACATGAGTGGCTGGCTTCCAGCAACGTGTCACGTGCTTCGCCTGGATGGGGAACATGAGTCGCCAACCTTGACTGTCCCTGGATCCTTTTTCTGGGGTTTTGTTGCTGTTGCTGTTCTTTTATTTTGGTAAGAGAACTGTCCCGAAGCCACCTGATATTTCTTTTAAAGGGGGACTCCTGGAGCCTATAAATAAACAGACCTCTGGCTTCCTCTCAGGAAGTCAGCCCCAAGCAACCTGCTGAGATAGATAGACTATGATGATAGAGAGACAAAGATAGATATAGAGACAGAGAGAAATAGAGATAGAGAAAGAGAGAGATGTAGATGTAGACATAGTCATAGAGGTAGACAAAGACATAGACATAAATACAGATATAGATAGATGGATAGTTAAAGAAATAAATATGCATCAGCATGGATAATTATATTAATAATAAATAATGACCTTGCCCTAACCAGTTTGGCTCAGTGGATAGAGCATTGGCCTGCAGACTGAAGGGTCCCAGGTTCGATTCCGGTCAAGGGCATGTACCTTGGTTGCGGGCACATCCCCAGTGGGGAGTGTGCAGGAGGCAGCTGATTGATGTTTCTCTCTCATCGATGTTTCTATCTATCCCTCTCCCTTCCTCTCTGTAAAAAATAAATAAAATATATTTTTTTAAAAAGTAGAAAAACCTTGGCTAAGATTACCAAAGATAAATAAATAAGTAGATAGATAGATAGAAAGATGGATTACCTACTTACCAAAAGCTCTCATGTGTCACTCACCCATGGAGATTAATTTTTTGACACCATGCCTTTAATTGGAGGCATTGAATTACTGCCTAGGCATTTGTTCTGCATCCATACGTCTGGATTCAAATTTGCTGATGGGCAAGTAGCTAGAATAAAACACTTATTTTTTTTCTCCCTGCCTGATGCTTCCAGAATTAGGAAACTATTATTTATTCTTATTTCTATGTCAACATAATTATTTGGGTAAGATCAATAATAATGTTATCCTTGTAACAAGACACAATTGGAAACACTGGTTCTATCACCAAGGCTGTGACTGGAATGTCATCCTTGCTCCTAGAATTAGGCACCTAGAATCCAGCTTAAGAAACTGAGTTGACTTTGTGGAGCCCGGTTCCTGGCTAACAGGCTTCCCAGCCTTATAGGTACAGTGCTTCCTGGCAGGCCAGGCACCCGGGGGTATCGTGGGGACCTCAAACATTCTCTGTGTCATTTCAGTCTTTCCCCACAAAAACCTGCTGCCAGTCTTGCCTCTTATCCTCGGGTGCAATTGATCACACTGACTGTTATTGCAGTGAGAGGTGACCTTGACGCAGACAAGATATGTGGCTATGGGACTGCTCGCTGCCGGAGGAATTGTAAGAGACAGGAATTCAAAATCGGAGTCTGCCTCAACACTAACCCGTGCTGTTTGAAAGGACAGATGGCAACTCATTGAATCCTGTGAAATACCCAAGCCCACTGGGGCCTGGTCCCTAGACGTGCCGATGGCCGGACCTCAGAGCCTCCCCTTTTTGAGAGCTGACAGCCAGAAAGTCCAGGTGCAGCCCCTGAGCTAGGTATGAAAGGAGGGTTTGCTGAGAGGCAGAGCAGGGGTGGCAGAGTTGGGGCAGCAGAGCAGCAGACGGCAGGGCCTTGGCCTCCGTGCCCCTACAGCCCTTCTCTCTGTGAAAGGAAGTGTAGCAATGCAGGTTAACTGAGCCTCAGCACTGTAAGCCTAACTAACATATATCTAATCAGCCACAGCCTCAGTGGGCATCGTGTGCTTTGTTTTGGCCTGAGTTATAGCAAATGATCTTGATAACATTGCTGTTGTTTTTCTAATCAGAAGTTGTGCTCAACAGTCATGTATGACCTTTGTTCTTTAATTCAGAAAATAAATCAATGTTAAGGGCAATTTGTTTGGTATACACTGTAATGCACAACATCAACTTCCAGGGAGGAAAACAATGTATGATGAGAAGGGTGCAAACTAAGGGGTTGACCCACGTGGATGTCTGTGAGCGTCACACGCAGCAGGTGGCAGAAGAAAGCACATGCCCTGGGCAGTGTTAGGAGGTTGCATCCACTCACTGTCCCTAAGGAAAGGGAGTAATAGAACCTTTTCCCTGGCTTTCCCGTCCAAACTGTGTCATGGTAACCAAAAGATTTATGACGGAAAGCTTCTCTCTGCAAAAGTAGCCCAGCTGATGAATGAAGTAAGGATAAAATGAGAATGTCACTATTTTGCAAACACCTAGGGGACTAATGATCTAGCCCGTAAATGTCAGTGGCCACTACAGTGAATGAGAACCACGACTGGTACTGTGTGCCTCCTAGTAGACATCATGCTGCCACCTGTTAAGCCCACCTGTGCTCTCCCTGGAGCCACCTCACCCACCCAGCTCATCCCTGGACAAGCCCCCTCCTAGATTATTTCCAAGAACACTCAAGATGCCTTATCACTTCCTTGGAAAATACTTTGGAATATATAACCCAGAGAAAAATGTAATTACAGTGCTATTTCCACACCTGGAAAAAACTAGCACTCGCTTCTTAATATAACTCAACCGCCAGCATGTGTTCAAATGCCCTCGTGTTTCGTAAGCGCTCTGGTCAGTCAGTTTCTTGAGAATTAGGTCCCTAAAGGCCTGCATAACGCCATTGGCCGTGTCTGAAATAGCTCCTCCCCCTCAAGTGTAATTGACATAGCCATGTTCATAATGACGGCTCCCCTCAGCCCAGACAAAGTCATGCTATTTTACAAAGTTGCACTCTTTTAATTGTCATGGCTTAATAGCAAAAAAACAAATGGCAGATTGTTCTAGTTTATTGTTTCCAGAATTAGCAAGACATAGTTGACACGCTGTGTACACATTCGGAAACTCGACAGCATTGCTGTCTCTTCTTTCTCTGAAGGGTGGGCCGGATCTGAAGGCTGCAGTTCGAAATGGAAGACCAATACGCCTTTGAAATTAGCCTCGTGAAAATGGACAGAAAGAAGAACGGAGTTTGGACATTTTCCACTTTTGAATTATTTGAAGGAGAGAGAGAGAAAAAGAGAGAGAGAGAGAGAGAGAGAGGGAGGGAGGAGGGAGGGGGAGGGAGAGAGGGAGAGAGAGAGAGAGAGAGAGAGAGAGAGAGAGAGAGAGAGAGAGAGAGAGAGAGAGAGAGAGAGAGATCTACACCACGGTCCGGTCCTTCATGGGAAGAGGAACCAGCAGGGGCGAGAAAGTCAGCACCTCCTCTTCCTGGCCTCCAGGTGGAGCTCATCACCTCCTAGAAAACGCGAGCGTGAGATGCAGGGACACCACCTCAAGCATCCTCCTTGGCCGCACAGCCTCTGCCATCTTACTCCCCCTCTCCTTGGTTCAAATAACCTGAGATCTTACACCCAGAGAGGTTAGAGGTATGTGCATGGACAACATCCTTTTAGGAAGAGCTAGAAGCAAGGATGAGCTATTCTGCAAGGGCCCTGCTGCCCTCCCCATCAGGATGGAGGTGGCTTTTGGCAGGCAAAGGGCTTGATCGTTTTTTCTGGGACACAGAGTGTTGGCGGACGAGAACCGGAGCTCAGAACATAGTTCCTTTAGGGCAGGTGTCACACCAGCTGCCTCCTAACAATCTCCCGGGCTTTGCCCATCAAAGCACACAACCGGCTCCTTGTGGGCAGGTCCTTCTTTTCAGAAATGCGGGGGAAGTTGTTTTCCCTTCAAATCCAGACAGGACAGGAGAGGTGACTCAATGTCTTCATCTAATTAGATCAAATGATTTTAATGAATCAGAACAACCCTTTAGCTGAGCGGTGGTCATGGAAACTGATAGATCCTCCCTTCCGCCAACTGATGGACGGAGTATGATGTAAACTTCACCTGCAGCTGGACATTCCTGAACACCTTATATGGACTGTACATTGAACCACCAATCAGCACCTGCCATATACCCTAAGCCCCCAATTCCTAAATCCCTAGGCTCCTAACCATGTACCTTACATGAAACCACCAATCAGCGTGTGCTGAGTGCCCTAAGCCCCGTCCCCTCTTTTCCTCCCCTTAAAAGGCACTCTCACCCCGGCACGCGAGCTCTCTCTCTCTCCCTTTTCCCCTCTGGAAGGCGACCGGCAGGGTGATCTCCAATAAAGCCTGTGTCCTGGTATCCCATGGTCTCTGGCCCTCTGTTTCATCTTTCATCATGGTGCCGAAACTGGGTGAGCATGGACTATCCTCGAACCTAGCCCCGAGCTTCTGACTCCTGATCTGGCTCTGCTCGGCGGCATGGTTCTGAGTCGATTGGCCTGCTCAGAACACTCCTCAAACCCTGCCGTGCCAGGACACGTGGGAATCTCGTCGCTTCCTTCTAACCGGTAGGCTTCAGGGATTTTCCCAACCCCGCCCCCCCCCCCCCAGTTCCCTTGACCTGGAAGGGCCTCAAAGTTTTCCCGTACGCGGCTACACGTTCTACGTTCTACGTTCTACGTTCTACATTCTATACGTTCTACTTTCTACGAAAGCCCAGGTGCCTGGCCGGGAAAACTCTGCTCTGCTCCACGGGAAAGGTTCTGGGTGATGACCTTGCCACCTTCTCTCGTCCTTTCTCTACAGGTTGGCAGAGGGAAAAAAAGGACGCTTCTTATTCCTTCCCCAACTTCTCGGTGGCCCTTTCCCTCCGGTCAAGGGAACCGCTCAATCCAAACCCTCTCGTAACTTCAAAGAAGCTCTACCTGGCCACAATATAAACTCGACAATGTCTCTCTGTGGCCTGAAAATTACAATATCCTCCAAGATCTAGATAATTTTGCCACCGGATTGGAAAGCGTTCGAGATTCCTACGAACAGGCTTCCCCTCCCCACCCACCCTCCCGCTCTCCCCACTTGCTTTACTCAGGTTCCACCCATCAGACGCTCCTCTGGAAGTCCTCTTTGTCCTCTCAAACCCCTTTCTCTGTCTTCTGACTCTTTCAACCCAGCGGATCGTATCTCTCCACTTGTCTCAATCTCGCCAGCTCCTTACAATCCTAAACCTGTCCCTCTCTGACTAAGCACTCTTTTTCCCAGGTCAACGCCAGAGTGCAGGAGTCCTTGGAGGACTCCGGGAGTAGTTTTGACCATTTTTTTTTCCAGTACACACACTGGTCCCGCCCACTGACTGGCTGCAGCGGCAGCGGCTGCTGCATTTACAGGCCCTTCCTCTCCCTCAGGGTGTTTGCTTCCTGAGTCCTCAGTCTCCCTGCAAAGCCCCTCCTGGTCCCGCCCTCATTATGGGAGGTAGGGTGGGGCACTTCTACCTCTGAGAATTCTAACACCCCCCCCCCCCCCTTCCCCTGTGTTCTCCGCCTAATCTCAGCTCCTGTGGCCTCCAGCAAACAAATTTACAGGTGGCTGGCCATTTCCCTTCTCACTCTCTGACCTTTCTCAAATTGAAAAACATCTAGACTCTTTCTCTTCAGACCCTCTTAACCAGCAGCCGCCTTCTCCCCAGTCCCTGAGAGCCCAAATCCTGAGAACCTGAGCTCTAAAACAGCCTTTCCATCTAACACTCATTCTCAGGCCCAAAGACTGCCTTCCTCAACAGCTTCTTCTACTCTCGCGTCCACTCTACCCCTGAGGAAGGCAGCAGGAACTGAGGGCACACTCTTTGAGTCCATGTCCCATTCTCTATGTCCAGCCTCACAAATTGAGAGGCATCTCAGGTTTCTTTTTCCACTGACCTGACCACCTTTACTCCCCGACATATGCTGCAACTGCAGGTCCACAAACCCCTCAAAAAGACCTCATTAACCTAACCTTTAAGGTCTTTAATAATAGAGACAAGGAGACCCAAATCCAAAATCAAAGACGAGATCATGCCAAGGCGGAGGCCCATTAGGAGGCCTTCCAGCTCCTAGCCACCACTCTCACGAACCCCAAATGGAGTGCCGGTCCTCCAACTGTGGCTAAGTCAGGGGCTAAACCTCCTCCAGGCCCATGCTTCTAATGCAGCAAGGAAGGACACTGAGCCAAGTCCTGCTCAAACCCGTGACCCCCGCCTGGGCCCCGCGCAAGGTGCGGAAGGAAGGCCACTGGAACTCAGACTGTAGTCTGGCTCCTCCAGGTCTGGCCTCAGCCAGTCCAGCATGGCCGCCCTCTGGATCCGGTTTGAAGCTCCCAGACTTCCTGGGACTGGCCACCGAGGAAGCTGCCCAGGCCCTGACAGGGCCCCACAGACTTACATCACCAGGACAGAGCCTCGGGTAACAACCGTGGTGGCAGATAAGCCGATCTCCTTTTTAATTGACTCTAGGGCCACTTATTCTGCCCTCTCCAAATTCGATGGGACCCTTGTCCCCTCCTCAGTCTCTATTATGGGGGTTGACAGATTAGTCTCACAGCCATAAGCCACCTCACATCTACACTGCATCTTACTAAATTCCCCCATTCACTCTTTTCTCATTCTACCTTGGTGCCCGGCCAGGGCTACCATGCATCCCCTCTTAAAACCCAGTTGTCCCAAACCACAGTCACCTACCTCAGTTTCACTCTCTTACCCCACAAGGCCCAGCCATTCCTTGGACTGTAAACGCCTTATCTCCTTATCTCCTCTATGATCATTATCTCTAGGAAGAATGTGCCGGTTTGGGACTGAAGCGGCTAGAGGCCTGGCTAGACTGGGAACGGGCTACGGAGCCTGCTCCCTCCCCCGCTGCCTTTTCTAGCATCTAGACATGTTTATAGTGAGGCTTCAGTCTCCAAGCCTGGCAGGACAAGGTTGCTGGATACTTCTTAAGCTAAACCAGAATATTCAGTGTCTAACCTCTTATCCAACCATCCAGGTCCCTGGCTTCCACTACTCCTTTCCTTCCCTTTCCCTCCCACTTTCACTGCAATACAATCTCAATCACTCATCTGTCACCCCTTATTGGTAGCGCCATGGTGACCACCCTCTCAACTTGGAGTGTGGAACTAGAAAAAAGAATCTCATACCCTTTAGTCCACCTCTTCTCCTTACACCTATCAGCTTGTCTCCATGATCAGGGATTTTTCTTCCTCTGTGGGGAAAACAAATACATCTGTCTCCCCATCAGCTGGACAAGAACCTGTACTCTCATCTATCTCTCACCCAATGTAGATGCAGCCCCCAATAATCAGTCTTTACCTGTCCCCGTAACCCATCATATCTGACACAAAAGAGGAGTCCAGATCATCCCTCTCCTCCTAACCCTCAGCATCACAGCAGGAGTTGGAACTGCCACAGGGAGCTTAACCACTGCTCTACCCATACTTTGAAACCCTGTCTCAGGACCTACAAGAAACATGTGGATGCCCAGCAAGGGCCAAAACTGGGAATGCAAGAACCTCACTCCCAGGGTAACCTATTCTCCCCTTTCATATCACTAGTGAGGCAACTGAAACCCTACTCTTTTCCCCCCTAAAAATAACATCTAAGTCTCAGTTGTATTTCAGCTCCAGGCCCAGAAAAGCGGCAAAACCAGACAAGTGATGCTGTGACAGTCGCAGGACCAGCTTTTACCTCCCCAGTCACTCAACAGGATCGCTCTGGAGACTTCACCAACCAGTCTCTTGGGGAAATTATGCTGCTGCACTCCTCGTCCAGCCTCCCATCATTAGGCCAGCTGGTGTCTATTTCTTTACCCCCTTTCTCATGCATTGTGTCACTAGTTTCTCTTGCAGAACAGAATGCAGGTGTTCGCCAACCAGAAGGTGGGAGAGATCTATCTGGCACTGAATTCAGAACTTAACACCAGAATCCTTGAGACCCCGGGTAGATGCCCCTAACGACGCCCCCTCTCAGCTGGAAGAAGTTACGGAAGATAGACCTTCACCCCTTGACCTTGCCCGGACTCTCAATTTTTTTTAATATTAACAAAAGCCTGGAATGATAGATCCTCCCTTCCCCCAACTGATGGACGGAGTATGACGTAAACTCCACCTGCAGCCAGACATTCCTGAACACCTTATATGGACTGTACATTGAACCACCAATCAGCACCTGCCATATACCCTAAGCCCCCAATTCCTAAATCCCTAGGCCCCTAACCATGTACCTTACATGAAACCACCAATCAGCGTGTGCTGAGTGCCCTAAGCCCCGTCCCCTCTTTTCCTCCCCTTAAAAGGCACTCTCACCCTGGCACGCGAGCTCTCTCTCTCTCTCTCTCTTCCCTTTTCCCCTCTGGAAGGCGGCCGGCAGGGTGATCTCCAATAAAGCCTGTGTCCTGGTATCCCATGGTCTCTGACCCTCTGTTTCATCTTTCAGAAACACTACTATATTTTGATTCATAATTCATCACTATTGATACCTGAGTATTTCCCCTCTTTCTGAGATGCTTCTCTTATCCTGCTCTTCCTTCTTCACAGCCTGAGAAGACGGCTTCGTGTTCGTCCAGCCAGCAGGGGACGATGACGTGTCCCCATGAGTCCTCTGTGACCAGGACATTACTCTGGAACTAGCCCTTCCCGGGTACAGGCCGCTCCCCGGCTCAGCAATAAAGGGCCCCCTGCCTGCCAGCCCACCAGGCCCTGTGGCTCACTGTCCCACGGTCGCTTGGAGCGACTCCTCCAGCCACGCGCCCTACTCCTGGTGGCCCTGGTGTTTCCAGGTAAACGGGAGCTGTGACCTGGACCAGGGGGCCAGGGTCTCCCCCCTGGTCACTGGGGGGTGGGCGTCCAGGCTGAGTGGGGAGACCCCAAGCCCTGGGAGCCCATTTTCTGGTAGGGATTTTAGGTGAGCATCTCCTGGCTGGCGTCCCAGTGGCACTGGCTGTACCGATGGCCCAGGCTTCCCAGGAGGGAGGCTCCAACCCGACTCCTCTGTCTTCCTTCTCCCATGCCCTCCCCTCACAGAGGAAGACGGTCTCTCTTCTGTGTCCGGGAGAATCTTAAACTCTAGGGGTCGGCTGCACAGAGACCAAACACTCTCCGCTGTGTCCACACAGGGCTGTGCGGGGCCAGGCATGTGAGCCAGGAGGCGCCGAGGGCCCCAGGGCACCCAGGGATGAGGCTCAGACCAGCAACCAATGACTCTCCAGGGCTTCACCACCCAGGAAAGCACTACCTGTGTCACTCACCCTCCCGCTGGCGGGTAAGCAAGCCGCCTGCACCCAGTTCACCCGCCCCTCCTTGTGTCTCCTGAGTCACTGGGACAACCCCAGGACCTCCCATGAGTCATGTGATATCCATACATGGCTCTTCACGCTGGCTACTCTACATGTCTGGGTATGCACTTCAGTGATGCAAGATGAAGAGATTCCAGAGGTCAGCTTCCAGCACAGGCCTCCAAATTAACAATGTGGTGTTTCCGTTTATAAAACTGGTTAAGATGACAGGTCTTATGTTGAATGCTCTGATCACAAGGGAAAAAAAAAAAGCAAAGGACACAAGGAAACTTTGGGAGTGATGTTCGTGTATCACCTGGATTGTGGATGGTATCACGGAGGTATGGTTATGTCCACACCCATCACATTGTATACATTCAATAGTACAGGGTTTTGTATTAAAAAAAAAAAAAAAAAAGACTGCTGGTAAGAAAATGAAGTGATAAGAAAATAGTTTTAATTGATTGACCAATTGATTCATCCGTCTAGCCAAATAATTATACCGCATCTGGCAAAAGAAGTTAGAACAGAAAGAAGGTAACTCCCCTTCACCTTGGATGGGTGTAAAGGTCAAATCCCAAATCGGTGGTGGAGCCTCTGATGAGATGGGGGCACCCTTGGGGTGCAGACTTCCCCGAGAACATGTACCCTGATCTCTGATCGTGGGCCTCTGCTTTCATTGTGTTCATCTATTTTTTTAACACTTGCTCCTTGCTCTTGTCTATCAGTTATCCTCAAAATATGCCATTGATGAGAAAAACTAATGTTTAATCATTTCAATCCTTGAACTATGGAGTGAAATATCAAGTTCACATTACTCAAGTAACTCAGCACATGTTCAAGGGACCAAGTAGTCTCCCAGGCACTCCCTCATAATGAGGGGAAATTTTTTCCAATTGTTTAACACTCTACCTGCTATCTCCCCTGTTCACCTGGCCTAGCCTAGATGGCCCACCTCCGCACATGGAAGGCTCAGTCCCCCTCCCAGGGACCACTGCATCTGTACACATCTGATGGGGCCGTACCACTTCCCAGTTTGCCTCAGAGAGTCCTTATCTGTCCCCTTGCACAACCTTCTAAGTCAAGGAGTCACATTAGCTCTGTAATACCTCCATCACCATTAGCCTTCCCAGTTGCCTCTGATTTGGCTGTTCATTTTCCAGGGACTGGGAAGGTGACATATAAGCCCAAATCAAGGATCTGCCTTTTCTACTCTCAGAATGGATGCATGGAAATGTGGGAGAGCATATGCAAAAGACATCTCTTTCCTATCCGTCACCATCCTCCCCATAGCCCTCGGGGCTAACGTTATTTTTGAGATGGTCTTAAGAGACTAATGTTGGCTATTTCTTTACACAGACTGTGAAACAGGTTTCAAAGTTGTCAACTGCAGGAAAAGCGAAGGCCACTGTCAAGAATATTGTAATTATACTAAAGGCCCGGTGCACGAAATTCACGCACGGAGGGCTGGGGCGGGTGTGGGGTGGGGTAGGTCCCTCAGCACAGCCTGAACCCTCTCCAATCAGGGACCCCTCGGGATGTCCAACTGCCAGTTTAGGCCTCATCCGGCAGTCGGACATCCCTCTTGCAATCTGGGACTGCTGGCTCCTAACCACTCACCTGTCTGCCTCATTGCCCCTAAATGCCTCTGCTTGCTGGCCTGATTGCCCCCTAACTGATCCCCTGCTGGCCTGGTTGCCCCCTAAATGCTCCCCAGCTGGCTTGCCTGATCACTCCTAACCACTCTACCTGCCTGCTGATTGCCCCTAACCACTCTACCCGCCTGCCTGATCATCCCTAACTGCCTCTACTTGCCGGCCTGGTCATCCCCTAACTGCTCCCCTGCCGGCGGCCTGATCGCCCCAACCACTCTACCCACATGCCTGATCACCCCTAACTGCCTCTGCTTGCTGGCTGGTCGCCCCCTAACTGCCCCCCTGCTGGCCTGGTTGCTCCCTAACTGCCCCCCTGCTGGCCTGGTCACCCCTAACTGTCCAGAAGGAAGTCGGATATCCAGAAGATGTCTGGTCGACCCATCCTAATTAGCATATTACCCTTTTATTAGTATAGATGGAGTACAAGTGGGCTACTGCTCTGAAAGAAAGGATTCCTGCTTTTTACTTCAGAACCTAGGCTGCTGACCCACCTGCTGTCCTCCTGGGCTGTGGCACAGACCCAGGTGCAGGTCATCCTGAGCAGAGATGAGCTGAGCTTGTCACCTGGGCCAGGAAGTCTAAACATGTTATTGTAGAAAAATAAACATAAAAATGGGCTGCACATAATCTTATAGACATGATCTTAGACAAAGTGACTTGGCTAGAGATGAACAAAATCTTCAAAATCACACAATTTTTGCTGGTGATGTGGATATAATAAACTTTAGAAGCAAGCATTCAAGGAATTCCTTCTTTTATGTTAAAAATATGTTTTTAGGGTTCTTAACGTAAAAAACCATTGAAACCTGAAAAGAATTTTTGTGACTTTATTTGAGCCAAATTGTCGACATATGCCAGGAAGCAGAACCTCAACAAATTGAGATAATGCTCTGGAGAATGGCAGGTTACATTTGTATTTATACATTGCAATCAAAGGAAAGGGGCGTGGGTAGGTTACATGAAATCCATTGGTGATAGACTAGAGAGGTGGGAGAAAGCAAAGTGGCGGCGGGGAGGGGGGTGCCCCTGGGATTGGCTAGAAAGTAAAATGATAGACACATACTTACGTGGGTGCAGGAACAATTTGTTGTGGGGTCAAACCCTGGGGTCAAAAATAAGACCACCGGAGGCTGCTGATTGATTAAAAAAAGCAGGCAAGGATTTATTGAACTGGCCAGGACGGCCGTGAGGGCACCACATGCAGGAGGCCACCCTCACTACCGCGCTGTCCCAGGTGTAGGCAGTCCTTTTAAAGGTCCAAACCACAAAAATTTTCCTTTGTTCTAAATTCTAAAGTCTGGGAACAGGCTGCAGGGGGGTTCCCAGCCCCTTGCTGGACATTATTGGAATGTGGCCCTATCTTGGGAAAGCAGGTTTTTACAGAAGCAGACCCAAGCGGACTCAGTAATCTCTAAAGGTTATCTACAGTTTCTACTCCTGGAGCTACTGAGTCAGTGGGAATCAATCTCCTGTGATTCTGGTCCACAGGCACAGGAAAATTACCTCTGTGTCTCCAGGTCTCAGTCTGGAAGCTGAGGTAACCACCCTATTGTCCAAGCAAGCAAGCGTGTACAGAAAAGCCAGAATAGCAGGGTTAAAATTCAAACAGCAGTTTTTACCTAAGTATGGTTGCTACCATACTTCACAATTAACATAACAATGAAGGAATTTGTGGTATCTGTCCTAGCTCCCAGGCACATTAGGCTGTGCCCCAAGGGGTCACAAACTTACCCAGACATTTCAAGGGTATGTTATCATAGATGCAATAAGACAGCTAGGCTCAGTTAAGGTAAAGGTTGACCTTGTCAGTGAAGATACCGGCCTAGGACATAACTGCCCACCATAACTGCTTATAATTAAAGTTTAATTTCAGACCATTCTTTGTGGTGACTTTAGGTCTCTGAGTTTGTAAGACGGCCCCACAGGCCTCCCCTGAGCTGTCAGGTCAGCATGTGGCCCTTTCGTTCATAGGTTCTACTCACTGACAAATATAATGAGATGAGATCATGGACGTGGGGAGAAAAGCACTAACTAAACAGAAACAATGAAATGCTCTATAGTCCACCATGTGGATCTATCCCACCGACGTGTGCAGATCAGTAGAAGAGCATTAAGAAAGGTTCTTGGAGAAATGTGAGCGGGGTTTTGGAAGATGATCAGGAGTTTGTTGAGTGAAAGAGAGAGGCTGGTGTTTCCAGGCAACAGGTAGAGCTTGTAGGAAGGTGTGGAGACATGAAGCATGGTTTGCTAAGGAAATGCAAAAGGAGGGACTGATCACAAGGATCAGATGAGGCTGGTGTAGGAATGTTGTGTGAAATTCTCAAAGAAAAGTATTACGCCAAAGACCTTGGACTATTAAACAAGAGAAGGTTGCCAGGTGCTCCAAGGCAGTGCCATCAACATGGTCTCCAGTTTAGAATGTTTATCCTGACGAAAGAATGGGCGTGGACTGGAAATGTGTGAGACTAGAGGCAGGAACGGGGGTAAGAGATGAGGGCAATGGGTGGAGCTCGCACTTGATGACTAAGAGGACACAGTGGCTTGAAGAAGGAACAGTGGGGGGAGGGATAACTGAAGAGACTGACCTCACAGGTTTTGTGACAGAGGAGGAAGGACATCGGGTGGGGAAGAGTTGTGTTAACCAAGGCTGCACACAGAGGAGGGGAGGAGGGGAGCAGGGGAGAGGAGATTGGCTCTGGACGCATTGAATTTGAAGCCCTGAGACATTCACCCATGGATCCCAGGAGAGAGGAGGAGACAAGAAGTAAAAGAGTTAGTCTTTTACTTAGCCCGGTGGCTCAGTGGCTGAGCATTGACCTAGGAACCAGAAGGTCACGGTTCGATTCCCAGTCGGGGCACATACCGGGGTTGCGGGCTGGATATCCAGTAGGGGGCATGCAGGAGGCAGCTGATCCATGATTCTCTCTCATCATTGATGTTTCTCTCTCTTCCTCTGAAATAAATTAAAATATAGATATTTTAAAATGTCATTTACTTATAGTTGGAAATGGATGTCTTGAAAAAGTCTTAGAATGTATCTATCACCCAGGGACAGGTTTCTGGGAGTAGAACACTAAAGTCTAAGGGAGGCCCAGGAATGAGAAGTCCCTGAGGGAGGTGACAGGGCTCTGAAAAGGGAGGCAGGAGAAAGCTCAGTGGAATGGAAGACGGTCCAGGAAAGAAAGTGGTGTCTGAGACAACAGGGGAGATCTGAGAAAAGTGAAGGATGCCACTGAAAAGGAAAATGGGGGATTTGCAGCCTAGCTCAGTGTCTGGTTAAAACTGTAGTCTCACTTCCCCACTCTGACTGACTTGGGCGGAGCTGCAGGGACCCTCAGGGACTGCCACAGGAGGAGATATATAGGTCAGAGCCTCCCAACAAGTGCAGTTCAGGCTTTGGATCCGGAATCCCCTGGACTAGCAGGTCTGCCAAATAAAGGTTACACTTTCCTCCCTCAGAGCTGGCTGATCCTTCTCCCGTGCATTCTGTCACAACACCATCTGTCTCCACATTTTCGTGGCTGCATCTGGTTGAGAGATTGGGCATCAGGGCACCCTGGTCCTAGGTCGAGGTCCATCAGCAATGCAGCCTTGGATAGTAAGCCTGAGGATGTCAGTATCTCCTTCTAAGTGACAAGAACAAAAATGTACTAAAAGGAGTTTCTGTTTATTTGGGTTTTTGTGTGTGTAAGGGTTAAAATAGTGATTAAGTATAACTCCAAAGTGGGGATTAGTGTGTATGGGAGGGGAACTTTGAAAGAAAGCATAAATTTGAGATGATTGAGAAAGAGATGGAGAAAACTAGGGTCCTCTCTGCAGAAGTGTATCTAAGTACGTCATCCTCCTCCCAGGACTCTAGTTCTGCCTGTTATCATTCCCTCCCTCCCTCCCTCCCTCATTCTTTCAACAAACACGCAGTAAGCATGCACAGTGCTCCAGGTACTGCTCTAGATTCAGGAGGCCCAGTAATGAACAAATCCCCCCACACTCATGTAGCTCACATTCAGACTGGGGAGAGAGATGATAAGCATATGTCAGTAAAAATACGATACTGTATATTAGAAAGTGATCAACGATACGGAAAAAAATATCAGGCAGGGAATATAAACTGTCAGGCTGAGGGCGGCATTCTGGAGGCAGGAGGGAGAGGAGGTCTCACTGAGAGGTAGACTGGGAGTGAAGACCTAAAGGAGGTGAGGGGTGGGCCCTCTGCGGTCTGTGTTTGGTGGGCGGTGGGCATCCCATCAAGAAACCACATGGCCAGTACCCAGGAAGGAGCATGTGGGGTACTTGAGGAATGGCAAGAGGGGCCAGTGTGGCTGCAGCAAAGGGAATCGGGGCAGAGGGGGAGGTGAAGACATTCTACCCTTGATTTAAGTCGCATGAAGAAAGTCATAAATTTAACAGAAGGAAGAACTTCCTAGGCATTAAGTTCATAAAACAGTAACACCTGTTACCCAGAGATTTCGGGTCCTGCTTTAGGATTCATAAGAAAGAAGTAAAATCCGGTTTTTCCATCATTCTGTGGTAATTCCTGCAGTTCTGCTTGGATGGCCTCAAGGGCTCCCGGGCTGTTCTGGGCCAGTGACTCTGTTGGCTGCGCTGTGTGGTTCTCTTCAGAGCGCAGGGCGAGCGGCAGGCTTGATGGCACCAGCTGGGCCCCTGGTGGGAAGAGAGCCTTCAGCCGGCAGGTAGCTTTCGGGTCATCACAGAGCCAGTCCCAGCAGCCAGGCTGCCTGGCCGCCTGTTCTCCAGGCCCACCATCCTCATTCAGTGTGCTGCCCCCCATGGCACCTGGAGCCTTCGGGCGCTTTGATCCCTCTGACCCATCCACCCCACGCCCTACTTCCTCCTTGATGCCCAAGACCTGCTGGGGCCGGTTCAGTCACTCATACCCAACTTGGCTCCTGTGGCTTCAATGGCCACACCTGACCTTTCCTCCCTGTGCACATGGGTGGTGGTCCCTACGACCCTGCAGGCGTGGCTTGCTCTGGCTCACGCTTACTGCTCAGGTCATAGGAAGAGACCTTGCTGGACCCCAGGTTGCCTTGCCAATAAGAACAAAAATAAAAATGAGTCTGTCCAAACGAAGAGACTGAGTTTCTTAACACACTGTGTACGTGTTTCTGATAGATCCTGGAGTGAGAAGAGTAACGTTAGGACGTCAGGGACGGGATCGAGCCTGGCTGTGGGGCACCAAGCCCAGCCCTGTTGGGAGGCCAGGTCTGATTTCTGGTGAATGCACGGTGGGTGCTGCGGTGAAGCATGTGCCATCTCACGCTTTCGGGAGCAGGCGCCGGCCAGAGCTCCGTTCTCGCTCCTCCATCTGCCTCCTGTGGTCTCCTCTTCCTAATTGTTTAGCCCAAAGTGGCTCCTCTCATAATTTGCACTTCATCATGTGCCATCCCAGCAGTTCTGAGAGGGAACCCCTAAGCTGCGGTCCCTGGAATTTCCCTGAGCCTGGTTCTAACATTTACAAGGTGTGTTCTATTGAACACAGAACAAATTCCTTTCTAGAAATATACTTCCTCATAGTACTTGTTTTTTTTAATGTTCCACAGGACATGTTTGCTAACAGTCTCAATGTCTTTAGCTCCTCTATAAGATTAAGCAAAGCATGAATAAATCTATGTTCAGTAACCCTAATCCTCACCCAAACTCTCACCACATTACAACACACAAACTAAAACACACACCGTGCCCTGACTGGTTTGGCTCAGTGGATAGAGCGTCGACCTGCGGACTCAAGGGTCCCAGGTTCGATTCCGGTCAAGGGCATGTACCTTGGTTGTGGGCACATCCCTAGTAGGGGGTGTGCAAGAGGCAGCTGATCGATGTTTCTCTCTCATCGATGTTTCTAACTCTCTATCCCTCTTCCTTCCTCTCTGTAAAAAATCAATAAAATACATTAAAAAAAAACAAAAAAACACACACACCGTTTCCCACACCAGCCATCCCTGCTGGTCCTCTGTAGGCAACAATCTTTCTGCCTCATCTTTCCTCAGGGTTTGTGGAGACACCTCCGGTCTATGGGATGCCCCTGTCTGCGGGGGTACATGGGCCGGCCTCAGCGACATGGTGCCACCTGAGCAGCGGGAAGTGTCTCCGGCTTGCTTCCTGGCAGGGCTGAGCTGCCTGCGCATTCACTGGACGCCAGCACCACAGGCTGACGGCACAAGTGCCACATGGGTCAGAGAGGAGGCTCAGGCGCTCCCTGCAAAGAACATGACCCCCTGGGAGACGGAATTCCACGAGGAACCACTGTAGGCGTGATACCATTGTTTTTCTTTTCATTGCTCATACATCACTCTTTAAAAACTGTTCTATGCTGTAACTAAGACTCGTCTTGCCCTTTTAGTTTCCAGGATTCACCTTGTATAGTTCCCTTTGAAATGGTAATAGTTGTCAGACAGTCCCTCCAGGGACACAACTTCACGTCCAGGACACTTCTGATTCTAGAGCAACACATGCCCACACCCTTAGCTCACTGCAAATGCTAGGAATGCTGTTACTATTTTAATCATCAATAAACTTAAAACTAACACAAATATTTTTTCTACCTCCTCACATTACATTTCTTCATGTTTTTCCAAGTTTAATCTATAAACATATGTTTTTTCCCCCTTTCATCTTCACTGATGTTAGAGAGGATGGGGAAGAGATGGAGAAACCCCATACATGCTCTGACCCAGGACCAAAGCCAGAACACTGGTGATGCTCCAATCAACTGAGCCGCATGGCCAGGTTCTATGCATGTTTTACAGCTAAACACCTCATCCTTTCTTAGAAAACATGCATTGCCGAAACCGGGTTTGGCTCAGTGGATAGAGCGTCGGCCTGTGGACTCAAGGGTCCCAGGTTCGATTCCGGTCAAGGGCATGTACCTTGGTTGCGGGCACATCCCCAGTGGGGGGTGTGCAGGAGGCGGCTGATCGATGTTTCTCTCTCATCGATGTTTCTAGCTCTCTATCCCTCTCTCTTCCTCTCTGTAAAAAATCAATAAAATATATTTAAAAAAAAAAAAAAAACATGCATTAAAGCTGGGGACAGAGAAACAAAAAAGTGCTCAGCACAGAAGAAGCCACAGGAGAGCCTGAGGGGGGCTGTGGCTCCTGAGAAAGAAAAGTCGCAGCGACAAGGGGAGCCGCATGGGAGTTGCCTCACCTGTGGCCCCGCCACTGCCCACACCTCACACCTGGCGGCCTCTCTCACCACCGCTGGCCTCACACGTCTAGACCCGGCTGCACTGCTCCCAGGCCACCACTCGCCTCAAGTCCACCAACCACCTGCCTCGTAACCTGAACCCCATGTGGCTGCAGTTGGGCCACCTCCTCTCCTCAGGTCCCCACCTCCCTCCGCTCAGGTTCAAGGGCCTCTCGCCTCCATTTCCCACTCTGCCTGCACATCTGGCTGGTCTTTGGGCTCAGGGTGCACAGCAAGGCCACGCCCCTAAGTTCCAGCCCAGCTCCAGCCTCAAGCCTGCCCCCCCTCCCCCCCGCCCCCACAACCTGACCCCACTCCTCCACTCTGGGGGAAAAGCCTGGTGGCTAGCCTTTATTTGCTGTTGTTAATCCTCACCCAAGGATATTTTTTAGAGAGAGTGGAAGGGAGGGGAAGAGACAGGGGGAGACAGATACATCAATGTGAGAGAGACACGCCACAACCTGTGTGCCCTTGACTGGAATTGAACCCTCGAATCCCAGGGCTGGCACTCTAACCACTGAGCCAAACATGCTAGGGCTGCAGAAAGACTTTTATCTCTGACCTGCTGCTGGCCTCATACACCACACCATTTATTATTTAATGCACATTTTTTTCTATTGACCTGAGGAGACATGTTTATCAGACAAAATTTATCTTTGGATTTGGGTCTATTACTACACCTTCTATTCTGTTCCATTAATTTATCTATTTGGCCTGGCGGTGTGGGTCAGTGGTTGAGTGTCGACCTCTGAACCAGGAGGTCACAGTTCAATTCCTGGTCAGGGCATATGCTCCCCTGTAGGGGGCGTGCAGGAGGCAGCTGATCAGTGACTCAACAGTGATGTTTCGCCGAAACCGGTTTGGCTCAATGGATAGAGTGTCGGCCTGCGGACTCAAGGGTCCCAGGTTCGATTCCAGTCAAGGGCATGTACCTTGGTTGTGGGCACATCCCCAGTAGGGGGTGTGCAAGAGGCAGCTGGTCGATGTGTCTCTCTCATCGATGTTTCTAACTCTCTATCCCTCTCTCTTCCTCTCTGTAAAAAATCAATAAAATATATTTAAAACAACAACAACAACAAAAGTGATGTTTCTATCCCTTACTCTCCCTTCCTCTCTGAAATCAATGAAAACATTTTTTTTAAAAGTAAAATTTTGTAACCACGTATTTTTCAATTCTTTGCTAACTAGGAATAGGAAATTTGTAAATGTACAATAAACATTCCGCTTAGTCAAAAACGATTGAGGATGACTGTCAGGTGCTCATCTACAAAATGAAATAAACTTACATGTTCAATGAATAAAGCAAATGTCAGAAACTGCAGATTAAGCAACTGTTCACTTTAAGTTCCAAGAGCATTTACTCAACCTGTCAGTTATCAGCCCGGAGTCACCGGCCCGCCCCACGCCCCGCGCTTTGCGCCTGCGCGGGGGACGCTCTGGAGCAAGATGGCGGCGCCCAGCCTCCCCACTCCCGAGCACGGGCACGTGGGCCGGGGCGCCTTCCGCGAAGTGTACGCGCCCGCGGAGGACACCTTCCTGCTCCTGGACGCTCTGGAGGCGGCGGCGGCCGAGCTCATGCGGTGCGAGTAGGCGAGAGTCCCCGTGGGACTGCGGTCGGGCGTCCTGGAGGCGGCGGCACAGGGCCCAGGAAGGGACCGGAGGCGAGGTCCACCCGAACAGGTCGACACCGGAAGCCGTCACCAGGTTCCCCCCAGAAACAGTAGCGAGGGCGCCGGGGTTCCCTCGGTGTCGGTGTCGGAGTCGGTGTCGGTGTCGGTGTCGGAGCTACGAGCGCTCGGGGCGGCCTTTCCGCACCTTCCCAGCCACACCCGCCCCGCGCGGCTCCTTAACGCGAACGAGGAAGGCGGGGCCCCCGCGTCGCTGAGTTACTCGGAAGCCCGCCGCCGTCGCGGGCACAACCCGGAAGTGAAGTTGAGATCCCGGGATGGAAATGTTATTTTTCTCGTTGATTTTTAGGGGGGGGGGAGAAATTGTAAAAACTTAGTTACCTGCAGCCTCCATGTTAGCAGCTTACAAATAACACTGACCTGTTGAAATGCTCACTGTAAACTTCAAATTTAATGACCGAAAAGAATGAATACCTACATTGTCAATTTTTTAAATGAAAGGAATTTGGGTATTTAGATGTATTTAAAAATTAAGCCTTGAAGTGGTTTTTCTCAGGATGAAACAGCAATGTGTTCATTCCTCTTAAACTTGGTTGGATTTTTCCATGTATAAAATGGCCCAACTATTATTATAACTAGTTTTCAGTGTAAACGATGGAACTTTTGGATTTACTGAATCTAGACTAAAATGGTGCTGTTTTCTAAGTCATGGCATATCAACGATTTACAAGCACAAATTGGGCTCCACAGTATGCTGTACAAGGATCTAATTTTGTTTTAAAGTTTTGGATATTTCTGGTCTTGGAATTTTAATTATTTATGAGACCATAACAGTTTATTTCAAATATAAGCTGCCTGGTAAGAGTCAGTAGACCTTCCTATAGCATAATAAAGGTTTGTCAGCTATGGGACTGGTTCCTCAAGTTAGGAACCCCGAGTTTTGTTGGGTAATTGGGGAGTTGGGTATTAGTGAGACCCCCTAAATCCCACCAAACCTATTTCTGTAGTGGGGATACTTGGTGCTTTTGACACCAGATATGTATGTAGTTATGGGTAGGGAAATAAATTTAATGGAAGGACAAAATACAGTAGAATGGAGATACTCAATGGCAGCCTTAAGATTATTACTAATACTCTAAGGTCAAATACTTGTGTTTTCCCAGTTTAGTATATAGTACAAATATGGGATTTCTTCGCTGCTCTAAATCTGTTTTCTGTAGAATGGGTAACTTTTCTCCCCTAGGATATGCTGACAGACTTATGAATGTTAAATATGTTTAAATGATAGAGAAATGTCTTTCATAAATAAATATTATAATAATATAACTATCATTTTAGGAAATGATAGGCACTTCTCCTGGAAAGAATTGATGTCTTTCATATTAAAATGTCTAACCCTAAATTAACATTATTTCATAGTTTTTATGTAATGTGCTGTAGAAATGAATTGAAAGCCACCTATTACTATTTTATGGACTTAGAATAAACTACATACCCAGAATTTTAACAATTTTGAGCTATGCAATATTAAATAAGGACAAAGCAGTTGTCAGAAATTAAGTTATTTATAAATTTATTTTATATTTGTATATTTTTGTGACACCCTGTACCTCAGGTGAGTGGTAATAGGGGAGAAATGGGTTAATAGTAGCGTGAGAATTCTTTTCTGTGATGTGTGTTTGCTGCAGCTGTAGTAACGGACTTTGTTTTGTTTAGAGTGGAGCTATGTCTGGAAGTGGGATCGGGGTCTGGAGTGGTATCCGCATTCCTGGCCTCCATGATAGGCCCTCAGGCTCTCTACATGTAAGTGTAAGGATGTCAAAGGCACCCACATCTTCCACTAAGAGATTCACTGTACATACTATTAGGTGTTGCCTGAATGAAATCATTTTTGTAATTAGATAATATGTATCTAATAATGTCTGTTTAAGTAAGGACTCAGATTGCACATGAACTTCCCTAAAAATTATAACTGCATGTTTTATTCCATCAGAATGGATAATTATAGAAGCTGCATAAGAATTTTAGGTCATCTCTAAATTTGAATTTTTTGAGGTAAATAGTTTATCACAAATGAATTGGAAGTTACCAGAATTTCTTTTGAGAAAAGTTCAGAATATAGAAATTATAAAGATAAAAATTACCTATAAATGTTACCACATGGTTGCTTCAGTTTGTTTTCCTGTTTCCTGTTTTTCAGTTAATACGGTATCATGAGCATTTTCCTTCCAAAAATTCTTTAACACATTAAGCGCCTAGTCAGTCACTGGTGACTGACACTATACTTTGTGTCCGGAAGACGAAACAGGCAGGGCACTTAATGTGTTAAATTTCATTTTTGATGGCTGTATAGTATTCCTTCATTGGATTCATAATTTAATAAATTCCTTCAGATATGCGTGTGGTTATGTGTATTCTACTTTTGCACATTATCCTATATAATAAAAGGCTAATATGCAAATCAACCGAACAGTGATGCGCACTGACCCCCTGGGGGCGGACACTCAATGCAGGAGCTGCCCCCTGTCGGTCAGTGCGCCAGAAGCTGGGGTCACAACTGGCAAGCGCAGTGGCGGTGGCGGGAGCCTCTCCTGCCTCCACAGCAGTGCTAAAGCCCACCGGGGAGTGGGCCTAAGCCATCAGTTGGACACTTCCCGAGGGCTCCCAGACTGCACTGCAGGAGGGCACAGGCTGGGCTGAGAGATACCCCCCTTCCGAGTGTATGAATTTTGTGCACTGGGCCTCTAGTATCAATATAATAGCCTTTTTAAAAAATCAATGTAATAAATCTTTATTCTTTTCCTACCATTATTAAAGTATTCATTTTTTTAAAAATCTGCTTCATGTAAAAGGAATGGAATTCCTTGAATTTTTCAGAAACCAATCTGTCCCCTGGGCACAGGATATAGTTCTCCCTTTTCTGTTTGTAGGTGCACTGACATCAACCCCAATGCAGCAGCTTGTACCCTGGAGACCGCACGCTGTAACAAAGTCCATGTGCAGCCCGTAATCACCGATTTGGTGAGATGTTACTCCTTGCTGAATAATAATTAATTTCCTTTTCAGATAAGTTAAGTTAAGGTCAGCAGGATTTAAGTCAAAGATACTTGAGTGATTAATTTTTAACCCACTAAGCAGTATATCTCACAGTTTATGAGTTCTTGACTGATATAATAAATACTCTTTGTCCACAGTTCACGGGGGATTTCTGTTGACTTGTGTACATCAGGCTCTGCCTGTCACAATGACAGAATCCACTTCAAACTGGCTTCACTCGAGTGGGTGGCTTCAGGCACAGCTGACTCCAGGAACTCAACTGCCGTTACAGGCGTCCTTTTCTTGTGTCTGAACTTCTCTCTAGCGGCTCTGTTCCTAGGTAGTCCTCCTTGATGGTAGCAGGATACTTTCCTGTCTGTATCTTATTCTCCAGCAACCCCCATAGAAAGAAACCCTGTCTTCCAGCAAAAGCCCCAGAGGGAGTCTATCTTGGATCAGTTGGGGTCATGCGTCTTTCTCTCAATCTGAGTCCTCATAAAACAGTTCTCCTGGTTGTAGACAGTAAATGCTTAGCTCAGAGGCTACAGCTTTAAAGCTGTGCAGTCTGTACAGGACAAATGTACCAATTAGACCTTCCTCCTCACTTCTAAATGTGCAACCACGTGTCAACACGTGGGCTGAAGGGCTGAGACTCCTGAACATCATCTTCATTCTGATAGTCTTATTTCCTTATTTTTAAGGAAATTCATGTAATCTTTATCTGAGTAAAAATATAAAAATATTCATCTCTATTTCTGTTAATTAGTGTGGCTTGACACATTTTTCTTTCTAAAAATAGGTATTTTTAAAGATGGTGATTTAATTTATACTCTGGTTTAAAGTCTGACAGTTGTTGAACATTTAGGTCAAAGGCTTGCTACCAAGACTGAAGGAGAAGGTTGATCTTCTGGTGTTTAATCCCCCATATGTAGTGACTCCGCCTGAGGAGGTAAGACATAACAGAATTTAATCGTTAATGCTGTCTGCTGCTTCCTTTCTAAACACAAGCAAATTTCATCATTCGATGTCATCTGTGGGTTAACACAAACTGCTCTGATTAAACTGACCCATCTCCATCCTTTAAAATTCCATTCAAATCGGTCCATGGTATTTAAATTCATGTGTGTGTGTGTGTGTGTGTGTGTGTGCCTGTGTGTGTGCCTTTGTGTGTGCCTGTGTGTGTGTGCATGCCCTTTAATTACCCTTAAATTCTCATAGGAATTCTTTTTGAAAGTTTCTGGTTCCCTCCTCTCAAGGGTATTATGAGGCAGTGGGGATGGGAAAAGAAGGAAATTATGAAGGTAAAAGATAAGAAACTTAGAGGTTAGATCCGGGAGAGATAATATACAGGTAATAGAGGTGCATACAGAAAGTTGTGGCTGTACTTACTAGTGTATCTAGACACACACAGCTGTTGGGTGTACCCTGATCTGCACAGGATCAAGGTCTGGTCCAGCTCAGAGGTGGGCCCAGGCCGCAGGCCAGGCTTGACTCCCTCCTGAGGGACACCTCCCTCCTCTGGGTGTAAGAATGTGGTTGGTGCCAGCTGGTCTTCCCAAGGGGCCCCTCCAGTGCGAGAACCGACACCTGGCTGAGCATCCCTGGGGGGCAGATCAGCAGGGTCCAGCCCAGAGGGCCACTGTCCACCCAGGAACAGAATGGAGAAGGGCTTGGCCAAAGCTGCCTTCCCAGGCACCTGTCCGCAGATGCCGTACTTGGTGCAACATCCAGAAAGGGGTCCACCGAAATCGGGGAGGAAGGCATGAACCTGGAAAAGGAAGGAATCCTGGGAATGCCAAAAGGGAAGTCTCTAGGAGGAAAGTTGGGACAAAAAACAGGAATGCATGAATTTCCTCATATGATTCACTTTGTGGAAAGTTGTATATTGAGGTAGATATGGAAAGAACTTAAATACAAATGAAATTAAGCAGGTGGACACATTGAATGTTCAATAACTATATATGATTATTTTCCATCATAAAATGTTATCCAGTCATTAAAAGCAAGTTAGAACTCAACTAAAGAGAGATTTCATAAGGTATTGCGTAAGAAAAGAAAAATATACATAAAATAGATGGTTGGACTATTGCCTCTTTTTTCCCCCAACAGTGGGAAAATTAATTTTTTTATCATTATTTTCTAACTTTATAATTGGAAACTATTGTTTTCCTAATTTTACAGATAAGGGAGGAAATGAATTCACAAAGACTACAAATTTATACAAGGTCACAAAGGCTAAGAAATGGTGGGGCTCATATTAAATTTCACCGCCTTTTGTATGGCAGTAAAATAAAAAATACATACTTGTTTGATGACTGTTACTTGTCAAAAAGATTAAGTTTGAGCCTGGCTGGTGTGGATCAGTGGTTGAGCATCGACCTATGAACCAGGAAGTCATGGTTTGATTCCCAGTCAGGGCACATGCGTGGGTTTCGGGCTTTATCCCCAGAAGGGGCCATGCAGGTGGTAGCCAATCCATGATTCTCTCTCATCATTGATGTTTCTATCTCTCCCTCTCCCCTCTTCTCTGAAATAAATAAATATATATATATTAAAAAAAGATTAAGTTTGTGATTCTGAACGTAACTCGAGTCAAAATAATCTTTCCACTGGCTACAGGTAGGAAGTCACGGAATAGAAGCAGCGTGGGCTGGTGGCAGAAACGGTCGCGAAGTCATGGACAGATTCTTCCCACTGGTTCCAGATCTGCTTTCGCCAAGAGGGGTGTTCTATTTAGTCACCATTAAGGAGAACAATCCAGGTATGCAGACCACTGTCAAAGACTGTGCTCTATAAAGTCACCTGGAATGTTAGTATAATCAACTGACAACAGACAGTACAGAACTCACGTTGAAAGAGGGATTTAAGAGGTTGGTTTGGGGTTTTAAAAAGTACTGTCTTGCGGTGGGGATGGCAGTTTCCCCCTAATTCCTAAATTAATATTCAAACACAAAACCTTCAATTCCTTCTTCTGACACTTCACCCCCCATATTGTGAATTCTCTCTCCTACTCTAGACTTCATGCCCTTGAAAATTGTGCTGTGCACATTTAGCTCATCTGAAGTTTTATTTATTTATTTATTTACTAGAGGCCCGGTGCACGAAATTTGTGCATGGAGGGGGTGGGTTGACCCTCAGCCCAGCCTGCACCCTCTCCAATCTGGGACCCCTTGAGAGATGTCCGACTGCCCGTTTAGGCCCGATCGGGATCGGGCCTAAACGGGCAGTCAGACATCCCTCTCACAATCCAGGACTGCTGGCTCCCAACTGCTCGCCTGCCTGTCTTCCTGATTGCCCCTAACCGCTTCTGCCTGCCAGCCTGATCACCCCCTAACCACTCCGCTGCCAGCCTGGTTGATGCTTAACTGCTCCCCTGCCAGCCTGTTTGCCCCCAACTTCCCTCCTCTGCCGGCCTGGTTACCCCTAACTGCCCTCCCCTGCAGGGTTGATCGCCTCCAACTGCCCTCCCTTGCAGGCCTGGTCCCTCTCAACTGCCCTCCCTTGCAGGCCATCTTGTGTCCACATGGGGGCAGGATCTTTGACCACATGGGGGCAGCCATATTGTGTGTTGGAGTGATGGTCAATTTGCATATTACTCTTTTATTAGATAGGATAGAGGCCAGCTGGTTTGCCCTGAAGGGTGTCCCGGATCAGGATGGGGGTTCCCTTGGGGTGTGGGGCGGCATGGGTGAAGGGCCTGTGGTGGTTTGCAGGCTGGCCATGCCCCCTGGTGACCCAAGCAGAGGCCCTGGTATCTGGGATTTATATATCTTCTACAACTGAAACTTTGTAGCCTGGAGCGGAGCCAAGCCTCCTGCTCGCTCCGTGGCTGGCAGCCATTTCTATTGGGGTTTGTGTATCTTCTATAATTGAAACTTTGTAGCCTGGAGCGGAGGCCTAGGCCAGCCAGGGCTGCAGAAGCTTGGCTTCCTCCATTGCCGGGGGCAACCCTTGCCTCCTGCTCTTTCCAGCTCCATAGCTGCCACCATTTATGTTTGGATTTGTTTACCTTCTATAATTGTAACTTTGTCGCCTTGAGTAGAGGCTTAGGCCGGTAAGGGCAGGCGGAAAACGTAGCTTCCTCTGTTGCCGGGAAAACCCAAGCCTCCCTCCTGCTCTCTATAGCTGTAGCCATCTTGGTTGGGTTTATTTGCATATTTGCTCCTGATTGGTTGGTGGCATGGCTTGTGGGTGTAGTGGAGTTAGGGTCAATTTGCATATTACTCTTTTATTAGGTAGGATTTTTTACAGAGAGGAAGGGAGAGGGATAGAGTTAGAAACATCAATCAGCTGCCTCCTGCACACCTCCCACTGGGAATGTGCCTGCAACCAGGGTACGAAGCCCTTGACCGGAATTGAACCTGGGACCTTTCAGTCCTCAGGCTGATGCTCTATCCACTGAGCCAAACCAGTTTCGGCTCATCTGAAGTTTTATCACGAAAGCTAGCTCGTGGTATGGGTGTTTATGCCTTAGCTTTCAGATTACTTTGTAACTAAATTGACCATGTACACCTCAGGGTTTGATTTTTCATGTTATACCTTACATCCTCAGCCCTTCAAATCACATTATGATTACTAGGTTTTTGGTTTTTTGTAACTCCATTTTCTTAGCTCAGTCTTCAGTGTTGTTTGTAAAAGGGAAGGTTTTGCTTTTTTCAATGCGCCTAAAAGCAATAAGCTATTTTATTTACTACCATTGTCCCATGTTACTGTACACTGATATTTTTTATCCAAAGGGAAGGATTTGAGCAGAGAATGGAGCTAACCAACTAAAAACCAAATTATTGCTGTAATAACAAGCAGGCTCCACTGCAACACAGGCCATTCAGTCTGGCTAGAATTCTCAGTAACACCTGGAGGGTACGAGTGCTCCCACCTGTGTCAAGTCCAAGTTCACTGTAGTAGAATCCTGCTTGGGGTGCATTGTTTTCTCAGATGAGTATAATTTGTAAATAGTCTGTATATTATTTATTAAACCATTTAGCAATCATACACACTTCACCAAATGATTCAGTTGAATTTTACCTTTTGTTTTAATTTCCATTTTAGAAGACATTTTGGAAACAATGAAGGTGAAAGGTCTGCAGGGGACCACTGCACTTTCCAGGCGAGCGGGCCAAGAAGTCCTTTCGGTCCTGAGGTTCACCAAATCCTCACACAGTGTCTGCTCCACGTTACAGTGAACTAGTCGCCCATCGCCCGACACCACGCGCAGTAGGCCGCCCCTCACTTCCGCGGGAGCCGCGCTGCTTCTGCAGGAGCCAGGAGGGAGCCACACTGCTTCCGCAGGAGGCGGAAAGGAGTCGAGCTGCTTCCACGGGGGGCAGGCCCGCCGTCTCCTTGCGGGGCCTACGCTCGGCTGTGGGCCGGCCCCTCTTTTCCTGTCCCTGTCCGTGTCCACTCTGGCTCTGGGGTCCAGCCTGAGCCAGGGTGCAGCGGCTCGCCAGCCCATCTCTGTCTCCATTACGGGCCTCACCTGTGCGCACAACCTTCTGTCTGGTCATGACCCATTATGGCATCCTGGCCTAATTTGCATATTTCACATATATATATATATATATATATATATAATATGTATTACAGTGAATATACATATGGATATACTAGTATATACTGTATATGTGTGTGTATGTAGATAAGCTAAATGTATTCACCATATTTTGAAACTGAAGTCATTTTTTGGTTAACAAAACTGTCAGAAATTTGTCAAATAGAGAAAGGTGAGAGGGCTGGGCATTATCTTTCACCTATGAATCAAGCCTACAGACATACTTGCAGGAAGTGCAAGGAAATATGTACATTATGTATACTTGGTATTTACATATAAAAGATAGTTATATTATATATGAAAGGACATTCATTTCAGCATTGCCTAAAATAGCAAAGCAAGGAAGTCAATCAATGTGCCATCATAAAAGGGGTCGGTAAAGTAAGTTACAATATGCCCAGGACCCCAAATGTGAGTGACATCCGGCCATCAAATGACTCAGATCTGTATGGCCTGAACCAGAAGGGGCTCATGATGTACTAATTCAGTGAAAAAAAACAAGTTACAGAACAGTATTGTCCCGCATGTATATTTTTTAAAGACCCACAGAGAGGGTAGATTTGTGCGTATGAGAGTCTCAGAAGACATCAGATGGGAACGGAGGAACTTTTGCTTTTTTGTAGTAGCATTTGTACAAGGATAATGTATTATATAATTTTTTTAACTTTTTAATTAAAAATTTTTAAAATTTACTTTCACTTGTGTATTGTCATTCTGTTATTTATAACTAGTGGCCAAGTGCATGAAATTCATGCACATTAAAAGGAAATTAGAGGAAATATATTGCTATTTGCCCTTTATAATAGAAGTGTCAAAGATGAAAGAAAATTAGTAAAATGTATATGAAAATCTTCCTCTTGTCAGAGTCGGGCATGCTGCGGGACCCAGAGTCAAGTCCTCAACCACCAGCGCGCACCTCGAAATCGCACAAGACCCAGACCCGGCTGGACCCACCCCTATTGGACGAGATCCAGACTGGCCAGCCCCACCCCCATCAAGCCTCAGGGCCCCTGTCAAGCCCTGCTGGACTGGGGGCATGGCCTGAGGTCCTCCAGCCGGGTGCCGGGATGGGGGGTGTGGCCTGTGGTCCCCTGTCAAGCCCCACCGGGTGAGGGGCATGGCCTGAGGTCTTTCGTCAAGCCATGCCGGGGTGGGGGCGCTGCCTGAAGTCCCCCAGCCTGGCACCAGAGCAGGGGTGGGGCGTGCCTTGAAGTCCCACATCAAGCCCTACCATGTGGGGGGTGCAGCCTGATGTCCCTGCTGATCTCTTGTTATGGGAACCTCGCCTCTGCTGTGGGCACAGCCATCTTGTGTTACAGGAACCTCGCCTCCGCTGTGGATGCAGCCATTTTGTGATGGCGTGAGGGTTAATTTGCATATTACCACTTTATTATATGGGATGCCTTGCTTTCATTCTCCTCCCTGGTAAGATTTTTCCTATCTTTTATCCTTTACCATATATTTGTTTTCTTACTGCATATATATTGCAAATTGCTATACATTTTTTCTTAGACCAAGGAGAATTATATGCAAACTAGAGGCTCGATGCATGAAGATTAGTACAAGAATGGGCCTCCCTTCCCCTGGCTGCTGGACCGCCTTCACTCCGGCTGGAGTCGCCTTTCCACCTTCCCATGCTGCCCAGAGGCCTGGAGCGGTTGGGGGTGGTGCGGAATGCCTGCTGGGTTAATTAACCCTGTTGGGTTAATTTGCATACTCACTCCTGATTGGTTGGTGGGCATCGTGAAGGTATGGTCAATTTGCATCTTACTCTTTTATTAGTGAAGATAAACTGACCACTCAAGTGCAGTGGAGGAGATGCCTATCCAAGGAAAGTCAGAAGAACAAGGGTTGAGGACTCTACTCTTCAAGATTAATTACAAATGTTTTTTAAAGAAAAAAAAAAAAAGTGTAGAATTAACACAGATAGATCAGTGGAACAGAACACACCCAGGGATTTGGCGGCACGATAAGGTGCAGGAACCTGGGGACGAGATACTGCTTCATAAGTGATGCTGTGAGAACTAGCTATCCATATGGCTCAGGAGTTCCACGGTCCAGTAATCACATTTAATTCCAGGTGAGTTAGGCATAGAGTTTTTTTTAAGCCCTGGGGAACGAACAAAATTTTAAAGATTGACAAATTTGACTAAATCTAATTGGAAAATTCTGTACAATTAAAGACAGCCACAGACCACATTATAGCCAAGCCCTATAGCCCCGGCCAGTGTGGCTCAGTTGGTTGAGCCTTGTCCCATGCACCAAGTCACCTGTTCAATTCCTAGTCAGAACACATGCCTTGGTTGTGGGCTCAAATCCCTGGTAGGGGGTGTGCAGGAGGCAGCCGATCGATGTTTCTCTCTCTCCCTCTCCCTTCGCTCTCTGAAAATCAATAAAAACCTTTTAAAAGTCAAGCCTTGTACTTGAAGAAGCCCTGTAATAGATAAACATTATGATCAATAAGATAATAAACTCACAAAATAATGACCAATAAAGAGATGCAATGAAGTTAAGACTCTTGGTAGCCAGATAAATAGAAATAAAAATGAAGACCTACTATCTCACAGCTGCCCAGTGGAGGAAGCGTCTTGTGAGACTGAGTGCTGGAGAGGAGGAGGGAAAGCAGAGGTCCCGTGGTGCACACCCCCGGGGAGAGCAGCCTAAGCCCATTGGAAGCCACAGAGCAGGAGCCCCCAGCTGCCGGTCCCTCCGAGGCCTTTATCCAGAACATCCAGCACATTTGCACGAGAAAACACATCAAGAATGCACACAGGCAGCTCTGTTAAAAATGGCAACCAATACCAATCGGAATGACCGGTAGTGGGGGAACTGGTGAGTGAACTGATGTAATCTGACCCTAAAAAATAGTTATATCGAGTTAAAAAGCAAGTTACAAAAGATAATGTACAAAAGGATATCACAAATATGAATTTTTTAAAAACCACTGTATATTATTTATGAACACAAACACGTGATAAAGTATAAACTCTCAAATAGGAAGGAGTCCCACCAATTTCAGTTTAGCTCCAGGGAAGGAGAGAGGAGAGGCCTCAGAGAGGAGTACAAGAGAGTAACATTTTATTTCTTTAAAAATTAGAAGCAAATGTGGCAAAATAGTCTGTGAAGAGCACAAGGGCTTTATATTATTACTCTGTATATATGACATATTTTGTAATTAAAAAGAATTTTAATGGGCACATATGGCATAACAATGAAATAATAAATTAATTATTCACAGCACAAACTAATTTACTAATAACATTTAAGCTACGGAAGCTTATGTACATACATCAGAGCATGTGCTACAGAGAGTTAAAAATAAATCCTAAAATTTGCAATTTACATTAGGGCTTTAAGTTACTAATTTTGCTAATGGACTTTGAATCTCATGCAAGTTGAAATGTCCCTATGCTATAATGTAAGGGGTGTTCTCTAGAGTTGCCAAAGCTATAGAAATAAAACTTTATTAGCGTGGTACTCTGAATTCCAGTCTTCTTTGGAAAGCGCTCTCCTCAGCAGGTACCAGGAACAAGCACTATGTACAGGTGTATGTACAGCTCTCGGAGACGCGCGGCGTCTGTGTGAGGAGGTGCCCACTGGTCACAGGGCTTCAGAGCAGCCGGGCCCGAGTCCCGCTGGAAACACTGCTCCCTCCCTCCCTCCCTCCACTTCCTGCCTGGGGTTTGGGTCGGAGGCCGAGAAGTACCAATACTGGAAAAGTTATAAACACACTCTTATTATAAAACAATCTTTAAAGAAAAAGTGTGTACCTTTGAAAGAGAATAACGCAGTCCTTTGGAAATACTATGTCAGAGAGAGACCTGGGAAGATTGGCCGTTTGAAGGAGAGTGAAGAGGTAGTAGGGTTTTGCTATCTGCACTTCACTTACCGACTCTCTGAGCCTCGAGGCGGTAGGATAATAAATACAAAGAAGAAATTCAGGAGACAGAACTGGGTAGAACTCTGCACCTACAAACACAACTCCAGAGATCTGAAACGCACGTAATACGTCACTCTCGACTACAATACTTGATCACATTCATACTATTTCAACAATAACCATTTTACCCATTTGATGGTGAGCAGTTGTTTTATTAACATGAATTGCTTTTGCCAATTAAACATTTGCAAGAGATGATTAGCTGATCTTTCAAGTGACCTGGCTGCTAGATATGCTAAGATTCCCGAGGGATGAAAGATTGCAATGAAATTATTCCAAGTTCCAAACCTCACACTTTCTGTTTCGGGCACCATTTTTAGGGTGATACTGCTGTGACAAAGGCAGGTTTCACCTATTCCACGTCAGCCTGTCATATTCCATTGTACTTGGTACTAAAATCCTTAACTTGACTGGAAAATTTAGCTTCCTCAAATCTAATTTAATGTAACTTTGGCAGTATGAATAGCAAAATTCGCTTACAAAATTGAAAGCCATCTACAGCATTTAATTTTTTTTTAATTTCCTCCATCACCAATCTTAAGTTTCAGAACCACTCATTAATTTCCTTCCTCCCTCTCACAGAGGGCTAAATGCCACTCTGCTTCATGAATAAAGTAATCTGATTCCTGTTCTCTCAAATTCTCACGTAACTGAGTAATAATTCACGGACAAGTCTACAGTTCAAATGTCACTGGCACACGGAACCTCTTCCACAGCAAAGCTCTATGTATGAGTTCATCCTCTGGATTTCATAGGCCCTAACAATAAAGGCCGTGAAGGCCCACTGACTCGCTGATGGAGGACTGCAGAGCATGCTTCAAACAGCTCAAGATAAACTATATTGATAGCTTAGTCATTTTCATCATTAATCTACAAATAGCAGAATGCTAATTAAGTTTGTTGTCATAACTAATAAATAAGTCTTAAAATATTGCTAGGTATAAATCATCCCTCTCAATTCATTTGTCTCAGTGGACTGTTCTAGAACATAGATCAATGCAATGCTTTCACAAATTCCAAATCTGTAATTTAGGAGTTTTCCATATTTACTTTTAAATATACAAAGAGATTAAACTATTTTATAAATACTTTCTCTCAAAGACGTAATATTCATATATAATATTCGTATGTAAAAGAAACTGTTACAAACCAACGTAAAGGCAAGTAGACCCGATTGCAGGGCCATTACACTAACAAGGGGCCCGGAGCAGGTCCGTCTAAGTCCGCTCACTGCCTCGCACCAGCGCTTCCGGGCGGGTCCAGTCCACGGCCTTTGCTTTCCTTCAGGGTTGCTTCCAGGGGGAAAATCTCAGAAGAAGGTCTCACGACAGAGCGGACAAGTGGATTTGTTGCTCGATGTAAACCATTTGTACTGAAAAAGAAAAGGTTTTAAATGTTCAAAGAACTTCTCAGAATTGTCATGTTACATCTACATCTAAAGTAACCTTGAAATGATTCCGTGAAAAAGGGAGACCACTGACAGCTCCTCCCATTCATCTCCAAACCAACACCCTCAGTGTCACTTACAAGGGCTGCAGTGTGGCTCTTCCCCAGGGCTCATGCACACACCACTGAGAGCGGCCAGGAAGACCTCCAAGCAGCTAAATGTCCACGTGACCTTTAGAAAGAGCCAAGAGTGCCCCGGCCGGCGTGGCTCAGTGGCTGAGCGTCGACCTATGAACCAGGTCACGGTTCAGTTCCAGGTCCTGGCCCTGCACATACGCCAGTTCTGGGCTCGATCCCCAGTGTGGGGTGTGCAGGAGGCAGACAATGATTCTCTCTCATCACTGATGTCCTGTCTCTCTCTCCTTCTCCCTTCCTCTCTGAAATCAATGAAAATATATTTTAAAAAAATAAAAAGAGCCAAGTGCTCTGATGCCAGACGGCCCTCAGTTCCACATTTCTCAGTCTACTTTATGGTCTAGATCTTATAAGACCACCTGTTTGTGAGCACTGAGACCTGTACTAGAAACACCCAGTGATTACAATGCTTTCATGCTACCGTTCTCACTAATTTACTATTTACTTAGTGCAGATTTTGAAAAACCATCTTAGTATGTCTCCCATTAACTACAATTAAGAGTTTATTTTTCATTGTTTTCTTTTCCAAAGTTATATATTATATATATTATACATAAAGTAATAAATAAGTTAACTTCTTTTTAGACTCACCAAACAGGCTGAGTGGAACTTCTTCTTGCATGTTCTACAGGCTTTTTTGGGAAGAGAATAGTTGAACCCATGGATGACTGAAAAGCAGATCATGCAATCTTCAACACCCTCAAAGCGTTTGTCTACATTATTTTTCCATAACGCTAAGCCTTCCATAATACTTCCATTCTGTTAACAAGAAGAAAAAAAACAGGAATATACAATGAAGACAACCAATCAGTTATTCAACTTCAAAAATTTTAAAGTTGAGTTTTAACTTGGAGAGAAGAAAATCTGTTTTGCTATATTCACTTCTTTTAAGTTTTTTGAATATTCGTTTTCAAAATGACCACCGAAATGTTGGAACAGATAAATCTTTCTCCAGTAAAGACAGGATTTAAAAAAGGGTTTTGCACCAATACTTCAAGGTTCAGTCTCAGCTTGTTGCTTTATGAAACTCTTGATAAGTCAATCATTTAGATTTTTTCTGAATTTTAAACTAAAACAATTAATCATTTTATCTTCCCACTGCCGATTTGTTCCAGCTCTAAAAATTGGTGAATATATTTATTTTTTAAAAAGTTTTCTTTACTGTGCAATGTTCACAATGTGTAAACAAAGCTAGAAATACTTACAGGTATTTAAAAGTCAAAGGTCTTTAAAGTACTGGGATTTCTATAACCACAGAAAGAGAGTTGAAATATTAGACTAAGAGTAGCTTGGAAGACAGTCATCTGTCTGGCATCTTACAAAACAATGCCACTCTAGCCATTTCCTTAATCACGATGTATTGTTCTGTCGTTTATAACGTCAATAACGCCACTGTTTTCCTGCAGCGAATGCCTTTCCACATGTCTCCCCAAACTCGTGCCCGTTACAGCACCTTCCTCCACAGTCAATAAAGTCAAATCAATTCCTCTTGAAGACCAGAGATTAACATGAAACCTTGGCCCGTGCAAGTCACTCAGGCACAAATCTGTGCCACCCAAGGAGCCAGGCGACCCATTTCCACCTCAAGCAGGGGATGTGTGTCAGCCTCACTGCCATGGGCAGGAACCAACGAGGGGCCCTCAGTGTGGAGGCCAAGTGTGTGCGGGAACCGACCTGATGGGTGAGGTAGGTGCTCAGCTGCAGCATCCAGTTCCGCCACTGCTGCACGGCCACCCCCACGCGCCGCCCGCTCTCCACGGTGATGGAGCCCAACGGGTAGTTGGAAGGCAGCTGTATTATCAGCTCAATGACGATGTCCTCGATGCTGTAAGTAGCCATCACTTCGCGAGTAGTAGCGCGAGCCTTAACCTGCAACACATGAACAGTAATATTTGTTTTGTCAAATTTCTTTCCTTTTTTCACTCAAAAAGCATTTCAATAGGTTGACTATTAGCAGCCAAAGTTTTCATTCAAACAAGACGCAGGTAAGCACTTTCACTTAGTGGACGTCTATATTTCGTAAGTACCTGACACAGTCGTCCTTCGGTACCCACAGGGGAATGTAGCAGGACTCCCCTACCTCTACGAGTGAGTCCCTCTGTCCGTGGGTCCACATCCCTGGGAACCAACTCTGACTTTGGACCCGTGGCGGCTGAGCCGTGGACGGAGAACCCACTGGTGAGAAGAGCTGAGGGTATTTTATGGTGGTTTAGGACATTCCAAGTGTATTTTCCTGGAAATCCACTCTCATAAAACTGTTTTATCCTATATAATAAAAGCCGAATATGCTAAGTGTCCAGTCGTCCAGATGGCCATTCAACCAATCAAAGCATAATATGCTAATGATATGCTAAGGCCACTCAACCGTTCTCTATGATGTGCACTGACCACCAGGGAGCAGATGCTCTGACTGGTAGGTAAGCTTGCTGCTGTGGTCCGGCTGATGGGGACTGAGTGAGACAGGCCAGACACACCCTGGAGCCCTCCCTCAATCCCTCCCCAGCTGGCCAACCTCCCATGTCCCTCCCTGGCCCCAAATGTGCACTGGAGGGGTCCGTCGGCCTGGCCTGTGCCCTCTTGCAATCCAGGACCCCTCGGGGGATGTCAGAGAGCTGGTTTTGGCCCGACGGCAGAACAACCGGTCACTATGACGCACAATGACCACCAAGGGGAAGATGCTCAATGTAGGAGCTGCCCCCTGGTGGTCGGTGTGCTCCCACAGGGGGAGCGCCACTCAGCCAGAAGCCAGGGATGAGACAGGAAGCCTCAGTGGCAACGCTAAAAATGTCTGACTGCCGGAATCCCCCAAGGGCTCCTGGACTGTGAGAGGGCATAGGCCGGGCTGAGGAACCACTCCCCTGAGGGCCCGAATTTTGTGCATTGGGCCTCTAGTTTTGTTATATTAGCTTTACCATGTAACACTAGTGTCTGACTAGACAAACGACAGAACAGGTTAATCATCACCGCTTGCCTTCCAGGGCATCAGATGCCACGCATCTGCCAAGCCTCCCTCTGCGGCAGATTCTGAGTTTTACAGCACAACACGCACCCTGGTTCTGGTTTTCGTTCAGCATTGCAAACACAGCGTGAGACACCAATGACCACCCTTCACAACCACTCTTCTGACGTCCTAATTTTCAGGCTAACACCTTGCATCACCTTGAATGTCTCCTCCTGCTCCTCCCAGCTCTTCAAGCTTGGATAAATTTCCACAAAATTCCCCCCCCCCGTTTACATTGCCATCAGCACTGCCCAGCCAGGCCTGCTCCTGCTCGCAGTGCTGACACCAGCACTCCCCCACATGCCTTGACCCCGCGCTATCCAACAGCCCAGAGTTTCTATCACGATCAGGCAGAGTAGCTGGGACAGAGGTAAGTCCACCCGCCACCGCCTCCACAGAAATGTGTCAGCGGCTGCACAGGACCAAACACTGTAGACTGCTCTGGGAGGCCTTTCCCAGCATGACCTGACCCATCGCAGAGCTGCCAGCTCTGACAGCCACCTGCAGGAGCCTCCTCTCCATGAACACGGTTCCTCATCCTTCCTCGGCAACTACAGAAATCCTCACTCCCAGTCTTTTGCTTCTGCCACTGTTTTCCTGCAGCGAATGCCTTTCCACATGTCTCCCCAAACTCGTGCCCCTTACAGCACCTTCCTCCACAGCCAATGGTCCTCCCCTGTGACCACACTCTTCCCTTCCATGTGCCACTTTCTAGTCTCGAACACAAACCGTGGTCGGTGTCTCCCCTCCCCGACCAGATGGCACGTCCCACAGGCCAGGCCCTAGCTATTGACCACCCTGCTCGCACCCAAGCCTGGACCTGGAGGCGTCCAATATATATTTTACCAGAACGGATGAATGTTCAGAAACTCCTTGGTGGGGCTAATGAGATTATACCCATTTCAATCTATGCTTTAATATGAGATCTGATGCACAAGAGTCAGAAAATACAGTAGGAAATTTCTGTAAATTCTAAACCAACCATCACAACTGTGATACTTAATTCACTACACATGTCAGGCACAATCAATATTTAAATCACCTTTCTAGAAAAAAAATGCAAGATTATACTAACCGTCATGCCATTAAACAGTTGTGTGCTTGTCTGCACAGCAGTGATTTCCTGTAAAGAAAGCACACTGCTGACGTACTTGCTGGTGAACCTATCGACAATGTTGAAGACGCGCTTCTCGCTGCTGTTCCACCACAGCCGGACCATGGCGGGCAGGTCCTTCAGCGTCATGTGGTAGACGGAACAAGCCAAGTGCGGGATGTGGTACGGCAGGGTGGTCATTTCTGAGGGAAAAGCAAAGTCTTAGTTAGCAACGTGGATCTCATACACAGAATAACAGGCTAATTCAAGTACTTTCCTAAGAAAATCCCAATTCCTCACATGAGGACTAGCGCTCCTAAAACAAACATATCAAAGAAGCTAGGACTGTACCATATTAGCTTTTTCTACATATTTAAAATGACCCATTACCACGGCAAAAAGAAGAAAAAGAAGATTCCAACTGACCCTGGAAAACCTGCCTAGAAACAGCGTTCTGTATTTCACACGAAGTCACAATAACAGGAAGCACTACTTTACAGGGGGAATAAACGACGGAAGGAGTCCCGCCTCCTGTACTCCCAGCGTCACTGATGCATTCACGCCGAGTCCTGGAACACCCACCTCGACCTCACAGTCGCGCCTGTGCTCTAAGGCGGCGGCCGCCAACCTCTCGGACCTCACGGAACCAGTGGTCCACGGAGGTCTCCCGAGTCTAAGGCATTTAAACACATTATTCCGAGGAATCCATTACAACGTTAGCACAGCCTGAGCCCCTGGCTAAAATCTGAGCTCACAGTGAAGGAAATAAGTTGTACTCATCTTTGTTTCCCCAACGGCAGACGCCTGATTACAGGCTACAAACCACCATCACATGACACACACTTGTTTAGGGAGTAAAATGTAAGTCTCAACAATCTAGGCTTCAAAAATGTGTTAAATTCTTAACAGCGTTATCCACAAGGTCACACTGAATGTCCTACTTAGAGAAACATGGAAGGCCTTGCACTCAGGCCCCGTCTGGGGCTGAGCTGCATCCTCAGGTCTGAACCTGTCTCCAGGAGAGCTCACGTGTGTGCGCACACACGCACATGCACACATACCACATGCACGTGTGCACACAACACACATGCACACACGCCACACACACACGCCACATGCACACGCACACATGCAATACACCATGTGCACATGCACACACCACATGCACATGCACACCCTACACACCACACATATACACTCCCACCCATCCCCACACACATACATGCACATACCGCACACACACATAACACACACACATGCATAGGCACACACACACCATCACTGACCTCTGATACTCAGCTGGACCTCCTCCGTGAAGAAGGTCTTGGGCTCCTTGCTCGAGAGCTCAGGGGCTGCCTCAGTGCAGGTCGGGTTTTCGGGCATGAGCCTGAACAGGTGATAGAGCAGTTTATTTAAACTCTTTGTTTTCCGGAGGTACATTGAATACAGAGCCCGAAGCTGGTGGAAAGCAAAAATGTGTTAGTAAACCCAGTTTAGCCAAGATCAGTCAGTAAGAACAAATCGAAGTAAAACAGACTGCACAAGAACAGTAAGAAAATCAGTAGGGGACATATGCAATACTTCCAACAATACGATTTTTAGAAACCATTAATCTGAGGACTCAGAATTACACAGAGGAGTCCCGCGAACAGCTGCCACATCCTTCCTTCCCCGACGGGCCAGGTGTTGGCCCTGCCTCCTTTCCTCATAGACCCGCAGACGGTGTCGCTCCCTCATCGCGCGACACGTGCTCTAAGGTCTCCCCACGACAGTCTCTGGGAGGCTCACCTGCACTTGGAGTCCCTGCGCGTGGAAATCCACTCGCCACTCGCCAGATGACTCACTCGCTCTCCCACGCCTTCCACACTTCCTTCCACCCCACAAGCCCTCGTCTCTGGAAACCTTGTTTAGAACCAATTCCATTCCCCACCAAGACCCTGCAGCGTCCCTGCAGGACAGCACCGCCAGCAGTCCGCCTGTCGCTTTAGGATCGGGAGCTTCTGGTAAAACCAGCGGCTGCTGGGTTCTTCTGTGACACAGGAGAGCCGGGCCCCACGGGGCACTGCGGGCACCTGTGAACCCATCTGGAGAACTCCTCGTCCCTCAAGGTCCAGTACGTGTCACTGGCTCACGTAACTTGAACATGATTTCCTCCATGCACCCGCACAGCTCCTCCCAGGACAGATGCCGACGGCTCGAATGCGGGATCAAGCCACAGGGTTTCAAACTGATTCTTAAAACACGCTGATCCAAGTACCTTCACCTTGAAGCATTCTGGGGGCACTACCTCGACCAAGTACCACACTCAGTGTCACCAACAGGAGGCCCGGCCATGCTGAGCCTCTCGGGGACACGGTGAGACACATCACCCTGGGCAGAAGCCCTCCTGCTGAAAACCAACCGGCAGCTAACCACCAGGAAAGTCAGAGCCGAAAAGTCTACAAAGTAACTGACCTGGTGAGCGCCCAGAGAGAGAAGAAAGGTGGGGAATTACTGGGTAAAGAAACATGACAAACCAACACAAACAAGATCCTTGATTAAATCCCAACAGAGAAGGAGACTCACCTGTCTATAAGGGACATTTACTGAGAAATGTGAATACAAATTAGACAGCATCACTGCATGAAATTCATTTGAGTACTAGAGGCCCAGTGCACGAAATTCGTGCACAGAGAGGGGTTGTCCCTCAGCCCAGCCTGTACCCTCTCCAATATGGGACCCCTCAAGGGATGTCCAACTGCCCGTTTAGGCCCGATCCAGGTAGGATCGGGCCTAAACGGGCAGTCGGACATTCCTCTCAAAATCCAGGACTGCTGGCTCCCAACTGCTCGCCTGCCTGCCTTCCTGATTGCCCCTAACCGCTTCTGCCTGCCAGCCTGATCACCCCCTAACCACTCTGCTGCCAGCCTGTTTGCCCCCAACTTCCCTCCTCTGCCGGCCTGGTTACCCCTAACTGCCCTCCCCTGCAGGGTTGATCACCTCCAACTGCCCTCCCTTGCAGGCCTGGTCCTTCTCAACTGCCCTCTCTTGCAGGCCAGGTGCCTCCCAACTGCCCTCTCCTGCTGGCCATCTTGTGTCCATGGGGGCAGGATCTTTGACCACATGGGGGCAGCTATATTGTGTGTTGCAGTGATGATCAATCTGCATATTTCTCTTTTATTAGATAGGATAGAGGCCTGGTACAGGGGTGGGGGCCAGCTGGTTTGCCCTGAAGGGTGTCCCAGATCAGGTGGGGGTTCCCTTGGGGTGTGGGGCGGCCTGGACGAGGGGCCTGTGGTGGTTTGCAGGCTGGCCACGCCCCCTGGCAACCCAAGCAGAGGCCCTGGTATCTGGAATTTATTTTCCTTCTACAATTGAAACTTTGTAGCCTACAGCGGAGCCAAGCCAGGGGTTCCCTCCAAGGCCGGCAGCCATTTGTGTTGGGGTTATAATTGAAACTTTGTAGCTTGAGTGGAGGCTTAGGCCTGGCAAAGGCAGGCGGAAAGCTTGGCTTCCTCTGTTACCTAGGAAACCTTGCTCTCTGTGGCTGTAGCCATCTTGGTTTGGGTTAATTTGCATGCTTGCTCTGATTGGGTGGTGGGCGTGGCTTTGTGCGCGTGTGAGGTATGGTCAATTTGCATATTTGTCTATTATTAGGTAGGATAATCGCTACATTGCACTTAGGTATGAACATGTCCTTGTTCTGAGGAGATACATGTTTATTTACTTATTTTTAAATATATTTTTATTGATTTCAGAGAGGAAGGAAGAGGAAGAGAAACATCAATGATAAGAGAGAATCATGGAGCGGCTGCCTCCTGCACACCCCCCGAGCCCACAACCTGGGCACGTGCCCTTGACTGGGAATCAAACCTGGGACCCTCCAGTCCACAGGCGATGATGCTCTATCCACTGAGCCAAACGAGCCAGGCAGGAGATCCATGTTGAAATACTTCTGGTAAAGCATCATGATGTCTACAACTTGCTTTCAAGTAGATCATCAGGAAGAAAGTGAATACAGAGCAAGTGTGGAAGTGTGACAACACATGTTGGAAAGGGCACATGACTTCATGAGTTATTCTTTCTGCTTCTAACTTTAAAATGTTTCAAAATATAAAGTAGAAAGGATTTTTTTTTTAAACATTGTACAAATATACTTTTTACTACATGGAGGTGTAATACAACATTTGTGTTCATTTTTTCAAAATATATTTTTATTGATATCAGAGAGGAAGGAAGAGAAAGAGATAGAAACATCCATGATGAGAAAAGAATCACGGTGGATCGGCTGTCTCTTGCAAGTCCCCACTGGGGATCGAGCCCACAACCCGGCATGTGCCCTTCACCGGAATCGAACCTGGGACCTTTCAGTTCGCAGGCCGATGCTCTATCCACTGAGCCAAACTGGCCAGGGAAGAAAGGAAATTTTTTAAAAATTAATCATATCAATGGACTTTCAAAACCACACATACCTTACCTAACAAGCCCACTTCTAGGTAAACAACATCGGAAATAAGAACATGTCCACACCAACATGTCCACATGGACGCTCACAGCGCTCCAGTCACAACAGCCACAAGGTGGGACCACCTGAGTTCACCAGCAGGTGAGTGTGCTACGCTCGTGTGTGGTGTGTAAACATGATGTGGTGGGCTCCTCAGCAAAAGAGACTCAGCCACAGAAAGGCCTCCAGCCCTGACACCTGCTGCTACGATGGCTCCTGAGACTCGAGCCCAGGAAGAGCAGACGCAAGAGGCCACACAGAGGCTGCCCCCCAATGTACACACACTGAGTAACTGCCCCCCAATGTACACACACTGAGAGTAACTGCCCCCCCAATGTACACACACTGAGAGTAACTGCCCCCCAAACGTACACACACTGAGAGTAACTGCCCCCGCAAACGTACACACACTGAGAGTAACTGCCCCCCCAATGTACACACACTGAGAGTAACTGCCCCCCAAACGTACACACACTGAGAGTAACTATTATTTCTACGGGTTAGATCTGAAAAGGAAGATCATCAATGGAGCTACCAGTTGTTGAGTGTGTAACACAGCCTTTGGGACACCCTGTATGTAAAATGTCCACAACTGGCAAATCCAGACATGGAACACAGGTGAGTGGTTGCCTGGGGCTGAAGGGTTTGAGAGGAAATGGGAACTGATGACAAATGAGTGAGGGTTTTTTTTTCAACCGCACACACACAATTTCACACACACACACTCACACACACAATCTCTCACACACACACACACACAATCTCACTCACACACTCTCACACACACATACACACAATCTCTCTCACACACAGTCACACACACACAATCTCACACACACACACACTCACATGGCTTTGGTTATAGTTCAATCTGATTGACTAGTTTTATGAGAAGAAAGGTAAAAATAACCCAGATTTAGGGCTGATTAAGGTTTTTGTGGGTTTTAAATTCTATTGTAGGATTCACCTAGTTGTGTTATTTGGTGGGTTATAGTGGTTTATCTGCCCACAGCTCAGTTCAGTCCCAGGCTTAGCAAAGCTGCTGGGAAGGTCTCTGCCCTCCCACACTCTGGTTTAATGAAAAAGATGGTGCATGGCCATTTTCCAAATTTCTGAATATATGATGACAAGACCAAAATTCCTACACATAAAGGCCTCAATTTAGGGCCATTTTTGAGATGAGTGACATTTTAAGAAACAAATGTAAAAGCCCAACAATGAGCTCTTGAGGTTTGTCACCAGCAAATAACACTAGCTCAGGCCACGGGGAGGCTCGAGCCACGGGAGGCTCAGGCCACAGGAGGCTGAGGACACGGGGAGGCTGAGGACACAGGGAGGCTGAGGACACGGGGAGGCTGAGGACACGGGGAGGCTGAGGACACGGGGAGGCTCAGGCCACGGGGAGGGAGGCCTAAAGAGAAACCAAGTGATTCTGACACCGAGGTCAATGCTGCCCTGTAACCTGATTCCCGAGATACAAAGGCAAAGCTGCAACTCGTGACCTACTACACCAAGAGGCAGGTCGTGCCAACAGCAGACGCATCACGTGAGCGTTCTAAAAATGCGCATCGGCAAGGAGTGCCTACACGCTCTCTCTGAAGAGGTAACCCAAGCCTTCTAGGAGGATGTGCCCAGGAAGCCATCCTCCGTCAGACTGACTCAGTCTACAGGAATTCTCCAAGTCAGTATCTGCCTAAAAGGTGTTAAAAATAAACTAGAGGACATTTTCCAAGTGGACATGAGGCTGCAGAATAACTTGGGCAAAATTACTGCTCTAGGACATTTCCCACTTACAGAGAACGGCTGGGGTAATATGGGTTGTGTGCACACACCTTCCCCTGAATGCTGGTTTTAAATAGGCGGATTGGCTGAGGACAGACTTGTCCGAGCTGCCCCAGGGGTGCTGACCTGAGAGGAAGAGGCTTTGAAGAAGGTGAGAATCAGCTTCCAGGTGAGGAGGTATCCCAGTACCGAGCAGAAGTCCTCGCTCAGCGGCCGGATCACCACGATCTGCCCCACAGGAACACCGCCGAGGATGCTCTCCAGCAGGTCCTCTTGCGTGTGGAGAAGGGACATCAGTGCTGCCGGCGGGGACCTGGGAGGCAGAGACACCCCACTTTCTGCACAATGCACCCCTCAACGACTGTCAGCATGCTTACACTTCAAAATTTCAGAAAAACCTTTCTCTATTTCCCAAAAAACACTTAAAAATCTCCTTTTATAGATTCACCTTGAACTCCGAATTTCACATAATGGCAATTATAGAAAATGAAAGACATAAGTGAGGGTTATATCGCTTATACATGAAAATATATGTATTGTACATTATACATTTCATACTCATAAAGATGTAAATATATATTACATGTAAAGTGTTTTTAAATATGTAAACTTTTAAAGTATGTATTTAAAAAATGTTACTGGCTATAAAAATATGGACTCTAGAAGTTATCACTTAGTATTTAAACATCTATTTCAACCTTCTGTTTTATAGATGGAAAAAATCACACCCTTCGCAAAGCTGAAATGCCTCAAGCCCCTCAGCGACTGGAAGAACAAGGCTACCAAGTCCTGCCAGGCCCTTCCCCCGCGCAGTGGGTGCCGAGACACAGGCTCACGGAAGTTTCAGTCACGGCAACGCAGGCCCCATGTGCTCCTCTCTGAACTTCCAGGGCACCTGGCAGGCTCTCGGCAGGGGAACCTGTGAGACCCTGGACCCTGTCCTTCACCCGTGTTCTCCGTGGCTCCTGCCCCTGCCCATGCCACCCCCCCCCACACGGGTCTTCCAGCTTCATGCATGCTTTCCTCCACCACCTCCCACACTGTCCTTTCTCTACTCCAGGCTCAGCGGAGAGAGCGTCGGCCTGCGGACTGAAGGGTCCCAGGTTTGATTCAGTCAAGGGCACATGCCAGGGTTGCGGGCTCAATCCCCAGAACGGGGTGTGCAGGAGGCAGCCGCTCCATGATTCTCTCTCATCATTGATGTTTCTATCTTTCTCCCTCTCCCCTCCTCTCTGAGATCAATAAAAATATATTAAAAAAAAAAAAAGAACATTTACTCAACACTGTATCCTCCCCTCAGCATTTAATCAACACTTTGCACTAAATGGGTGCTCAAGTGATGTTTGGCCACAAAAGCTACCATGTGGCCAGAAATTTTACTAAACAGTAGCAAAGTAAAATATGATTAAGGAGCAATTACGATGAGAAACAATCTTTTTGGGTGAACTCTAGATTTCATTGACATCTTACAGATGGCTGAAAACACCTGTTGAATGAATATACGCTCTGCCCTGGGAAGTCACTACGTGAGATCGGTTATGACACTGCAGTAAGCAATAAGCAGTAAGCAGTGAGCAGTGAGCAGCGAGCAGTGAGCACATCATTCAAAGCCTTACAAGGCTGGTTCTTCCTCTTCGTCTCCATACGACTTCAGATTATCCTGATCGTACTGTGGCAATTCTGGCATCAGCCTGCAAATCAGAACATTACTTTAAATTATTTTATTTTGAATTGTTCATGGTTAAAAATCATGTTTAAGAGCAGAAAGACCAATAGTTATTTTGTAATGAATATGTTTTTAAAATGTTTCCTGAAATAACTACCTATGGTCAGGATTATATAAATGTAAACTCTGTATGGAGAACACAGTGAAAGATCAAAAACCTGGCTTCCCTTAACAAATGCAATGTCAAGTTTACTTCATTTTTCTGTTGTTGTTTTAACTTTAAAGGCTTTAAAAGCGTTAAAACTGAATATATATTCTATTATCTTAGAGCGCCATGACATCTATTCAGACTCTTACTTGTACAGCATCTGATAAACAGCAATTTGCACGGGCCGAGCTCTGAAGAGGAGTAACGGGACCAGAGTGTTCAGCAAAGTCTGGAGATGTTCCGGCAAGTTTGTTTTCTGGCCAGCAATCAACCTTGCAGGGAGCTTGTGACTCAAAAGCTGATCCTTTGGGATATATGTTAACGTTTCACACATGGGCTTTAGCACTGCATTCTGAAAGGACGTTTCAGATGTATCTCTGCTTTCTCCTGATGACAAAAAGAGAAACACATACATGCACAGCCCAAAACAAAATGGGAAGTACAGTTTGACTGATTCACAGGTGATCAATGTCATTAAAGAAAATGCACCCGGAAAACAAGAGCCCTGGCCAGTGTGGCTCAGTGGGCTGGGCGTTGTCCCAGACACCAAGAGGTAACTGGTTAGATTCCCATCAAGGCACATGCCCAGTTGTGGGTTTGACCCCCAGGAGATTCGTGCAGGAGGCAGCCGATCAGGATTTCTCTCTCATCAATGTTTCTCTCTCTCTCTTTAAAACCAATTAAGAAAACTATATTAAAACTTAACATTAAAGCAACTATAACTCTAGAACCATGAACTGAATACATTAACATTAAATAATCTCAACTGTTCGATGACTTCTATTCTCCTTCTTAAAAAAGGCAGGTTTGAGTTGTAAATCTATCTGTGTTATCTGGTTACTCCCACTTTAATCTGCAATGGCCGTCGATGCCATTTTCACCTTCTCATCATGACTGAGCACATGCTGCTCGGAGATGCCTGATTCTCTGGCTTGGTCTTCTCCTCTGGTGGACTGTTTGACTTACAAACCCACAGATGCTGCTTGGGATTTTCTGACAAGTCGTTTTTAATGAATCTCATGATTATGCCCCTTTTTACTTGCCTGTAACCGTCACCAAGAGAGGTAAAAGCAAATTGTGGATGCCGTGGGAAAAAAATTCCTTTCCATTCACTGACGAGGTTTGCAGGAAGCTGGCCGGCAGGGTCCAGCATGGTGGAGTCGAAGAACGCACTGAGCTCACAGGCCAGAGCACAGCTGACGCAGGCCAGCAGCTGCACCAGGGGCACTGAGCGCAGGGCGTAGTTCTCACGCGTCGTCTGGGAAATAGAATGAGTCGGTCAGCAGACCTCTCCCAGAACACCCCCACAAGGCCACACAGCAAAGTCCCTTTCAGTTCCCAGGGACCCTTTCTGGAGTTTACATCCAATGTTTCAAAATTAAATACTAGAAATTACAAACAACCCATTTATTCCGAAACGTTCTTTTTTATTTCTAAAACTACAAAACAAAATAGCATCAATGACCATTTAGCAAGTGGAATACATTAAAGACACATTTATAATCTTCTCAGGAGCCCTGCTGACTGGGCATTATTAAATTATGTTAAAACTAGAGGCCCAGTGCATGACTGAATCATGCACGTGTAGGGTCCCCTACACGCTTTCGCTTTCAATCACGGTGGAGCTGGGTGCCTGTCCGCTGGTGCACCAGGCCTTTCGGAAGCCTCCGGCTCGGCAGAGGCTTCTGAAAGGCCTGATGCCGGAGCAGACAGGCACCCAGCTCCCCAGCTTTTGATGGTCCGCGGCGGGACGTGAGCTCGCTACCCCAGAGGCCCCTTCTGCTCCGCAGCACAGCCATGGCGCAGACAGTGGCGCGAGCTCATCATCCTGCCGGCCCAATCGGCTACCCCGGCCACCCCGAGTCCCGCCCCCTGTGCCTCCCTCTGGCCCATCGTGGGCGTAGCGGAATGATGGTAATTTACATAGTACCGTTTTATTAGGTAGGATAAGGACACCGAGGCTCAACCAGGTCACGTCTAAAGCCCCAGGCCACAGCACACAGCCAACAGCGGGCGAGGCAGAGGCTCCGACCAGGTCCACCCCGATCCCCTGCACGCCAGCGCCCACGATGATCTCAGGAAGACGCCGATCCCCCTGGGTCAGTGACCTGAGGCATCAGTTACTCTGGCAATACTGACAGCGTGTTTGAAGAATAACTTAATTAGAACCCAAGTCCAAAAATCTCATCACGGAGAGAGAAAAGCAGACAGGCTGTGCAGCAGACACTGCCTCAAAATGGGTGAACGAGGAGGCCCGCTCCACAGCGGTTGGGAGACGGTCACAGAATGATAATGAACCTGTCCGTGAAACGGGAGGCGGCGAGGAGTCCGTCCCCAAAGGTGCTAGTCACCATCATTACGTAAAGGACACGACTGGAGGCAATTCTGGTCTGCAGATGACCGGCAGAGGACACGAGACTCCGGTGCGCTTACCTCCAGCCAGGCCAGCATGGAGCACATGATGAAGTCCCATTCCCTCTCGGCCAGCGGAGGGGAGCAGCACCTCAGAAACAGGGAAAGGAACCGCACGATCTCTACGTTCACTCCCAGAACCTCTGGGCTCACTCCTGACAGGTCACTGTGACGAGGACAAAGCAAAGCAGAACAGAAAGCATTAAAGCATTCGACAGACCACATCCCTTTAACCTTACAGCCTTATGAACGAGCGACTGAAATATCCACCGTCCTACACTCTGCAGAGTTGTGACTATAAAATACACATTCTGGGTCCAGATTGTATGTACGGAGGAAAACAGTATAAAGAATCACCCACCAACTGAAAAGAAAAATATCTTCATGGTCTTTCTTCCAGCACATTAGGGTGTTCAGTATACCATGTAATAGCTCTCCATCATCTATGCTTCTGGTTTGCAGACAAGAATTTACAATGGCAAGATGTCCAAAACCTCCTAAAGGGAAATTCAAAATGAGTATTAACAAAATGTAAGTTATACTGCTACTATAATAAAGACTACTTTGAGCTAGATCAAAACTTTCTTGGACAGAGGGGGTGTTAGAGGCACCAACCCCTATGCAGTTGAAAATCTGCATATAACTTTCGACTCCCCCCAACTTCCTCCGCCCCATACCCGTGAAGAATTGGTTCCAGGACCCAGCCCCCACCACCACAGACCCTAAATCCTTGGGTGCTCAGGTCCCCTGTATAAATCCGCCGGGAACACGCACTGCCGGCCTCTGCATCGCAGGTTCCCACCACAGGTCGCTAATACCCGGGCCACGCAGGGGAGCTGCACACGAGTGGACCACCTGCTCCAACCATGGGGGCCAACCGTGAATGCATCTCCTCTTCCTTCAAAAGCAGAGCTTTTTTTTTTTTTTTTTTTTTAAATCTTCCTGGCAAAATAGACGAGACTCAAGGTACAGGGTGAACAAAGCAGGGTACAGCCGTTCGTAGGGAAAAGAACAATGAATGAAACAGCACAAGAATGAACTGTTGAGCATGCTCACAACTGAAAACCTACTTCTGTGTAACCAGAAGGAACTGATTTTCTAAGAACTAAAAGTCTTTGTCAGCTAATTCTGTCTCATCAGTTTGGCTGAAAGAACAAAACTGGATGTCAAATGTCACCACATCACCCTGACCGGTGTGGCTCAGTGGATAGAGCGTCGGCCTGCGGACTCAAGGATCCCAGGTTCGATTCCAGTCAAGGGCATGTACCTTGGTTGCGGGCACATCCCCAGTAGGAGGTGTGCAGGAGGCAGCTGATCGATGTTTTGCTCTCATCAATGTTTCTAACTCTCTGTCCCTCTCCCTTCCTCTCTGTAAAAAAAAATCAATAAAACATATCTAAAAAAAAAAAATCAACATATCTGTCCTCCTCCGCTGTCCCCCGTCGGGCCTCTGCAGGCTGTGCACCTTTTGTCTGGGACAGCGCCGCAGTCCCTGCCCCTCCTCTCTGCCGTCCCATACAGCCCGTCCTTGGTATAGCCCATGCTGGAGAAATCACCTGCTCCTATTAGGAACTCCTCTCCTCTACAGAGTTGGGTCAACTGCTTTCCCCTCCAGAACTGCAAACCCCAACCCAACCCTCAGTGAACACTACGTGCACACAGCAGGGAAGCCCAACGCCACCATGTCCTCTCTGGCATCAGCTGCTCCAGGTGCCATTCTGGAGATTCCTCGCATGTTTGCTGACAGGCACCTCTCCTGTTATTTCAGACGTTCACTGCCCTTCAGGAAATCTACAATGTAGTTTCCACTCGTTACATGACCCGGCCTGGAGAGGCCTGAGCCTGTCAGTTAGACACACAGGAGGTTCCCCTCCACACGCGCCCCACACGGCGCCTCCAAGGCTCACATCTGACTCGTGTTGAGGTCCCGCCCTCTCACCTTTCCTCACCTGCTCAGTGGGAATTTCCACCAATGATTTTGTCTCAACTTTTTACCCCTTCTCCTCCCCACGTGTATTTTCCCTGTGACCTTGTATTCCTCTCCAGCTCCCACTTTCTTCTTACCCCACCTTCGCCAAACACCTAGCACAGACTGTCCGCCCCACCTTCTCAGCACAAGTTACTTCAACAACGCCAATGCCCATGGACCCTTCAGGCCCTAGTTTTATCTGACCTGCTGTGGCTTTAACACAGGTGACGGACACCACCTACAAGTCCTCGTTGCTTCTCTTTATCTTCAGTCCTTAGTCTCAAGTCTCCCTCCACCCACACCCCTTTATTCACTGCTTGTGCTCCCTTGATCCTGTGTCTGAACAGGCTCCCCTCCCTGATGGATCTGAGGCCACCTGCCAGCATGGACTCCCACAGCAGCATCTCCACCCAGTCGGCAGCCTGCTGTTCCCTGAAACCTCCATGAACCCTCATTCCACAGGCCCCTTCCTCTCTCACGCTCAGAACGCAGCACTGGCTCCCTGTACGCTCCGCCGGTCCTAACCCTCGGGTGTCCTACGGGGTTTTCCTCAAGGGCTCTGGCGCTCCCGCCTCCCGCACAGGGAGCCCTTCAATTCTGTGTCTGAATCTCCTTCACGTCCACATCCTCTTCCACCTCTGCCTTGACTGAAGCTCTGCTTCTCTCTCATTAAGCCTATCCTAGTAGCTTCCCATCTCGTCTCTCCCCCAGTCTCCCCTCTCATGCCCGCCTTCCCACAGCTGTCAACATGCTTCCTAAGGGAATGTGCTCTCTCCTCCCAGATGTGGGCCAACAGCTCCTGCAGTTTCAAGACTAAGCTCCACCTACACACCAGGCTCAGGATCTGCTCCCTCCCCTGCACGGAGCCCACCTTCCTGTGCACCCCAACCTTCCACCTGAAACGCCAGCTAAATTCAAGGACCAGCACTCGTCCTGTTTCTGTGTTCCTGAAGAGCCCTTCCCAAACCATGGCCATAGAGAGACAATCCTTCAACACTCAGGTGACTGTTTCTCTGTGAAATCGCCACTGACACTCAGAGTGGAAAACCCCTTCTCTGCCACTTCCACACATGGATTATGTCGGTTATCACATGATACAATTTTATGTCTATCTTCTCCACACACAGCCAGTGTTCAACAGGGTTTGTGAAGTTAATAACAGATGGCAAAGTGTCCAAAGAAGTTTAAAGCCTTTCTCTATTTCCCAAAAACCATTTAACAAGTCTCCTTTTAGCCCTAGCCAGCTTGGCTCAGTGGATGGAGCGTCGACCTGCGGACTGAAGGGTCCCAAGTTCGATTCTGCCCAAGGGCACATGCCTGGGTTGCAGGCTCAATCCCCAGTGGGGGGCGTGCAGGAGGCAGCAGATCCATGATTCTCTCTCATCATTGATGCTTTTATCTCTCCTTCTCCCTTCCTCTCTGAAATCATAAAGAAATATATTTTTTAAATATAGTAAAATAAAATCAAAAGTCTCCTTTTATAGATTCATCAGGATTTTTAAGAGCTGCCCAGCCAGTGTGGCTCAGTGGTTGAGCCTTCACCTATGAACCAGGAGATTGTGGTTCAATTCCCAGTTAGGTCACATGCCCAGGTTGCGGGCTCCATCCCTGGTGCTGGAGGCAGCCAATCAATGATTCTCTCATCATTGATGTTTCTCTCTCTCTCTCCCTCTCCCTTCCTCTCTGAAATCAATAAACATGTATTTAAAAAAAAGAACTTTAAAAAAATACAACAAAAGCTGTTCCCTCTTTTGCCTTTCTGTGCTCACTCACTGGCTGACAGGAAGACAAGGTGCAGCTCAGAGAGCTAGAAACAGCCAGAGGGTCTGTGGTTGTCGGTCTTCCCTGAAGACCTAGCACTTCTGTCCTACACACGGTGACACTCTCCACAGACACTCCTCCCACTGCCCATCAGCTTGTCCTGTAGCAGAAGCATAAACTAGGAGTCAATCAGCTAGAATTTATCTCTGTTAGACTTGGGTTCAGACATTAAGAGACACTTGTTTCAACTCAAGCAATAATTAAAATAGCAGAATATTTACTATCAGGAAACTAACCATTCGTACTGCAAAGGTCTTCCCTGGCCCGAAGGGCAGGCACACACTGAGCAATGAATTCTTTCTTGTCGTCCTCGGGCAGAAATGGACAGAGGCTCTGGATGGTGTGCATCTTGCCTTCCGTTAGGGGGAAAAACCTGTGTACAGAAAAGGTGTGAATTATATTTGCCCTAAGTATGAGTTATTTCAGAAATGCCTTACTCAGACTCTTCTGGATGATGAGAACACACACAAATGCAATGTGCGGCTGCTTTCTCCTTTAACGTGTTTCTAATTTTTAGAACGAGCATGCTCCCCTCCCCGCAGTGTGTGGCTGCTCTGAACTGCACACACAGTGCGTGGGTAAGCTGTCTGTGAGAGCCCCCAAGGCCATTCACCTGGGAGCTGATATTCGCGCATGTGTGCACAGCGGGGCTCACTTATCTAACAAGGTCACACTAAACATACTATTTGCTTAGCTGCCACTTTCATACTTGAATACAAAGTATATAAGTTAGCTGTCACTTATATACTTGGTAATTTTTCTGTCAGAACAGAGGTAACAAATTGTTCTATTTTAAAAAAACATAACTTTAAAAATTAGAAACAAAAACATCCCATGCTGCCGAAACCGGTTTGGCTCAGTGGATGGAGCATCGGTCTGCGGACTGAGGGGTCCCAGGTTCGATTCCAGTCAAGGGCATGTACCTTGGTTGTGGGCACATCCCCAGTGGGGGGGGTGCAGGAGGCAGCTGATCGATGTTTCTCTCTCATCGATGTTTCTAACTCTCTCTCCCTCTCCCTTCCTCTCTGTAAAAAAATCAATAAAATATATTTGAAAAAAAAAATAGTAGATGTTTTGAGCACACGTGCAAACACCTGTTCTGGCGAGATTCCTAGAAATGGGATTAGATCAAAGGATCGAAATGTATTGCACTCTGGTCATTTCAAATTGCTTTCCAACAAATACACACACACGTACTCCATTGTGCTTTCACCAGAAATGTACACACGAGTGTCTTGCTATGCTCTCAATGAACCTTTTACATTCCTGGCAACATGGTAGATAAAATAGGCTTCTCTAAATCTGTACTTCCATCATTGCTAATAAGGCAAATCCTTTATACTTTCATTTCACCTGTGAATTACCTTTGACTATTTTAAATGTGAATTACCTGCTCAAGTCCTTGACATATTTTTCAATTTGGATTGTTTTACTAATTAATAGAAACTATTATATATTATGGACATTATTTCTTTATTAATTTGCAAATGTTTGCTCCCATTTTGTCACTTGGCCTTTAACTTTGCTGTATTTTTGTCATACAGAAGATTTTTTTAAAAAAATATATTTTATTGATTTTTTTACAGAGAGGAAGGGAGAGGGAGAGAGAGACAGAAACATTGATGAGACAGAAACATCAATCAGCTGCCTCCTGCACACCCCCTACTAGGGATGTGCCCGCAACCAAGGTGCATGCCCTTGACCGGAATCAAACCCAGGACCCTCCAGTCCGCAGGCCGACGCTCTAGCCACTGAGCCAAACCGGTTATGGCAGAAGTTTTGTTTTTTTTAAAAATTTTAATTCTGGAGTGTGAATACAGGGTATATGCAATGGGACCAAACTATACACTTAAGAATGCATGTAAAAAAAAAAAAAAAAAAAGAATGCATGTCAGTACTAATTAGTTCTAATAGTTTGTTAGTTAATTCCCTACACTTTTATAAGCAGAAAAAAAAATTAAATTGTGCTGAATAAAACATCCAGTATCAAAAGATCATAAGCTGCATTCCCTTATATCACAGTCCTGAGTGATGTAATTAGAGGGAGGACAGAGGACCGGTTGAGGGATGCGGAAATGGGACCAGGGAGGTGGCTGTGGCTATCAAAGGTAACACAAGGGATCCTTATGATCAAAACTGTCCTATATCTCACCTTGAGACTTTGGTGGTTGGTGGTCACACATGTGATCTACACAGAACACATGGAAGCAAATGACCAGATGTAGCCTGGTGGACAGATCGCATCAATGCCACTTTCTTATTATGAAACTGCACTAACGTTATGCAAAATGGTGCCAATGGGGGAAACTGAACTATGGGATCTCTTTGTATTATTTTTTATAATTTGCGAATCTTGAATTATCTCAAAATAATAAATCTATAATTATCTCAAAGTACTAAGGTTTAACAATTTTTAAATAAGATTTATAACACTGACATTCAGTTCACAATCCTGCTGTGCCAGGACGTATACACATCACCCTTGAATACTTTGTGGAAGCCAGTCGATTCCAAGCCCTTGGAGAGCCTCGGCCAGTGCTTTCTCGGGTGCCCGGCCTCTCTCTCTAGCAGATCGAGCTACATCTCTCGTAGTCCAACCACAGCTAAGTTCTTTGTCTTAGGGACGTAGTTACTGCATTTCTAGAATATGCTTCCACAGGATGACCCTATGCAGAGAAGAGTAAGGAACTTTCCATAGAGCAAATGATGTCATGGAAAATGATGCAGGAGACAGAAAAAGGAAAGACATCAACAGAGATTTTTTGGGGAAAGAGAACAAGTTTATGAAATGCTACTGTGTGTAAAACAAGTATGAAATTCACAACAAAGTGTTATAAAGTTAAAACTGCTTATTATAAAAAAGTGTGTTCCAAACCTGAAACGATCGAAATTGTTTTGTCTTTCTCGTTTCCTTTAACTTAATTTCTTCATCTCCTAGGCCTTGTTTTCCCGATTTCTTAGAGACTAGTAGTTGGAGGGAGCCAAGGTGGTCACATTACAAAGTAAAAAAGGTACTAAATAAGCATACCCTTCTTTCCTCCTGTAAAGCTGTTTTACGTCCTCAGGTGAAACACTTCTGGAAAGGATCAACTTAGCAATAATAAGAGACCACAGCGTGCCATGTTCCATGGATCTAAAAAAGGAGGGAAAAACCTATTTAGAAAGTATACTTAAGATTTTTAAACTGTTACAGAATTCAATCAATTCTGGATTTCTGTTACAGAATTAAAGCCCCTTACGAGGGCGTCAACTACCCAGGACTCCTGCACTAAACAACTGCCGTGACGGGAAGGGCTGGGAGCTGAGGCTCGTGACAGAACTTCCCAACACAGGGCAGCCCTCAGCCCCCGGTGTCCCCACGGGGGGACGCCCTTACACAGCAGGCCTGCGGCGACACCAGGCTGCACTAGGAAAGGACACATCCCGGGGACGGAGGCTGGCGGACTGAGGGACTGTGGAGGCGAGTGCTGGGGGGCAGTGTGCGCAGGGGGACTGCAGAGGAAGCCCTGTCCGCGGTCAGCCCAGCAATTTCAGCCACGAGACACCTGACTCCTGCGACCTCTGCGACGACTTGTTCCCACCCGTCTCCTCATCCCGGGAGGGTTCAGGGTGCTAAGATCAAGATGCAACTGCAGCAACAGGCCGAGCCCCCAGCAGCAGAAGGGGCACAGGAGGCAAGCTGAAGCCACGCCCACAGGCTGCTCCTTCATCGCCTGCCCCTTGAACATATTTTTACACTTAATAACACCAGCCAAGTTCAAACATCTCCCCAGAAAAATAAAGAGTACCTAGGATCCATAAGTTTTTATCACTAAAAATTCAGGTTAACCAAAAAAAAAAAAAAAAAAATTCAGGTTAATTTAGATCATCCTCTGACTGAAAAATTGGTATGAAGAGGGCTTAATTTTATAGACACAAGCCACAAAGTAGTAAAATGGTCATTTAAAAAATGGAAATAGAAAGAGATTTTTACCTGTTGAACAGCAGGTGCAAAAGGCCAGACGTATTACCAAGTCCACACAAGTTATCGTAGGTAATGTCCATTTTCTCTAGCATTTCACCAAACCCGGCGAGGGAAGCAGGTGGGCTGTCCAGCTCCTCACACCACTGCAGCGCGTAGAGCAGCTCTGCGGCTGAGAAGGGCGCACGTCAGCAGCTGCGCTCGCCCACAACCTCCCATCTTGTCACTCCGCGGCCCCATTTCCTACCACTGGTTTCTGTCCACTAGTCTCAGATCTGTGAACTGACTCGAATCTACTTTGAGGTTTTCGAGGTAATGAGCACTGAGAACATGTGTTTGATACAACATACCACTCCTCTCCCAAATCTTATTTCGTCCCTCTTGTGGATGTTAGAAATGTGACAGGAACTTAGTTATCAGATAAACAACTAAGGGGTCCAGGCCTGAGTGAGACGTTCCCGCCAATGTGTTAAGAATGGGACAGCAGGATACAGCACAGGGCGGGGCCTCGGTGACAGACAGGGCTGCCTTCCAATGGGCTGTCCACAAAGTTATCAACTAGGAAACTACAACCTCCCTCACGGGACTGTTGAGAGAATTAAATGACCAAGTATCTTTCACAAAATCTGGCATGTCAGAGATTTTTATTATGCATTTAGTCACAACTCTCTTTTATAAATTCATGTATGATTTGGATTTTGAAGTCAGAAGGCTAGAGACCTGGCTAAAATCTAATCCTCTCCTTTTCAAGCTAAGTAACTCTAAGCAAGTCAAGGTAAGAAAAACAGCCCGGCCGACGTGGCTCAGTGGTTGAGTGTCGACCTATGAACCAGGAGGTCACAGTTCTATTTCTGGTCAGGGCACAGGCCCGGGTTGTGGGCTCCACCCCCAGTGGGGGGCGTGCAGGAGGCAGCTAATCAATGATCCTTTCTCATCATTGATGTCTCTCTCTCTCTCTCTCTCTCTCTCTCTCTTCCTTTCTAAAATCAATAGAAATGTGTTTTTAAAAATTAGGAAAGAAAAGATAAGAAAAGCAGTAACATCTAATGGACAGGATTGATGAGGAGATTGAATACATGATGCTGTCCATTTGGAATTAGTGATCCAGTTAACAAAATAAATGATGCTCTCCTTTCCAGTTCTGCTTTGGGACAGATTCCCACTGAGCAGCGTCCTGTGTACGCAGCTCCTGCCCTTCACAGCACGTGGAGCTGGCCAGTCCCAGTGCTCCGCTGCCTCCTCAGGCACAGCCTCCGCCCAGCGAGGTCCCGGCTGAGGGCTTGCCCACGAGCCGACACAGGAACTGGAAAGGCCCTCTACTCCCAGCGCCACCCTGCACAGGTCCCACGGACCGCGATTCTACCCCATCTGAGCCCGCTCGCCAGGAAGAAGGTTCAGCCGATGGAGACCGAGGGACAGTGGTCCACACGTTACGTGAGACGGGGCCCTCGATGAGCCACCAGACTTGCTGGATGCTCTCCTGGCTCAGGACACAGGGTCGCTGATGCTGATGTCCTGCTGGCCTGAAAAGTGTTCTGACACCAAATTCCGCTCAACACCTGACACGACGAGAGCCAAGATTTCGCTGTTTCCACCCGACTTGCAACTTAACATTCATCACTTAACTGACCTCAAATTTCTCATTCCTAAACGAATTAATTAGGAGCTGAAGATTCCTGATTCTTTAAAGATTTAAATCACAGTATAATCAAAAGTATTTCAAAATTCGTATTTATGCTCACATATACTTACTTATTTTCTCAAGCTCATTATTTTCTAGGACTATTTCCTTTTTCAGTGCAACTAATATCATTTTGCTCAATAATGCCGAAGTACACAAATGGCTAGGAAGTTTCTTTGTATCTTGTTCTTTAAAATCTGCTTTGAAACACTCATAATTCAAACTCAGTCGTCCTTCTAAAAGAGGTCTATGCAACCACTGCAAAAATATAAATTAAATGCAAAATCATTATATATTCTATTTACCACCAAGTGTACAACTATGACAGGGAACAAAAATACAGTTATCAGAACATTCACATTGTCATTAAAATAAGTTCAAAAATGAAGTCTATCAATTTACTATCATTTTGTTAGCACCACAGAAGCCTGGGCTTTGGTTTCTGCTGCAGGAGCCTCTCACATGCACGTTCCTGCAGACCCTATGGACACCACGTACGATACAGAGCATTCAGAGGCATCAGAGCAAAGTGAGCTCTCATCTCACTTACTTGCTTTTCTTCACCAGAAATGAATACAGCTACGCTCGCACGAAATCCAAACCTCAGAATGAGAAATGCTCTCCAGCCTCTAACATACCTGCTTAGGCAGCGACTGTCTCATCTTCTCCCACTCCCTGTGGTCTGGCATCACACTCGCAATATAGACGCCCAGAAGGGACGTATCTTCACTCTCTAAGAGCTTCTTCAGCAAATCGTCAGCAGCAGACAAGAGTCCCTGGAGACTGAAATAACGCAGAGAACTCAGCTGCTGCCATTATGCTGACTGACCTCAACGCCCTGGCGCATGGTCAATGCCACGGCAGCAACAGCTGACCTGAACAAAACGACAGAGCAAGCACAGGCAGGCGGCCTTTCCACGCCACTCCTCCACACACACACAGGCCCACTGGGGGGGCCTGACCTACTTCAGACCCGATCTTTCTGAAATACAGCTCCCTTCTTCCACAAAAAGAGCACGGTGACCAGAAAAGTGTCTGCCTCAACCCCAAAGGCCTCTGGATGCATTTGCTTAGTTTTCACTTTTATACGTGGATTTAGTAAGAGCTGTGACTTACACTGCAATTCAAATGCCTTAGAATAGTGGCTGTCAGACCAGCCAGGCAACCAGGCGAGAACGATCACATGACCCGCCAGGAGAGGCTGTGGTTACACCCACCCAGGGGAGACGGAGGACAGCACCAGCACCCGCCACCGGCAGCAGCCAGGAGTGCGCAGGTCTGTCACGCCATCTTTCTTCCTTCAGGGAGCTTATGATCCCACTTGGAGAAATCCTCTCGGGAGTCCTATCGATTTCTTACGTAACAAGTCATTTTCCATAGGTACCCACACTAGTATGGACCCTGACTAAAGGACAGTGATCAAGTAATAAGAGATGCTGTACAAATGAGCACAGAAATGGTCACCTCGTAATGTCCAGAGACGGAGACTGAGCCTGGTTCTTCAGCCACAGCGCCGACGCCCGCAGGAAGGCACTCTGCTGAACTGGACGGCCAGGATGGTGGACCAACAAATTCACGCCAGAGAGCCAAGTATTTTTCAGTTTACAGATAAGAAAGTCTAAAATCAAAATGTCAACAGTAATTTGTAATCCCACTGAAGTAACTATAATCATTATAAAACACCTGAAAGAACTCACTGCAGATTTCAGATTTCTAAGGTGCCATTTAAAAAAGAAAACAGCCCTGGCTGGTTTGGCTCAGTGGATAGAGCGTTGGCCTGCGGACTAAAGGGTCCTAGGTTCGATTCCGGTCAAGGGCACATGCCCGGGTTTCAGCCTCGATCCCCAGTGGGGGGCATGCAGGAGGCAGCTGGTCAATGATTCTCTCTCATCATTGATGTTTCTATCTTTCTCTCCCTCTCCCTTCTTCTCTGAAATCAATAAAAATATATCTTAAAATAATAATAAAAAAATAAAAAAGAAAACCAAATTACTATTCAATGTCAAACAAAATGTGTCGTAAGTATGCAATAATAAAGCTAGCAAGGTAAAAAATGGTAAGATTTTTAAAGTTAGCTTTTTTTCTGCTGTGAAATTCTTTAGATGTGGAAAATAGTAACCCTTTTCCAAACAGAGAAGTCAGCACTGAAGAAGGGTTGGAGAGGAGGGCTTCCTATCAATAGTATTTTTTAATATTCCTTTTATAAATAAGTCTAAATTAACACAAGGCAGAATATAATCCTTAAAAAAGGCAATCTAAATTTCCTTTTGACATACATCAAGATTGAAAGTTTATTAACATTGCGGACGGATCACGAGAATTCTTGCTTCATATTACATACTGTTTTACAAAGTATCATACTTTCAAAAGATATTTGCTTGTAAGAACATGTAATAAATAACTTCAAAATGTAATGGGTATTTAATTTTAAAGCGTGCCTTTAGCATTTATGTAAGACATTTTTTGTACTCGTTCGATAGAAACTTATCTGGCCACTGGGTAAAGCTAGCAATAAAACTACTGGTCCGCAATGTGTTAAGAGAAGGAAAGAGATATTAATAAATGTGGAAACTGAAGCATGAAGAAATTAAGCAAACTACCAGAGCTCCTGAGTAAAGGGGCTAACATTCTAACCATGGCCCCTTGCAAAATGATATCACAGAAGAACTTTAGCCATCACGTCTATATACATCTTTAACGTAGTTTCAAAGCTGGAAGTGTTTAAGATTTGTAGTCCTTTACTCAAAAGCATTTGAACTGTCACACAGCATGACTCAGTTAACGAAGCCTCGCACTGACATGTGAAGGTCAGGACCAGAGTCCAGCAGAACCTGTGAGCAGTGGCTGTTACCTGGCAGGCGGACGTTGGCTCTGCTCTGAGCACACAACTGAAAGAGAGTGAGCAGTAAGTCTTCCGAGGACGGCACCAGCAAGCACCCTGTCGCTGAGCTGAAATAGTCACAGGCCACATCGCAGGTAAAAGACACTGAAGAGTCAATATTGTCAGCTTCTGACCATTTCTTTATGTTGGATAAGGTTGCATGAAGTTTAACAATAATTCTTTCAACATATACCTCTCCAATCAAGTGATCTAGAGAAAAATAATCACAAACAATAGAAAATATTAGCAGTATAATTTTGAATAACTTCCACTTGAGTCTATGTGTTAAAAAAAAAAATGGTGCTAGTGTATTAGACAAAAAAAAATCCTATCAGCCAGTCAATCTGTTCTCACACAGAAAAGCCCTCACATGAAAAAGCAGCTCTAGCCCTGCCGGCGTGGCTCAGGGGTTGAGCGTCGACCTATGAGCCTGGAGGTCACGGTTCGATTCCTGGTCAGGGCACATGTCCTGGTTGTGGGCTCCATCTCCAGTGTGGGGCGTGCAGGAGGCAGCCAATCAATAATTCTCACTCATCATGGATGTCTCTAACTCTCTCCCTCTCCCTTTCTCTCTGAAATCAATCAAAATACACTTCTTAAAAAAAGCAACTTTACATTAGATTTAAAAACAATGCTCTACAAAATTAGAGCGAAGAACTTTGCCAAATTCAAAACCCTTTAGAAATAATAAACTAAAGATACTAAATGTCATCCAAGTTAATCTACAAAGATTAGCAAACATTTAGGGTACTTACAAAATTAAGATATTTTAATGAAGTATGTCTTGTTATTCTCAACCAATAATATGCAAACTTAGGAGCATGAAACCCACTAAAAGACGAAGCCGCAGTGTTGCCTACCGTTGTTAACATGCTGGGATAACACCAAGCTTAAGAGCGCCCATCTTTCTGAGAAGTAAGGTTCAGAAGACACTGTGGATTCCAAGTCTTTGTTGCAAAGATGACCTGCCAAGGTTACCAACTTCTCTCCAAGGATATCTCCTTTCAGCCAAGAAATTACTAAAGCATGTTTATCTGAACTAGAACATGCCTAAAACCACAATTAGAGCAATGGTTAGAAATAAGATCAGAACGTTTATCTGCCTAAAGAAGTACTTGTACCAGACCGCATGCCTCCCTTTGTCACGTGGCCCGGCACCACGCCCCTCCTCCTCCTCAGGTCTAAGGCCCTTTCCTCATCCATCTCCCCCACCAGGAGTCCCCCCTCTTCCCCACTCATCACAATCCCGCCTGCTTTATGAACCCCCCCATCCTCTCCAGCCCATGCTCATCGCTCACTGTCTCAGATTTTCTAAGGCACTTACTGGACTGTATTATTATTTACAGTTTCATCTGCGTGTGTCTTGTTTCCAATGAGACTGTCAGTTCCTTGAGAGCAGAGACTGTCTTAAGCTTCTTTGACACCTATCAACACTGCACACATGCTCAACAACAGAGCTCAACTTTGAGGACACTTTTTTAAAAATGCTCTATAGGTATTCAATTTTGTTCATTAATTTTTTAAATTAAAAAACAATTAATATGTAATAATGGTAAGTTACTTCAATAGGAGTAATGGGACTTATTATTTCCACAAATTCTTTGAAATAGTTACCAGGGCCAGATATCTGACAGCAACTGGTTTATTTTCATGGGGTGGGGAAGCAAGGAAAAAAGGTGTAAATCCACCCCCAAAAGCATGCTGATCCATGTTCCCAGAGCTTCTTTTGCTTTAAGGGCTGAGAAGAAAGGAATTTGCAACTTGGTTCATTTCAAAGCAATCTATGGAGAAAAAAAAAAATCCAAGTGTGGATTGGGTAGTGCCTAAAAAACTGTTTATCCTTTTACTTAAAAAATTGTAGGTAAAGGGGGGACATCTGTGATATTCTCAATAAAAATGAAAAAAAAAATTGTAGATAACCAGTGCTTTTATTTTAGCCCAAGCTTTACCACTATTCTGGCTTTATGACTTTGGGCAAATCTTTTTAAAAAATCCTCACCTGAGTATATGTTTTCATTGATTTTCAGAGAGAGAGGAAGGAAAGGGGTGGTGGGGAAAGGAGGGGGGAAGAGAGGGAAGAGAGGGAAGGAGGGAAGGAGGGAGGGAGGGAGGGAGGGAGGGAGGGAGGGAGGGAGGGAGCCTCCCATATAGGCCTGGACCAGGGATCCAACTAGCAACCTATGTGCCCTGATGGGAAATCAAACCCGAAACCTTTTGGTATGGGATGACATTCCAACCAACTGAACTACCAACTGGGCTAGGGCATTGGACAAATCTCTCTCTCTTTTTAATATTTTTATTGATTTCAGAGAGGAAGGGAGAGGGAGAGGGAGAGGGAGAGAGAGATAGAAACGATGAGAATCATGGATCGGCTGCCTCCTGCAAGCCCCACACTGGGGATTGAGCCTGCAACCCAGGCATGTGCCCTTTAACCGAAATCAAACGCAGGACCCTTCAGTCCACAGGCCAATGCTCTATCCATGAAGCCAAACCAGCTAGGGCTGGCAAATCTCTTAAATCAACCTGGACCTATTTCCTAATGTGAAAAATGAAGATTAAACTAGAAAATCTCTAAGGTCCCTTTCTAGATACAAAATTCAGGTTGTTTTTAAAAAGGGTGACTATAGGACTCTGTGCAGAGTATGAGGTTGCATAAAAAACAAGAGAAACTATAGTTTAGACAGCTACAAAATAGGCTTTCTTAATAAAGTTTACCAAACAAACCAATCTATTTTACAGAATCCAGAAAATAATCTTCTGAATAAAATGTGTCTCAGGTTAGCAAGATGTGAAGTTCAACTTCTCACTGTTTTAACAAAGCTACAGAAAGAATGAGACCAGCTCTGAGGAGAGAGAGCTGCCTCCTATATGCACGTGAGGGAGGCAAACCCTGCCCAGGAGGATGACCTCCCAGCACGTGTCTGGACAGCATGCAGGCCCTTTCCTAAGCTGGCAGTGAGCGCACCACTCGCATCAGTCCCAGCTGCCCTGGCTCTGATTCTAGACCCGCCAGGCAGGGCTGTTAGTGTGGCTCCATGCCGCCCGCCTATGAGGAGAGAAGGCACTGGATAAGCTAATGCAAAGATGTGCCTGGTAAGTTACATTTCTCATTGAAAAACAGTAACATTCTGTTTTTCTTTTGTAAAAACAAACTATTGGGGGAAATGGGAAGTGACTGTTTAATTGGCAGAGCTTCAGTTTTGCAAGATGAAAAAGCTCTGGAAACTGACTGCACAATAATGTGAATACACGTAGCACTACTGCACTGCACACGGAGAAACAGTTCAGGTGGTAAATGTTACTTATGTTACACCATCACTTCACTTTATTTTTAGTTATTTTTTATTGATGGGAGAGAAGGAGAGGGGAGGGGGGAGGGAGGGAAGAAGGGAGGAAGGGAGGGAGGGAGGGAGGGAGGGAGGGGGGAAGAGAGAGAGAGAGAGAGAGAGAGAGAGAGAGAGAGAGAGAGAGAGAGAGAGAGAGAGAGAGAGAGAGAAACATTGATTTGTTGCTCCACTTATTTATGCATTCATTGGTTGATTCTTGTATATGCCCTGACCAGGAATCAAACACGCAACTTTGGTCTATTAGGAAAACGCTCTAACGAGCTACATGGTCAGAGCTGTAACATAGTTTTAAAAGAGAGAAAAGCCCTAGTTGGTTTGGCTCAGTGGATAGTGCCTCAGCCTGCGGACTGAAGGGTCCCAGGTTCAATTCCGGTCAAGGGCACATGCCTGAGTTTTAGGCTCGATCCTCAGTGTGGGGCCTCCAGGAGGCAGCCAATCAATGATTCTCTCTCATCACTGATGTTTCTCTCTCTCTCCCTCTCCCTTCCTCTTAAAAAAAACACACAAATTTTTTTTAAAAGGATAGAAAAACACTTGTAAATTAAAGAATTATCTGTGTAAAACTTTAAAATAATCTAAAAATGCTTTAAAAATTTAGGTACCTAGTCCTAACATTTATAGGGGTAGAAATGTGTTAAGTTACATTTATACCTTCATTAGGAAATACCGAAGCTATTTTCTTAACTTTCTAAATTGTTTATGTTCCTTGATTTATTTTCATTATTCTCATCACCAATTTCTTTCTTTCTCTCTCTTTTTTTTTTTTTTAAATATACTCTATTGATTCCTTACAGAGAGGAAGGGAGAGGGATAGATATTTAGAAACACTGATGAGAGCAAAACATCGATCAGCTGCCTCCTGCACACCCACCACTGGGGATGTGCCCGCAACCAAGATACATGCCCTTGACCGGAATCGAACGTGGGACCCTTCAGTCCGCAGGCCGAACACTCTATCCACTGAGCCAAACTGGTTTCGGCACCAATTTCTTATTTAGTCCAGTGGCCATCAAAGGCTGAAAGCTGGGCCAACAATTTCCTGATGTGTTCTAGCCAAAGCTAGAGCCACTCAGTCCATTTATATAGAAGGAAAAGTAACTAGGGTAAGAGTAGAAATTGCAGTCTTTGTTTAAAAAATAAACTTTTAACCCTGCCTTTGTTACCTGCTAAGAAGAAACCCTGGATTTTCCAGAGACTGTTCATCCGTCCCTGATATTCCTAACCAGAAAAACAGTGCAGAAAGGCAAGCACCAATGTCTTCCCAGTTACAGGAAGTTACAAGAACAAGGAAGTCCTCCAACACAGACACCTGACCACATTCGAGGGTGTGATTGTGACTGTGGTGTTAATGTTTCTATACTCTTAAACACGAAAAGAAAAAGGAAATCATCCCTGTGATACCTTTTCAATGACCTGAAGAACCGAATTCCATTTCAGATCCACCTAAAAGAAGAAAAAGAGTCAGGAACAATCTCTGAAGGAACAGTAAACATATACAAGTACATTAAGTAACCATGTAATCACTGAAAAATAAAACCTTTTTAGCTCGTCCAACTGTAACGTATGGAGTGAAAGCACTCACCCTTTTATTTCCAAGCTCGTGTCTCACACACTTCCCAAGTCACAGTCAACACACTGCTTTCCTCAGAAACAACCCACACATCACCCGGCAGGACCCACTTTACTTATCTGTGATCACAGGGTGGGTACACCATTCCTTTGAAAAGATACACAGCAGTAATACCTCAGTGAGATCATCCAAGACATCTTTCCTCTCCTTCTCATCTTTGCAGCAACAGAGGGTGCTGTACAGAATGTCCACCACGAAGCCGGCCTCCTTCCTCGTGTCTTCATTTAGCCAACCGACCACTTTCTGGTATAAAAACTGCACTGCCGGGTTTCTCTGTATAAGTTTGGCTATTTCCAGAGGTTTGGATTTGGCGATACTCGGCTTTTCATCACCTAGCAGCATCTTGAATACTTGGGTTGAAGAGAAGGAACTGAGCAGAGTGGAAAGAAACCTTAGGTGTTGCTCTGACTTCTGTTCGTTGACATAATTAATACTCATCTCTGCTAGTCTGCAGACTAAGTCTTCCAGCGGTTTCTTCCGCCGCGGAGATATCAAGTCTGAGCCGGGATGGGGGAGAGGAGGCTTCGCCACTAATTCACAGCCCTCACTGTGCTCCCCTTCTGAAGAGACACGCTTCTCATTCTCGTTGTTACTTTCAGGCACCTCATCAGCAAATCTAACCTTACCCACTTTTTTGTTATTTGACTTCAGTGAGCTCTTCGGCTTCTGAAGGACCTGCAATAGGCTCGATACACCTGAAACACACTTCACATCAGCTTCTGGCACATTGATCTTCTTGTAACAGATCTCGGAGAGTCTTTCCCAGAAATTCAGCAGCACTTTCTCCAAGTTCTGAGCCGCTTTATCATTTTTCTCCATGTCTGCTTTGGCTTCCCAAGAACTTAAAGTTTCTGCTAAATAGTCAAAGAGTTGCCCATCTTGCAGTCTTGGGTCTTTGAGAACTGTGTCAATCACAGGAATCAGCTGAAAAACAAAGTGAAACAGAAAAGTTCAGTTTTCAGGAGAAATAAAATTTAAACAAGGTATTTGTAAAACATTATAAACGTTCATATTTAATGAATGAAAAACATGGATTTCCCCCCGAACTCTGAAAAGAGTTAATTTGAAAATCATTTTCATATCATAGAAAGAGCATAATGATTTCACGCTATTCCCCCTGCATTACTTTGTTTTTATATGATTAACCAAGATTACTGTCATTAACAGATAATATAGTTTTCTCTTCATCTTCTGAAGTTATTCAAGTTTTCTTATTTTCTAAGCCATTATGAAAGACAGAGAAGACCTACCGAAATCAGAACTCTTTTTATTAAATTACAAAAATAACAGAAGTTAACTATCTGAGAAAGCAAGGAGGATCTGGGCTTATATTACATCAATTAATTTTCTACTGGGAGAGCCATATTCCAAAACCTGCTTGCATCCCTGGTTCTAAAAGCCAAGCACAGCTGTTCACAAAAGGATACAAGGCCCGGCCGGGCGTGGCTCAGAGGCTAAGCATCAATCCAGGAACCAAGAGGTCACAGTTCAATTCCCGGTCAGGGCACATGCCCAGGTTTCAGGCTCAATACCCAAGAGGGGGCATGCAGGAGGCAGCCAAATCAATGATTCTCTCATCATTGATATTTCTCTCTCTCAACCCCTCTCCCTCTCTGAAATCAATAAAAATTTATATATTTTAAATAGGATACACATATGTAAATATCCTATATAATAAAGAGATAATATGCAAATTGACCATCACTCCAACACACAAGATGGCTGCCCCCATGTGAACACAAGATGGCCTGCAGGGGAGGGCAGTTGGGGGGGACCAGGCCTGCAGAGAAGGGCAGCTGAGGGGGGACCAGGCCTGCAGGGGAGGGCAGTTGGGGGGGGGACAGGCTGGCAAGGGAGGGCAGTTAGGGGCGACCAGGCCAGCAGGGGAGGGCGGTTAGGGGCAATCGGGCCGGCAGGGGAGCAGTTAGGCATCAATCATGCTGGCAGGGGAGTGGTTAGGGGCAATCAGGCAGGCAGGCAGGCAAGCGGTTGGGAGCCAGCAGTCCCGGGATCGGGCCTAAACGGGCAGTTGGACATCCCTCAAGGGGTCCCAGATTGGAAAGGGTGCAGGCTGGGCTGAGGGACAACCCCCCCTCCAAGCACAAATTTCGTGCACCAGGCCTCTAGTTTTAAAATAAGATAACTGCTTGCATTATTTAAACTTAATACAAAAGGTCACAAATAGCATCTTCTAAATTCCATTTTGCATTTCAACTCTTAAAACAGGCAGGGTTTGTACATCTGGAGACCAGTCCCCAGGCACGACAGTATGAGACTATTCTACTAGCAGCTGTGACACCCTGAGGAGGAAGGCTAATCAACAGAAATGGCAATAAGACTCAATGAGCTGGACTCTTCATGGTCAGTGTGAGGCACGGGTGGTTTACACACTATGCATACCTGGTCATTGACGAGCATCTCCTCCATCTCCTCCTCGCCTAAGCTTTGTTGCATTATAAAACGCAGGCATTCAAAAAAAGCAGACATCACTGCTGAGCACTCTGAGAAGCTGGCTTTGATTCTCTCTGTTGACAGCCTGAAATAACAAATACCTGTGGCTTACTCTTTTATAAAAAAGAATATAAGTAATGCAGAAACACCAAAATAAAGCCATGGAAAAGGCATTATACCAAAAGAAGAGGAATTTTTACAAATAAAATTCTTAAACTGAAAAATAAGAACAAATACAGCCTGATTAGAATGTAAACTTGAAGAACTGTGAAAAAAGTCTCAAGTACCCAAGAAAGTTTTCAATTTAATTCTCTAAAAACTTGAAAAGTGTTTAATTGAACAGTAAAGCAATTTTGGGAAAATTTAAATAAGACACTAATGTATATGTCTTCTACCCATCTGTGAAAATAACAGAAATCTCCTTCACTTTAAAGATCAAGACTAGCCTGGCCAGTGTGGCTCAATGGTTGAGCTTCAACCTATGAACCAGGAGGTCACAGTTTGATTCCGAATTAGGGCACATGCCCGGGTTGCAGGCTTGATCCCCAGTATGGGGGCATGCAGGAGGCAGCCAATCAATGATTCTCTCTCATCACTGATGTTTCTCTTTCACCCTCTCTCTTCCTCTCCGATAACAAAAAAAATATTTTTAAAGATCAAGACTTTAAATTCCTTACCCTGCAACTAGAGAGGTGAGGAAGTTTCTGAAGAAGTCCAGCCTTGGGTCTGTGATGGACTGAGGGAGTTTGCTGATGAAAGGCAGAAGATAAGGATATATGACAGTGGCCAGACCCCGACCACCTTCACGAACCACAGCTGACAGTTTGGGAAAAACACTTTTTTTTGCATTTACATGAAGCCAACAGTCCTAACCAAAGAAAGATTATAATAATAAAGATTATAAACATACTTTTCCCAATTAACAGAGAAGACACATAGGTCTCAAAAATAAAAATCAAGTATTCTACCTAAAAAAGCTAGTATCTCCCACTGCCATTATAAACTAAAACTCTGAAATTATAAGAAATTATTACATATAGTATCATGTACCCCACAGGCTTCCAGAAAAAAATTCATCAGAAATAATTACTTACAATTAAAATATTTCTATAAAAGCTGCATTCTCAAAATAACAGCAATATTTAGTCTTAAATATAAGATTCAGATATGTTTGCTTCAATGAGCCACAAAAGAATGAGTGATGCTGGCTAATCTGAAAATAAATAAAAACTCTTCACCATTTTATAATCAGTTTATGACTTACACAAGTTTTGGATTAAATATTTTATTTCCAAGAAGCTTTTTTCCAATAACTTTCAGATATTATAACCTAGTAAGCTCTCTCCAAGACAAGTGTTCCTGGGTGTACTAAACATACTTCTCCTACGTACCTCGATAGTTGTAAGTGTATAAAGTACAGCTTCCCAGAGAGCAGGGCAGACAATGGGGTCACTGTCATCAATGCTAAGCAGAACAGACGAGCTCACTTTTGATGCTTCCTTTTTCATCAACTGTGGAATACGCTGGCACAAAGCAGAAACTAACTCAAAGTAAGCTGAGCGGATCTAAAAGAAAACACAGAAGTTGAATTAAATTCAAGCAAAATAAAACTAGGATAGGCTTTTATTCATGGTTAAGGACAGATAGGTTACTCATAACCCTCCCATTAATAAAACTAAAACAACTAGAAAAATACGTCAAAGAATATTTTTAAGAGTATCGAATGAATGAGAAGCCACTAGGAATCAGCAAGCCAAAAGTGGAGGCAGAAAGAATTCAACTTCCCGTTTCTTTGGCTGAAGTAAAACAGAGCTAAGTGCAGAACCCTTCACTGGGGCCATGGAGTATTCCTACAGACAGGCTAGCAGCACAATGTTACACAAAGCCAGATAAAAACAAGATACCTGGAGCCACTATCATTAGAAACCAAAGATAACACAGAGATCTGAGACTTTAAATCTTAAAATTATTAGTTACAAACTCCGTATCAACAATCCTTATTACAGTTAACAAAAGTTTAAAGAAATTTGAGAGGAAGGACTCTTAGAAAAGGCACAGCAGATCTGAAAAATAAGCAAACACAATTCCTAATCTAAAAGTAAATAAATACATAATTATTTAAAGCTCAGTTCAAAAAAAATTATCCAAGTAGCTTGAAAAGACAAAAAGAAAAACACCAATGAGAACATAAGAGACACAAAGAGGATGAAAACAGCACATCCCAAGCAGGAAAAGATGTCAACAAGCAGATTAGAACCACACACACAGCACCATCAATAGCGTATGAAGAGATGCTAAAGGTCACTTAGCAGAGTAACTCAAGTTAGAGGTCACTTGAACTGCTATTACTCCGGTAACAACTAGGAAGCTGCATGGCTTCTAGACTGTGCAGGACTCTCCATGCACTGATGGTCCAGTCGAGCGTAACAGCCGTTTAAGTGAGCACTCCAGCCCGACTTCAGAAAGTTAGTCGGTATGCATTTACTCTCGACTCAGCAAATGAGGTTTCCGGAAAAATAAACTCTCACAGATGCGAGGACACAGGAATGAAGAACTGTGAGGGTGAGGAACTAGAGGAATTGGTGTCTATCACGGAGGGATGGGCAGGTAAATGGAGTGGAGGCCTCTTCTGAACACTACGCAGCAGTTAGAAGCCATGGGCCACATCCACATAGAGGAACATGATGAGTTTAAAGTATTTTAGTACTTTTTTAAAGTACTAAGTAAAAAGCAGTAAACGGAACGGAATGTAACACAATGCCACTTGAGCACATTTAGAAGGGTCAGCGGGTGGAGGTGGAGGATGGAGACAGAAAGGAAAGGGAAGAATAAACACATGCCATGAGAAGGCCTTGTACACCCACAATGTTAAGGTGCCAGGAGTGAGGAGGACGACAATTCAATCTGACGCTGAAGCCCAAATAGGAAATAACAAAGCGAAAATACAGTAACATCTGGTAAGAGAGGTGACTCAGTGCCACTACAGAGATGCATGTGTAGAGTTTCAAACATAAACAATACACATAAAGCATAAACATAAACTAGCAAGATCTGAGGGAAAAAATAAATCAGAGAAATGTCTTAAGATAAAAAAGATTAAGATACCTGAGGTATATTGTGTTTTCCATACTTCCAAAATTTATTCTGTGATAGAAGAGACTTAAATTTCTCCTCCAGAGAATCAAGTTCATTATCAGGTAAGAGGCAAAGCAATTTCTTTAATGCCAATAAGGAACAAGTTATAACCCGATAGAATTTAGCTTCTCTCTCTTCCTCTGGAACAGTTCTTATTGTAAAAAGAAAATAAATATGTTTAAGGATTGAGTATAAGCCAAACTACATACTTGGCACTTCTATTTTAAATGCCTACCAAAGTTGCTTTATTTCTATATTCTATTCTTCCTATGCCAACCCCTCCTCGAAATACAAACATCCACAGAATTCCAATCAGTTTTCACATAACAACAGGTGACAGTGATGAGAGCCACGGCTGGGGACGTGCGCAAGTCCACTGCTCTCGGCAGCAGGTAACGGGATGAGCCTCGGGAGCGGGTGTCACTGTGTCTAAGATTCCTTTCCCGACAGACTCTTAACAGTGTGTTTACAACATAAGGAAAGTAAAGGGAACATTTTACTACTATTTCAGTAAAACTATTCATAGTTCTTCAACTATTTTCAGCCAGACCACAGAATGGTTCCTGCTATGACTGTCAAAAGGTGAATGTGGACTGGCCAGTGTAGCTCAGTGGTTGAGCATTGGGCCATGAACCAGGGGGTCTTGGTTCGATTCCCAGCCAGGGCACATGCCTGGGTTTTGGACTAGATCCCCAGCAGGGAGCGTGCAGGAGGCAGCCAATCAATGATTCTCTCTCTCCATTCCTCTCCCTTCCTCTCTCTAAAATCAATAATATATATTTTTTTCACCCTAGCCAGTTTGGCTCAGTGGATAGAGCATCGGCTTGCAGACTGAAGGGTCCCAGGTTCGATTCCGGTCAGGGGTACATGCCCAGACTGCAGGCTTGATTCTCCAGTGGGGTGCGTGCAGGAGGCAGCCGATCAACGATTCTCTCTCATCACTGATGTTTCTCTCTCTCTCTCCCTTTCTCTCTGAAATAAATAAGATATACTTAAAAAAAAATAAAATCAATATATTTTTTAAAAGAAGTGAATGTGGGAAAACCTAAAAGCATCTCTTTGTAAGCAAACCAAGTATGTGGCTCCCAGATCATTCACCTCACCCCGCAGGATGGACCACAGGGAGCGGCAACCAGGACAGCACCTGCCCACAGCACTGCAGCACCCCCTTTACACATGTCACCTTATAACCTAGGAGTGAGACAAGTCCTTACCGCGAGTTCCACGGTACAACTTACTGTGGGTCACTGAGGGAGTCAGGTGTTTCCTTTAGCAGGTGGTCCTGCAGCACCTGCAGGGGGACAACCCGAGCCTTGAGATTCCATTGAATTGAAGGTGACAGGGAGAGCATAAACCTCACCCTACCTCAACAGGTTACCCCCGCCCCACAGAGAAGCTACATTAAGCAGCAAAGCTAAAAGGTTTGAATTTACTTATTTTCTTTCCCTATCATCCCCAAGCTGGCTGCTGCTGGGGTTACTTCTCCAAACAACTGCCGTTTCCATCAGGAGGGAGCGTCCCCGAGACACTACTGCCCTGGCTTCTCGGTCCGGCGTGCCCAGAGCCGGTGTAGCACGTGGACTCCCTGTCATTACGTAGGAGAATCAGGCCCTGCTCTCCTTCCCCCTCTGAGCGCCTCCCTGCTCAGAGAAGAACACAGCTGTGCTCTGCCCCGTCACAGGCAAGTCTAGCTTCCATCGGAGAGGCTGGGTGCGTCTGCCTCCTTCTGGGCCCAGCACAAGCGAGGACCCGGATCCAGTGTCAGCTGCACCAGCACTAACAAGCGCTGACATTTGCTGAGCGTTCCCACATGCCAGACAGTGCTCGGAGCACACTTCCTGCCGCACCTCCCTCCGTCCTCACAACTTCTCAATGAGGACTATTCCCACGGTGACAGACTGGGAAACGGAAGGACAGTAAGTCGCCTGGGGTCACACACCTCACTGATGGGAGAGGGGCCCTGAACAAATGGTATCCCCAGGCCCTCCCTCTTACAGGCAGCACAATACACGATCTGCAGACAGTATCTCCGAGACCTGAACTGGGGAACTAGAATGCACATCATGTACCGTCTAAGTCTGGCATTTTGATTTTCATTTGTCTAACTCCCCTCTAATAAGTTGGCTTTGTCTTTGGAAAAGTTCAAACCTAGTACCTGCAATGAACTGTGACGGAAGCTGAAGGAAAAGTAACATGGAGGAAATCATCCACAGGTTCCACAAAAAGCCAGAACACACACACACACAACCATAAACAGCCGAATCAGTTACCTCAAAATCCATTTTCTAAAACTCTTATTCTTAAACATTTTTTAAATTTATTTTTATTTTATATATTATCAGTGAATTCAGAGAGAAGAAGGGAAAGGAAGAGAGAGATAAAAACATCAATGATGAGAGAAAGCCTTCACCATTTTGGCTCAGTGGATAGAGCATCCGTCTGCGGACTGAAGGGTCCCAGGTTCGATTCCTGGTCAGGGCACATGCCCATGTTGTGGGCTCAATCCCCAGTGTGGGGCATGCAGGAGGCAGCCGATCAATAATTCTCTCTCATCATTGATGTTTCTATCTCTTTCTCCCTCTCCCTTCCTCTCTGAAATTGATAAAAATATATTTTTAAAAAATGATGAGAGAGAATCATTGATTGACTGCCTCCTGCACGCCTCTCACTGGGAATCAAGCCCACTGGGAATGCATGTACCCTTGACCGGCATCAAACCCGGGACCCTTCAGTCCACAGACCGATGCTCTACCCACTGAGCCAAACCAGCGAGGGCGCGTTTTCTAAAACTCGTAGTGTCCAGACTCATGACACTTCACTTTCATAACAGTCACCACTTGATATTTACATAAACAAGTGACTCTTGCCCTGTGGTTGGGTTAGAGAACTCCCTTTGAGAAGATGATTGAAGGTACAAATCCTCCCCTAGAAAGACAAGCTTGGCACACCTGAGAAATGGAGCCTGGAAGGACCGAGACTCTCCTGGGGAAGGAGGCTGCAGATGTGTGCCTGTGGGAGAGGTGTCGGGGAAGGACCAGCCATGAAGAGCCCTGGAGTCCACGATTGTAGCGAGGAGGGGAAACCACAGGAAGGCTGACCGACTGAAGGAGGAGGGAGGGAGGGAGGGACAGACACGGGCTCTGAAGACCCAGGAGCACTGCATAGGGAATGAACGGAAGTGCACATTTTTTAGATCCTCAACTCCCTCTCACTCACAGTCCATCTACTTCTATTTCATGTAATATTGAGACGTTTGGTCATCTGTTTTTCCAGTCCATATCTCAGGAATAGCAAAAAGGAGGGACAAAGGAAAATAGTACTAGATGCAGACAAACTGAAAGCCACAGAAGTTATGGCTGACACAAGTTGGTAAAGTGTGGGCCAGGAGTTGAAGAAACTTTCAGATGTGTTAACAGGAGTCTAGATGTGTCTGGCAATTTGAAGGGTAATTTGTCACTATTTATAGAAATTTTACATGTTCGTATCTTTTGACCCAACAAATGATGCCTTAAAGTGCTGACAATTATTACTCCCACAGGTAGGAAGAGTCTACTCATGAATGTCCATTAAAGCAGTGTTTGTTATATTAAAAATATTGGGGTAAAACTACACATGCATATTTTAAGTTACCTGGACTGCCATATATCCATACAAAAGAATACCAGAGAGACAGAAAAAAACAGTGAAGTAGATCTGTAAACATGTGTTAATACAGAAATACGGGGGGGGGAAGTAAGTTTAGATTGAATTTTTAGATGCACTCTTTTTTATATTATACTAGAGGCACGAATTTGTGCATGGGTGGGGTCCCTCAGCCTGGCCGGCAATCGGGCCGATCAGGGCCATCTCGCCCAGTCAGCCACGGGGAGGGACGGTGGGAGATTGGTCAGCCGCGGAGGTTGGCTGTGGGAGTGTAGTGACCACTGGGGGCAGCTCCTGCAGTGAACATCTGCCTCCTGGTGGTCAGTGTGCGTCATAGCAACCAACTGTTTGGTCGACTGGTTGTAACAGTTGCTTAGGCTTTTATCTATCTATATAAAAGGCTAATATGCAAAGTGTCCCCTCAGGAATTTGACCGGGAGACCCAGAGTTTGATCACTTGCTATGATGTGCACTGCCCACATGAAACAAAGGAAGGCCCTGGCTGGCAGCTGGCAGCCGGGGAAGGAAGGCCCTGGCCGACAGTTGGGAGGCCCCAATCGGCCCTGAATGCCAGCCAGGCCTAAGGACCCTATCCCTGCACAAATTTCATGCACCAGACCTCTAGTGTTAATCATATTTAAAATGCAACATGAATAGTTGTGTTAAACACTATTTTAAAAAGACAATCTTCTGGCCTGGCCGCTGTGGCCCAGTGGCTGAACCAAGAAGTTCCCAGTTTGATTCTGGGCAGGATACATGCACGGGTGTTTTAGGCTGGATCCCCAGCAGGGAGCATGCAGGAGGCAGTGATCGATGTTTCTCTCTCATCAATGTTTCTGTCTCCTATCCCTCTTCCTTCCTGTCTCTAAAAAAAAAACATTAAGAACATATACATGTGTGTGTGTATATATACATACATATATATTCATATACACACACATACACACACACACACATACATATACACACACACACATTTTTTTAACGATAATTTTCTGTTGGAAAGACTCCACACACTTACTCCCTCATAAAGCCTGGTAAGAGAGCTGTCACTGCAATATGCCTGCTACCCCTTAAATACTTAAGTAAAAAACAAAGAAGAGTGGCAAGAACTTACACTTGTGATCTCATCCTTACAGAATGCTATGGCTTCAGGCTGTTTGCTGGGAGGGAAGGCTGCTTCGAAGGCATCTTTTGCTGCGGACGCGGCTGGTGCGTACGTGTCACACTGAGCTATGAGCCAATAGCCCATTAAACTTTTTAAATAAGGAGCCAAATGTTTCTTAACTTTGAGGATAAGTTTTTCAAAAGCTTGCTGTGTGGCTTCTCGAACCCGTCGGTCATGGTCCTATTGAAAATATGACATGGTTTAAAATAGATCTAGCTCATTCAAACAAATATACATAATTCTGTACATGCTATGATGACCCCTCAATAAGAATTCAACTATATACAGAGCTAAACAATAGTAACTACGTGAAGTAATTAATTTAGTTCCCTTCTCCCAATGAGATAAGAACTATATTCAAGACTGAGTCAAGGCTAGGCCTTAACCCAAGAGTGGGGAACCTTTTTCCTGACAAGGGCCATTTGGATATTTATGACATCATTGGAGGGCCACACAAAATTATCAACTTAAAAATTAGCCTGCTATATTTGGTCAAACATTTAATTAACTCACCGCTAATGCCTTGGCAGGGCCAGACCAAACGATTTTGCGGGCCTTATACGATGCGTGGGTCGGACATTCCCCACCCCTGCCTTAAACAATGAAGCAATTGATTCTCATTCTTCTGCATCAAATATACACAGAAATTAAACTACCCAAATTTATTGTCACTGAAAAGCATTTGGGTAATTTTGACCTAACTTTGAAAACACAGACTCCCTATACACATCATACAATGTGTAATTATGATCCAATCTGTGTAACATTTCATAATCCTTACCAAAAATGTCCTATAAACCTGACAGTCTCTATAATTTAAATTAAAAAAATATACAACAGCCCTGGCTGGGTAGTTCAGTTGGTTAGAGTGTTGTCTTGAAAGACCAAAGTTGTGGGTTCAATCCCCAGTCAGGGCACATGTATGAATCAACCAATCTATCTACATGTATAAAACCTAAGCGACCGTTATGACCAGTCGACCAAACGACCAGTCCTATGATATGCACTGACCACCAGGGGGCAGATGCTCAATGCAGGAGCTGGCCCCTGGTGGTCAGTGCGCTCCCACACCCAACCTTTCGTGGCCGGCCAACCTCCACGGTCTTCCCCCTAGCCAGCCAGGTGGTCACTGCGCTCCCACAGCCAACATCCCGCAGCCAGACAACCTCCTGCAGTCCCTCCCCGCAGCTGGCCGGCCCCAATCACCCCAATTGCCAGCCAGGCTGAAGGACCCCACCCGTGCACGAATTCGTGCACTGGTTCTCTAGTAAATACATAAATAGAACAATAAATTGATCTATCTCTCTCTCTCTTCCTCCCTCCCTCTAGACCTCCCTTCTTCCCTTCAAGGCCTTCCTCTCTCTAAAAGTCAATTTAAAAAAAATACAACAGAAATAAGCCAGTAAAGTCTGGATACTTACAAGTGAAATTTTGCAAAAAATTCTTGGCCAGTACGGAAGAACTCCTTTTACAATTTCTGTGTCTCTCTCTGTACACATAGTTCCAAATTCTTGCATAGCCTAAAGTAAATTATTAGCATTGTTAAGGATCAATAGCCATAATATTGGCTTTTTATTACATTTATTCTGTTCTAGAAGCTTCATCTGTTTTATTTAATGGTTGAATACATTGTTTCTATTTGTGCTTATATATAGGACTAATTTGAAGAGTTCCTTTACAAGCTAGTATGGTAGAAAATTTTAAGTTGTTTTAAAAAAGATAAATGCGCCGAAACCGGTTTGGCTCAGTGGATAGAGCGTCGGCCTGCGGACTCAAGGGTCCCAGGTTCGATTCCGGTCAAGGGCATGTACCTTGGTTGCGGGCACATCCCCAGTGGGGGGTGTGCAAGAGGCAGCTGATCGATGTTTCTCTCTCATCGATGTTTCTAGCTCTCTATCCCTCTCTCTTCCTCTCTGTAAAAAATCAATAAAATAAAAAAAAAAAAAAAAAAAAAAAAAAAAAGATAAATGCACAGGGTTAAATTACATCTCAATGGGACAAAAAGAATACAGCGAGAAGTCCAAAGTGGCTCCAAAAAGTGCAGAGCAGCACACTGATTTATAACCTAGAAGGTAAGTGCAAACTACGCTTAAGTCTGTGTGTCAGGAAAAAATGCAACTGTGAAAGAATTTACTAGCGATGATTCATCGCTCTCTACATGAAACATGCCAATGATATCTTAATAAAAAGATTATCTTCATTTTCATGGAAACAAGTAATCTTACTTTTAATTTCGTGGTGACATCTTTCTTAGAAAGTTTCCGCAGCACCATTCGGAAATCAGAATCTACAAGGTTGTCTATTTCCTCAGCTCCCTGAACGGCAGGAACGTAGCCCAGGTCACTCTGAAATGTTCCAAAACCAATGAATCCAGGCACGGTTCCCTGTTCTTTGGCTAGAAGTTCTGCAGCTCGGCCACTGTTTGAAGGCTGATAAGAAAGGAGAGAAAAAAATGTCAGAGTCCAGGAAGAGTTCAAAATTTAACTTTGAGTTCTTGAGTCATCTTTGGCAATTCCCATGGGAGAACAAGCTTTTACTTGAGAAATTCTTCTTTTTAGCCTAAGATTTCAGTGCAATGTTCCCCAAGGGTGAATGTTTCTGTCAACAAGAGGTTCTCAGTAATGATCTCAGTGTATTGCGGACGGATCACGAAAATTCTCGTGTTTTCATATTATACGGTGCTTTACAAAGTATCATACTTTAAAAAGATATTAGCTTCGAAGAACATTTAATAAATAACTTCAAAATGCAATGGGCATTTATGTAAAATGTTTTTTGTACTCGTTCAATAGAAACTTATCTGGCCACTGGGTAACGCTAGTAATAAAATTACTGGTCCACAATGTGTTAGGAGCTATTTCCTGGGTTCCTAAACATCAGAAAAATGTTCTTTAAACTGGGTACATGATATCAAGTTAATGAGTCATGACATCATTTTAAAGACATAGATTAAAATATTTAAAATCAGAGAATGCATCACAAATGGTAAGCCCAAGTATTGTTTTATCAAATGTTTTACTTCCAATATTTGTATAAATAATATGTATATACATTTGTTTACTGTGTAATAATGTAAAATTAACTCAAAATGGTTACAAATTACATTATTATGGACATAAAAATCAATACGATTATCATAAGATACATTATTTTGTTTTGAATCATAATCAGTGGTCTGCTTGACTGCACAAAAAGTGGTAGTCTCTTAGCACTAAAAGTTAAGGGATTAGCTGTGACAGAAAGAAAATGTTTCAACTATTGAAAGAAATTCACATGGTGTCATCAAATAGGAAAATGCCTCAGTTCAAAGCCCAGGATGACATTACAATCCCTCTAAACTTATCTGCTTCTTATTTCTCTATAAGAATGTTCAAAAAGGGCTATCAAATGTGTGATTCAGTTTGCCCATACCTAACAAAATTGTGTATGGAGAACTTATTTGTCAAGGAATAATCTGGGTTCCTTTCTAAACTAAAATGAGTGACCAGAAATGGAAATATGGCCTGAATTACATTTTTTTCAAAACAGCAGCATTTAAGACTAATTGCAACAAAGGTTCTCTACTTTAAAACCTATTAAAATGAACGTTATTCAATTTGTCTTTCTCAATATTGACACATGAACAAAAAGCTACAAAGAAAGTTAGTGAACTAAAATACAATTCTGAAAACTAAATATGATGACCTTAGGACATCAGGATCTTATCTATAACCCCATTTGTAAACATCTTTATGATAAAACAGAATGAAGTAGTATAAAAAACTAATTATTGCTAAAAGCTAAAGGAGTCAAGGCTGAATTCTGAACTGACCTGAATTATCAGGGCTGGACAGTGATAACTGGGCGTGGGAGAAAAGGTATCCCATTTCTAGTTTCCAATTTAAAAGTAACAACTTAGTTCAATGTTCTGATTGTATCTTTTACTCAATGTCTACTTTGAGTTTAAAATACAGTTACTGTTTCCTTTTACTTACTCTATTGTATGTCAGATTTTTATACCCACAGCTCAAAAAACTAAGAACCTGATTTTCTTTCTGGCAGTTAATTTTCTCATACACCTAGTTCACTCTTTTGTGCCTGTCTTCCAGTTTTTAGAACACTATAGCAATAACTGATTCTAGCAATTATTATTAAAGAATGCTAAAACTAGGAGATGAAAGTTTGTGGGAGAGAACAAGGTATTTGAAGTGGTGAGCTTGTGTCTACAGTTTAAACACCAAACTCAGAACATATCTTTCCCCAGCTGGTCTCAACCGGTTCAGGAATGTTCTGCCCCCTTTCCTCCCTTTGCCTGAACTGAGCTGCCACAATGTATGTTCCAGTCCCAAAATGAACGTAAGGGTCCCTGAATATACTATGCCCTTTCACAAATCACACTTCCGTCTTTGCATAATCTTTTCTCTCCACCTGAAAACCTCTCCATTTTAATTGTCTGATAAACTCCTACTCCTCCTTCAAAACACACTCAGGTTTTCAACATTTGCCTCCCTCAGGTCAATCCCCATTCTTTTCTATTCCCCACTTCCTTTCTACTCATACCTCTATCATAATTCTCTAATATATTACCATTATTTATATACTTATTGGTGTCTACCATTAAGAAAATGGGCCCTAGACAGTTTCCCCAATGGGTAGAGCATTGGCCCGCAGACTAAAGGATCTCGGATTCAATTCCAGTGAATGACATGTACCTGGGTTGCAGGCTCGATCCCCAGCCCTGGTAGGGCGCATGCAGGAGGCAACCAATCACATCCATGTTTCCCTCTTTGTCTCCCCCTCCCCCCTTTCCACTCTCTAAAAATCAACGGGAAAAATATCCTCAGGTGAGGATTAACCAGAGAAGGGGACATTTGTCTATCACTTTTGAATACTTGGCATTCAGGATTCAAGGACTTCTGCTGGATCAATGACTCCACTCAAATCCCAATTCCACAACTCCTGGTTACATGAACTTAGGTAAATTCATTTCTTAAGCCTCAGTACCATCATTTTCAAATGAGATAACTGTAGGTAACTCGTTATTTGGGTTGTCAAGATTAAACGTAAGTTTTTAGACCACCATAGCAATAACTGATTCCAGCAATTACTAACAAAGAATGCTAAAACTATTATAGATGAAAGTCTGTGGGAGAGAACAAGGTATTCCCAGTCTCAAACTACCACTTAATATATTTTTAACTAGAGGCCCAATGCACGAAATCCATGCATGGGGGGGGGGGGGGGGGGCAGTCATTCAGCCCGGCCTGCGTCCTCTCGCAATCTGGGACCCCTCAGGGGATGTCCAACTGCTGGTTTAGACCCGATCAGATATCCCTCTCGCAATCCAGGACCCCTCGCTCCTAACCGCCCGCCTGCTCGCTCCTTACCGCTTGGCTCGCCACTCCTTAGTGCTACTGGGGAGGCAGGAGAGGCTCCCGCCACCGCACTCACCAGCCCTGAGCCCAGCTCCTGGCTGAATGGCGCTCCCACTGCCCCACAGACTCCCACTGCGGGAGCACACTGACCACCAGGGGGCAACTCCTGCATTGAGCGTCTGCCCTTGGTGGTCAGTGCAGATCACAGCGACCAGTCGTTCTGGTTCTGCCATTAACGGTCGCTGGGCTTTTATATAGAGATAGATAGATAGATAGATAGATAGATAGATAGATAGATAGATAGATAGATAGATAGATAGATAGATAGATAGATAGATAGATAGATAGATGATAGATAGATAATCAATGGAAAAAGCTCTCTTCATCAAGTGAAGAAACAAATATCACCAGTGATGAGAAAAAGAGGTTATGACACAGGGAGAAAGAGCTTCATCTAGGAAGCATTCCTGTCAAAATGGTTTAACCTGAATGGAATCATAAGGAACAAGAAGACAATTCTAAGTTAAGCAAAAACAATTGGCCGAGACACTTCCAAACTGTCCATGTCATAAAAGAACACCCCTCCCACCATGGGAAAAAGATGGGAAACTGTCAAGATCTAAATAACAAAAGGGAATGAGTGGTCTCTAGCTGGATCTTGGCTGTTTTTTTATTTTTATTTCTTAAATTCTTTAAAATATGTTTTTACTGATTTGAGACAGACAGAGAGAGAGAGAACATTGAGATGACCACAGAAATCTGAATACAATGCTGTATTCTATTAGCTAACAGTATTGTACCGAAGTTACATTTTCTGCGTGTTATAATTGTTCGCGGTTCTGTAGAATGGCATTATTCTTATAATTCACATGAAGTACTTAGGAGCTGAATCTCTGCAAGTACTTCTCATAGGGTTCAACAAAACACATACACTTACACCGAGGAGGCAAATGTGACCAATTATCGACACCTGGTGAGTCTAGGTGACGAATATATTGGTTGTCGTTATAACAACCTTGCGTATTACTCCCAGGTACTCTTTTCCTTATATTTGGGATATTTAAAAAACAAAACATTGAGGACATTTCAAAAATAAAAAGGTCCGGGCTCCGTGCGGCTGCAGAAGGGATGGGGAGGCGGCGGGAGGCGAGAGCCTGTCCTGGACCCCGGCCCTCAGGCTCCGTCTGGCGGCCTCCAACCCACCCCGAGGCCACGGCCGCCGCTCGCCCCGCAGGTGCCCTCCCCGTCCCGCTGCCACCGACGCATTCGCTCAAGAAAGTGTGTGCGCGGAGGCAGCTCGGCTGGAACCCCCTCCTCACTCCGCCCGGCGCACCGGCCCGCCGGCAGGGACACACGCGGGAGGTCGCGCTCCCCTCGCGCCTCGCCGCCCCGCTCTCACCCGCAGGTTCCCTTTGGTCCGCTGCTTGTTCTTCCCGCCCATGGTCGCGATCTCCGCCACACTCAGCCGCAGCCCCCGGGTTGACACAGCCGGGCCACAACTTCCGGCCCTGCCTCCGGAAGCGGTCACAGAACAACTTCCCGGCCCTCCCCTTCCGCCACCCACCCCGGTCTTCCTGCCGCCCCACTTCTGCTCCCGCCTCCCGCCTCCCGCCTCCCGCCTCCCGCCGCGGCCTGGACTACCTGCCCGCATCACCTCACAATCAGAGCCACGCCTCTCTGAGTGACGTCACCCCTGTCCAATAGGAAGCCGAGCCTGGGACGCAGCGCTGAATGTCCCCTTCCTCGGCTGCAGGAGGCGAGATTGGTTCCGGTGGAGGGGAGGTTGGCAGGTGTTTTCCCACAAGGGTTGCAGTGGGACGACTGGCTAGGGCAGTGTGAGACCTTTTGAAATGCAATCATCAGCATCACCTGCGTGTTGGTTAGAAACGCAGGCTATTAAATCAGATGCTGCATTTTAAACAAGATTCCCAGGCCATGTTAAATTTGAGAAGTAGTGCTCTAGGCCAGTGGTCGGCAAACTGCGGCTCTTTGGCCCCTTGAGTGTGGCTCTTCCACAAAATACCACATGCGGGCGTGCACGTACAGTGTGATTGAAACTTCGTGGCCCGTGCGCAGAAGTCGGTTTTCGGCTCTCAAAAGAAATTTCAGTCGTCGTACTGTTGATATTTGGCTCTGTTGACCACTGCTCTAGGCAATATTCCCTCTAAGTTCCCACCTTTTCGTATAACTGTAACGTGCAGTTTTAGAAAAAGGGGCGACTGTGGCAGTATGTTATATTTGAAATGTACAGATCTCGTAGTTCATGATTTTGCATCTGAAAATAATGAGAAAAAGCACCTGTTGCTGGTTATGGCCTCATGTCCACATTCCCCCTTTTGTACTCAAGGGCATGACACTGAGCTCGGCAAACTCTTATTTGACTGGCTCCTCAGCAGGCACTGGGAGACTGGACCAGAACGCATCAGGGACAGCTCCACTGGGTCAGCCTCTTGGGTCAGATTCCTGCCCTGTCAACTATTGGACCAGCCTCATTGCGCCCTTGGGAGCCAGACGCAGCCAGGCACCACCCTATCTTCAGGGTCTTGAACTAAGCCCTGTCAGGGCCTCCTCCAAACTACTCTGATCGCCCCCCTCTCTTCTTTCCTTCCTTCCTTCCTTCCTTCTCTTGCTCTGTTACAGTATATGAGAGGAGTTCATCTCCCCCAGTTGCTCGTGGAAGTGGGGTTCTTAGGGTACCTCTAGAATAAGCATTTCCAGAGACCCCCACGAGAGGATGAGGTATAGTAGAAAACTTTATTTTCACAGAATTACACCTCTGGGTTTCCAAAGTCCCATTTCCCTTAGTCCAGTCATAGAAAAAGGGCAGGTTGGGCTTCACTAGGTCTAAACCAGAGCCAGTGTCCAGAGTTTCTTTTCCATGTTGGAGCCGGGTCCAACCCTGCATCAGGCGAGGTGCAGTCCATTAATCCACATGGCTATAGAGGAAACATGGGCAAGAGCCAAACAAGAGAGCCCCACAAACCAATGGCGAGGTGAAGAGTGCCTGTTTAGGGATTATACATTTCCAAATGTCCACACGCTTGCAGTGGCCATGCTCACTCTGGTCAACCATCTCTGTCTCCAGGTGTGATTGGCAAACAAGTACCTTCCCTAGGTCACAACAACTTTATTGGGCTTGTGTCTGTTTTCCCTTTGTTGGATCCCTTCCCCCAATGTTTTCCAGGAATGGGCAGGTGCTCCCTGGGCAGTGTGACATTGCAGCTTCCTGGTGACGCTGCCCAAATGGCATGCCTGTAACGTCTGCCTTCCCTTCCTCCTTTCCTGCTATTAATAACTGGCTAATTACAATGGTATTGTAATTCCAGGGATTGTAGCTGCTGCTTCAGTGCTGACCTCTGTTACCACTTTTGGCTTTTAAAATCCCTTTTAACCAATCTCCCACATTAATTTTTTAATATATTCTTATTGCTTTCTGAGAGGGAGAGGGAGAGGGAATCACTGATTGCCCCCCTGCACGCCCCACACCAGGGACTGAGCCCAACCCAGGCATATTTATTTATTATTAAATAAGTAGTGATGTTTGTTTTCTGAACCAGATGGCGTCAGGTTTGCCAGATTGTGCTTCAGTGGGAGGCTCGTGGTGCCCCTGACAGTTCCCATGGGCTCAGTTTATCCTAGGTTGTGTAATCAATGTGTGTGTGGGGGCGGGGGGGGGGGTGGGGGTGCGCGTTAACTACCAGCACCTGTCCTTAACTCCCAGCTGCCTTGCAGTTTTACAGAAACTGTTGGATTCCCCGATAACCTGAAACATAGATTTCTTAAACAGATAAAGCTCTGTAACAGCTGTTTTTATATAAATACTGAAAGTAGTAAGTTTTTATGCATTTTATCAAATTATTGTGCAGATGATAAGATTGGCTTCCACTTTTCAAGTTCAATGGATCTGGATTTGTGGGATTGTTACAATTTTTGAATTTTGTTTTGCTTAAAAATACTATTGCCCTAGCTGGTTTGGCTCAGTGGATAGAGCTTGGACTGAAGGATCCCAGGTTGAATTCTAGTCAAGGTCACATGCTGGGTTTCAAGCTCGATCCCCAGTAAGGGGCTTGCAGGAAGCAGCTGATCAATGATTCTCTCTCATTGATGTTTCTAACTCTCTCTCCCCCTCCCTCTTCCTCTCTGAAATCAATTAAAAAATATATGTGTAAAAAACGAAAAGAATTAAAAACTAATGCTATTGTTGCCCAGCCAGCGTGGCTCAGTGGTTGAATGTTGACCTAGGAACCAGTTCAATTCCTGGTCAAGGCACATGCCCGTGTTTTGCCCTGGATCTCTGGTTGGGGAGTGCTAGAGGAAGCCGATCCAATCAGTGATGTTTCTCTATCACTCTCCCTTCCTATCTCTCTAAAAATCAATAAAAACATACTTAAAAAATGATACTATTGTTTATATAGGAATTACTTTTATAAATAAAAGTGGACATGTAGCCAATATTTTCTGCTCACACTGTTTTCTATAGATTTTTAACTTTTAATCATAATTTGATTTGGCATTAATAGTTTCTTTTAAGGATAACACTTTCTTCATAGATGATTCCAGTTCAAGATATATTATTGGAATAATACATAGAAAAATTGTCATTGTGGAATGAATATACATATTGAATAGTTTTACATTTAAGGATCTTTATATTAAATATTCATTTTTAAAGTCTAAGGAAGCCATATTGCTCCAACATTTAACTAGTTTCTTACAGCTTTTATTGTGTCTCTTACATTAATGTAGGTAGGACCACCTAACTTGCTGTTTTCTTTTTTGCTGACTAGTACTGTCACCCATTTTCAAAGGAATTTACTAATCATGAGGTTGGAACAGCTGTATTCTCTGTCACTCTGTCAATAGTCCAATGTCTAAATTTGACAGGTTTGTCCTGAGGAAGAAAACTAATAATATTTTATTATATTCTATGTGTTTTTTGTTACACTTGAGATCTGTATATTTGTACATAGCAGTGTATTTTTTATTAAAATAATGTACAGCCTGGCTGGTGTAGCTCAGTGGTTGAGCATCAACCTATGATCCAGGAGGTCATGGTTCAATTCCGGTCAGGGCACATGCCTGGGTTTCTGGCTTGATCCCCAGTGTGGGGCGTGCAGGAGGCAGCCAATAAATGATTCTCTCTCATTACTAATGTTTCTATTTCTCTCTCCCTCTCCTTTCCTTTCTTTGAAATCAATAAAAACATTTTTAAAAAGAGATTGAGCTCAGTTCATGCCTTACCCTTCTGTGAGGTGAACTCAGGAACAGGGCATTAAGTATACAAAAATATATATGAGCTGCAAACTCTACTTAAGAAATACTTCATGTATTTGTGTATCAAATGGTTGGGATAGAATAAAAACTAAAGCTTTAAAAATATTTATTTGGCAAAACAGCTTTCCACTGCTGGTAAGTGGCACAGAAATATAAATAAAATGGTTTTTATTTCATAAGTAGAGGCCCGTGTAGGGTCTAGGGTCCCTAGGCCTGGCCGGTGATCAGGGCTTAGCCGGGGCCTTCCTTCATTCCATGCCTCCCCCGGTGGTCAGTGCACATCATAGCGAGTGATCCAACTCCTGGTCGAACTCCCAAGGGGGCACTCTGCATATTAGCCTTTTATATAGATAGATAAGCTATCTATAGTGAGGCAGGGGCTGGTGCTGGGTCAGCAGCTCACCACAGGCGCTGGCATCTCTGTGGTTCTCCTGGCCTTCCTGCCCTCGAGCTTGAGGGGCTACTGCAGCTCCAACCATCGGCCTTGGTGTTGCAGCAAAAAGAGGGGGAAGAGGTGCTCTCACTGTCAATCATGTTTACCAGGAAAGCAAAAGTTTTACCAGGCAACCCATAGCCAAAGCCCTATCCCCAGGCCACCTGAGCTTCAAGAGAGGCTGGGAGAGCTCATGGAAGCAGGTAAAGGGCAGGGGTTAGAGAATGAGTGGCAAGTTGGACTACCAATACTATCTAACTCAAGTCAAATTAATTTCTCTTTCAAAATGGGTAGATATGCCAAGGTATTTCTGTCAATAATTTTAAGATTATAAACTAAGACTCAGTTCTGCATTCAATCAGGACATATTTTTAACAGATGCACTTCAGCTATGCTACTTTTTCTTTTTTACCCCTAACATTCTAGAATGGACTAAAGGAAAATTACTTAATCTCTCAAGAAAGAGGGGGTAAAAAACCAAATGGCCAACAGTGACAAAATACTTTCAATAACTCCTCTGCTCAGCTACTGTCCTTCCACACCAAAGAACATCTGGAAAACATCCCCACATCCACTGGCATTTAAAAACTGATACAGCTGACCAAAGTCCATGTGGTTTCCTCTGGCTCCACTAACACTGAACACTTTTTCTTCAAAAACTGAAAATTTTCTCCATCTTTCCATTTCATCATTTGTACCATCCAAAGGAATGTCTTCTCGATGGCGAATCAAAATTCTCTTCCAGTTTAATTTTTTGAGTCTGAAAAGAAATTTTCAAAGAAGAAAATTTGAAACTGTGTTGTGCATTCTAGAACACTGAAAACATTATTTTCCTAGAAAGGAAGAAATCTATTTTATCTCAGGGATTTATTTTAATCAAATGTGATTCTGGTCATAAACCTGTCCCCACAGTTATTTGTTGCATTATCACTGATAAAGTGCTGATTCTCAAACTCCCGAAAAGGACCCCTCAGAAACTCATTTAGGGTACCAGTAGAGAAGTGAGGGGATTAGAAATTCCCAAGCTTCACAGGGAATACACAGCTTACGATGACGAAGAATCAGATCCACGAGAATGGAGGGCCTTGATTCAACATCTCTTTACAGAACCCTCCCATGTGCACTGTGTCCGATGAGGGAAGTGATGTGACCACGTGTGAGTTCTACTTTGTCCACTGACTTGAGACTGAATTCCCATAAGACACCACCCAGGGAAATGCTTATTTTACATCTCTAGGATCTAGTTGAGAACTGCGATTATTGGCACAGCACAGAGTTTGTGAGAGTGCACCCACCTTGACCAGAATTCTTCGCAAGCACCGTGGGGGCCTTCCACACAGACCACGCCTGGCTTCCCAGGCATGCTAAACCCCGACAGGGCAAGCTCCTTTGCCCACTGCAGAATGTCCTTCCGTTTGCATTTGTTGTAGATGTGATGGCTATAGATCCAGAGTCTCGTGAGAATGACATGGACGGGCTGGACTGTACTTCCTGGAATGGGGGGAGAGGTGGGGTCTCTGCTGACATAGCCAGAGGCGTGTTCTCTAACCCAGTCAGTGGCATTCAGTATACAGACGTCTCCGAGGCAATTCCTCTGCAGGTATGTGGTCAGATCTGTGTTCAGCTGAGTCTGCTGGGATCTACTTAATAATACTGACCTGGTTTATATGGGATAAAACATTAAATCAATTTTCTTGGAACAGAAAACAAACTCAAGAATTGCTATTATTCTCCGATTAATTTTGACCTTAAAAGCTAGCCAGTTCTGTAACACACCTGACAGTGATTTCAGGCAGAACTGCAGGGTATTCAAAAGGAAGAATACAGGCCAGAGAAACACCACCTGATCAAGAGAGAAGGAAAATGCCCTCAGCGTTACGTCTTGACGTGTTTCAATGCTCCCAAAAGCAAAGCTGAATTACCACTGTGTCCGCAGACACGTCCAGGTTAATGTTGATAGTAAAGTAAACTTTTGAAGATCGGCCCTCCATCGTCCTCTTTTCAATGCAATCTTTCAGTTCTGCTACAGCGAGCTGGTCATTCACTACGAGCTCATTCTCGCCAGGGAACATGCTGGCCAGCAGGTCTAATTCAGAGAGCTGGGCCTCAGCCTGTTCAATCTCAACCATTTTGGATATCTGTAAGTTTCTAAGGAGGTAAGAATAAGAGACAATTAACACATACAATCTTAGGATTAAGGGTATTTATTAGATTAGTACCCTTAATTCAATAGATTAAGGTTACTTATTTAAAAAGTATTTGATTTCTTCAGAAAATGTGAAATTTAATGAGAGTATCGTTCCCCATTATTCTACTTTGTAATGCCTTGTAATATGTATGTAATAGATGTAATATGTTAATATGGAACAATCCAGTGAGAACAATAAACTCTAATAATAACCACACACCGATTCCCACGTATTGAGATAGTTGATCTGGCATCTTGATCTACTTCATAAAAGTAACTGAATAATGTAATCAAAACCCACATCAATGACAGAGTCAGGAAAGAGGCTAAGACAGGTCACCTTGGAAACCTAGAATGAACAGAGTAAGTAGAGCTAATTCTATGATGGTTTTATCTTAATATTAAGTATATTAGTTTTAAAAGAAGGAGACTGGGAAAAGGGAAAATAAAGGCTGCTAATTATTCCACAGCTCAAGTAACCCGTCAACATTAAAGAAGTACAAGGTTGGAAAATTCAAATAGTAGAGAAAAAAATTAAGATATAGTTTCCTGCTGGTAGTCTCTTCCCCTACCTACCTAAGTCCCCGATCCAAGGCAAAGAGTATTTGGTGTTTCACATCCAAAAAATTTTTAAGCATTATACATAAACATAAATGGAAAATATATGTTGATATAATCCTAATAAAGAGGGAATATGCTAATTGACCCTCACACTGTCACAAAGATGGCGGCACCCACAGCCAATAAAGAGGGAATATGCTAATTGACTGCCCCACCCTCAAAGACAGTGGCGCCCATAGCCAATGAGGGAATATGCTAATTGACTGCCACGCCCTCAAATATGGTGATGCCCAGAGCCTGCTCGAGGCGCAGGCAGTGGCAGCAGCAGAGTTGTGACAGGGCATCGCCTTCCCCTGATCGCTGGGTCACCTCCTGCCCCTGAGGGCTCTGGGACTGTGAGAGGGGGAAGGCCAGGCTGAGGCACCCCCCCTCCAGTGCATGAATTTTCATGCATCGGGCCTCTAGTGTGTAAATATATGTAGAGTGAGATACGTAAACATAATTAAAATGTGTCCAAAGGGATGACACATACATCTCCCCCCACCCACTTCCTACCCCTTTTACCCCTCTTACTTTGGAGATCTAGTCACTGTCAGTATGTGGCAATCTAGCTCATTCTCTCTAGGGGTTGTCATACTGAATCAGGTAGACATAATTTATTGCATTCTTTACCTTGGACATTTGGGTTGCTCCCACATTTTTGCTATTATGAACAATTCTGTAATAGAAGTTCGTTTCATATATACAGTTTGATGAGTCATATATATATGTATATGTATATATATACATATATACACACTAGTATATATAATTTGGTGACTACATATTCAAGGGTAAGTTTGCAGAGATGGCTTGTTGGAACAACAAGTTCAACATTTAAAAACCAAGTTGCCTTCCAGAAAGTTGCCATACAAAAGTTTGAATTGTTTACATAGTTCCCTCCTTTTTAAAAATAATTATTAATACATTGTCTTGTGTGTGTATGTGTGTGGCATTCAAACAGAGTTTGAGGGACATACGGGACTATAACAAAAAACCTAACAACGTTCATGTCATCCGAGTTCCAGAAGGAGAGAAGGCAGAGCTGAAAAAGTACTTGAAGAAATAATGGCTGAAAATTTTCCAAAATATGTCAAAAGGCATAAAGGAATTCAAGAAGCTGAATATATCTCAAGCAAGATGAACCCACAGAAAACCATATCAAGACACATCATAGTCAAACGTCTGAAAACTAAAGACAAAGAAGAAAACCTTGAAAATAGCAAGAGATAAATGAGGAAAAATAATTCATGTTAAGAAAGCATTTCTCATCAGAAACTATAGAGGCCAGAAGGAAGAGTCATAATATTTTCCAAGTGCTGAAAGTAAAGAAAGATTATCCCATAGTATTACATCCAGTGAAAACATCCTCAGGAATGAAAGGGAAATCAAGACATTCTAAGATGAATGAAGCAACTATTAATAGTTGACTAAACGTGGGTACAAGGAAGGAAAAGACTTTTACTTTCCAATTCAGACGCTTCAATATCATTTGAAGTTTCGTGATTAGCCTGCAGCACTTTTAAATTTCACAGAAAAAAAGAAAGGTTACACTTATTTAAAAAGCTCAGTTCCATTGCTCTAGAGGAAAATATGGCTTACCTTCTCAAAGAGAATTTACTCAGTGAAGTCAAACACCATATTTGTTAGCCGTATCCTCAGGGAATTCTTTCTCCTCTTTGGTCAAGTTTTATCAAGCAGCTACTACATGTAGAGCTTCACTCATCCTTCCTTCCTGGAGCTTTCTATTTACTTATTATTTAGTTAATGTATTTTTATTGATTTCAGAGAGGAAGGGAGAGGTAGAGAGAGATAGAAACATCAATGATGATAATCATTGATTGGCTGCTTCTTGCACGCCCTCTACTGGGGATGGAGCCGAAACCTGGGCATGTGCCCTTGACTGGAATCAAACCCAGGACCCTTCAGTCCATAGGCGGAGGCTCTATCCACTGAGCCAAACCAGCGAGGGAGAGCCTTCTATTTAGTTTGAGGATCTGGACATTAATAAGATCTAGAACAATGAATATAAAAGGACTTAGTGTTAAATGATCAGTATAAATATTATTACAGGCATGGGGAGTAAGATGAGGGCACAATCAATGAAATGGGCCACCAGGAAACTTTGGGCAAAGGCCACAGGAGCTGAGCTGAGCCTTGAAAGAAGGGTAAGACTTAGACAAGCCGAGTGGGAGGCATAATGGGGAGAGAGAAGAGAGGTCTGTGAGGCAGGAGAGCACAGAAAAATCACATAGCCCTGAACCTGTCCCTGCCTCAAACCCCAATGACCAAGGCCTAATCCAGAGGCTCATGATTTGGACTATTTTCCCTGGTGCTACCGACTTTGTGCCCTAACCCATTTCAGCCCTTCTTTCCTCTCTCAGCACCCGACTCCTGTGCCTTTCTTGTGGTCGGGTTCAGCCAATGGGCTGGCAGGAAGTGGGAGGATGGGAGGAGAGAGTCCATGGTACTTTTCCATGGTTCTCTGCTTTGGTGGGATTCTGACAATGGCTGTGACGGGCTAAAGACCACCCCTTCTGCAGGCAGCCCTTGTTCCTCATCTCCAGCAGACCTTTCAGGCCTAGTCATGTTCCTTTAAACTTGGCCACTCCTCTGTAAACAGACCCTTCATGAACAATCTCCTCACAGCTTCATAGTTATGTGTGAGTTATTTCCTTCCAGACCCCTTGGTCCTCCTACCCGGAGTCTGGTTCTAATGTCTCCATCAACTTGCGCTCAGCACTGTCATCACATGACTGTATGCAGCGTCTAATACATGTATATGGAGACAAGCAAGAGAGCACCAGCAGTCATGTCATCCCCCTTTACCTCCCCTTAGAAAAAAGTTATTGTAACTGGTGATTGGGCAAGTGTTGTTATCTGAGAGGAAGGAGTCCCTAGAGTTCCACAGGGGAAGGCAAGCTGGCTGACCCCCGACAGCTCCCCATGGAGTGAACTGACCGGATTCACCATCTGGCTGTTAGTTTCAGACTCAGAAGCAGGAAATGCCCACATGTTGAGTGGATCCACTCCCCACAGGCTGCCTTGGATGATCCATTATCAAGTCCTTTAGGACATTAGCTGCAATGGATCCTGTCAAAAACAGACCACAGATTATGGGGATGTCTGAATTGTGAGGGGTGTTGAGTTCATTAGGATGAACTGGATGCAAATCTGGAAAACATGAAGCGCTCTCTCTGTACCCGTGAGTGTGAGTCGATGACAACACTACATCATTCCTAATGCCAGTGTGGTTCCAACTGAAGTCCAGGTGCCAGTGCCACGCTGGGGAAATTTTACACAAAAGCATTTTCTGCTTAAATAAGTTCTTGAGGTGCAGAATGACACAGAGTTCAACCAGTTTCTTTAGGGTGCCCAAGGGTCGTCCTATTGTCGTGACTGATCTAGTGTTTATCTTAGACAAGTGATTGCATTTGGACAATAAATTATATGGGCACTTTTTTTTTTTTTTTGTATGTGGCTTCTCAGCCTTTACTGTTAGATCACAATATGCACCTTGAATTTCTAAGAGGAGGGTTTAGTATGTGTTGTACCCCAAACCTATCTGACCCTGGAACACTTTTCTCCAGACCTAATGACATTAGCGCTTCTCCATACGGATGCGTTATTCCTGGCTGGTCATCTAGCCGCCCCAACTTAGTTAAATACCCAGGCTACAGTCCATCTTCATCGAGTCCTTTTCAAATAACGTTTAAAATTCCTGGACTTATTAGAATTCCAAAAATACCCTTCCTAGTCTGTTTTGGAGCTGAGGACTCCAGGAAACAGCTTATTGGTGTTATTAGAGGAAAGGAGGTCACACACTCAGGTCCTTGACTAGCGGTTTAAGTGTGCACTCTTGCCAGTCTGCCCCAGTGCCACCTGCCACCCACGACCTTGACCTTAGGCCAGTGGCTTGGTTTCTCGTGCCTCAGCCTCCCCATCTCCAAAGCGGGGATGACAGGGCTGCTGTGAGGACCGAATGAGGGTGTGGAAACTGCACAAAACAATGCTTGGCACTAGAGTAAGTGCCCTACAAGCGCCTGCGAGGACCGCGATGGGCTCCTCACTCAACAAGTGTTTCTTGAGCACCTACTGTGTCCAGCGCGGTCCTTGGCACTAAATGACAACAATGGACAACAGGACAAAGACATCTCTGCCGCCACGGAGATGCCCTCTCGTGGGAGGAGCCAGGACGCGGCCGGCGGCCGGCTGTTAGGATGAAAAGGCAGGAAGGGGACAGGAGCCAGCGGGGGGTCTGGGCCGAGTTCCCAGCCAGGGGCCCAGCACCCTCGGGCCAGAGGCAGGAGGATGCGGACCGGTGGCGGGTGGCGGGAGCAGGGAGCAGGCAGCAGGGCAGGGCTGGAGAGGAGACGCGGGCAGTGCCTGCGGGGCTCACACGGGCCAGAACTTCCCATCCCGACTCCTACGGAAGGCCCACGCGGGGTCTGGCTCGGCCACGCGGAGGCCACGCTGCTGCCGTGTGCTGCCGCGCGGGTGAGGGGCCCCACCTGCCGAGGGCCCGCGCCGGAAAGGATGCCCTTGGCTCGCCGTGCGGGAGGCGCCGCTTAGTCCCCGGCCCGCATTTCTGTGGGCCCGCGCGTCCTCCTCGCCTCGGTGTTTCTGGGTCAGACCGGGCCGGGGGCGCCCACCTGTTTAATTCCCCCACCGGGGCTCGGCGCCCGTGGGTCCGGAACCAACGGGCGGAACCGCAGGTGGTCCACACGGGCCGCGCTGGGGCTCAGAGGGTACTGCGCAGAACCAGGGGGCCCACCGAAGCTCAGGAGGGCTTCCGACGCCCCGCGTTGGCCTGAGGAGCCGCGAGGGGCCCCGCGCCGCCGGCGACCGCCGCTCCCGCTGCCCAGCAGGTGAACAACCCACAGCCACGCCCCGCGGGGGCACTCGCTCAGGACCAGACTTTCCGGAAGCGGCGACTGAACTTCCGGCTCGAGGCGCGCGCATGCGCACCGCAGAGCCGCGCACCGGAAGTGGCTGCTGTCGGGCCGCTCCGGCTTCCGCTCCGTCGCCTCTTATTCGCCACCGGGAGGAGGACGGAGCCGGCCGCGCGGGGCCCGCGAGGAGTGCAGGGATGGGCGCCGTCGCCGCGGGTGAGTCGTGGCCTGGCCGCGCGGCCTCCTGCGCCCGGGACGCGAGTCTCCTGCCGGCCTCGCTCTCTGCGCCGCGGCCTCGCTCGGAGCGCGGGTCCCGGCCTCGCCTGGCGCCGCGGCCTCGCTGGCCTCGTCCTGTCACTTCCAGGAGCTGCCCAATGAGTTGTGGGTGCTGGCGCCCCCCTCGCCCCGGGGGCCCGCGGTTCCCGAGGATGGCGGCCGTTGCGGGGAGAGGGCTGGGGCGCGGGGGAAGCGGGCCGTCACCTCGGCGACCCTGTGCTCCAGGGTCGGACCCCAAACTCGGCGCCACGGTCCAGACCTGCTGACAGCAGTGCAGACGCTTCCATGCTTTTTAAAGAAATATATTTTTATTGATTCCAGAGAAGAAGGACGTGGGAGAGAGAGAAGCACCCATGATGAGAGGGAATCATGGGTCGGCTGCCTCCTGCACACCGTACACTGGCGATCCCGCCCGCAACCTGGGCCTGTGCCTTCACCGGGAATTGAACCCTGACCTCCTGGTTCATAGGTCGGCGCGCTCAGCCACTGAGCCACACCGGCCGGGCTTAGTAGATTTCTTCGTGTTTTACAGCTGACGGTGCCCACGGTACTCTCTTCCCATGACTCACTAGATGCCCTGTGCAGTTGTCAAAACTTTACTGGGGCTGTTTCCGCAGCATTGAAGTCACCACCACTGTCCAGTCACAGCTCATCCTTCAAGTTTCCCTCAAAGCAGTTCTGACAGCGCTGCCTTCACGCGGCAGACGCCACCATTCTCCACGTGGTTGCTTCGTTCTCTTGTATGTACCTCTGCACCATGTGATCATCCTTAGTCCGTCAGGTATTTCCATGCAGGAAGTGTTTCTTGAGGACCTACTAACACTGTTTTAGGTAATTCAGAGGCAATGCCTAAAACCGCTCCTTTTCCCGGACCTTTAGATCCCAGGTGGAGAAATTGCACATGTCCAGGTTGAAGATGCCCCAGCTCGGGGTCAGAGTCAGGTGTTTGGAGTGGAGGGCACCAAGGATTGACTGGGTGGGAGAAAACGGTCTGCTCTTGGTTCCATCTCTGACGCCCTGTGGTCCTTCATCATCTTGTTGAGTTTCATCCTTTCGTGAAATGCTCCGTGTACAGAGTTGTTGTGAAACGCCAATGAGATGGTGATCATGAAAGGGCATGTGATTAAACTTCACTGGTTCTTTTTGAGAAGTAATGAGGGTCAGGATTGCAGAGCATTGGGGACAACTTGTGAAGGACCCTGAGTGCAGGCTGGGGAATGTGGACTGGAGCCTGTTAAATGCTTTCAGTCAGGAGTGATGTGAAGGAAATGGCATCATGGGAAGATGTTTCTGGTGCCAGAATGCAGCACAGGTTAGAGGGAGTTTGACTGGAGGCAAGAACTTGAGTGGTATTTCCCCCCCCTAAAATCTACAATTCTAGATAAGTTATGTTAAATGTTATCTTTAGGGCAAGAAAACATACATAAAATATACCTTGTATTATGTATACCTCTATATTTTGTATTCTTTTGTTAGTTTATTTATTTACTTTGTAAACTTGTTACATTTTAGATTATCTTTGTAAAGGTTAACAATTACTTGATGTGGTACTAATTTTTCATACAGGCCTTTTGAATTACCTTTAATTACACTAACCCATTAAGAGCTAAAAGAGGAATACTTGTAAGACTCTTAAGACAAGACATGGTGACAGCTAAGTAGCAGAATTAATTGGGAAGTGTTTTCAAAACATATGTGCCAAGTCTAACTTTACACTAATGTAATCAGAATTTTAGTAAGCATGCCAGGTCAGATATTCAGTGATTTTGACACTAAGCTATTGTAATGTATGTTAAGTACAACTTTTCAAAGTCATTACTATTATTTAAAGTTATGTAAACCTGTATGTACTTTCAGTACTTTTCATATTTACTAATTTTGCATTGTTGCCTAAGGAGGTGCAGACCTGATGTGTCATAGTATTCCAAACTGACTTTATAATATAAATATTTGACAATGCAATTATAATAAATTATTGTATAATACCCATATAGGGTAGTATTCATATAGGAAATTCTGGTGTGGAAAACGCAGAACAATCTATCATTGTTTTCTTTTTGGCCTGGTAATTATTTTGCAAACTTTCTAACTCATTTTAATAGTTTGTTTTCAGAATTATTTTTAATTTTTCATAGAGAAATTATTGATTTAATTTGCATAGACCTCAGAGCTAAGAAAGGAAACTTAGCCTGGCCAGCATGGCTCACTGGTTGAGCATCAGCCTATGGACCAGGAAGTCACAGTTCAATTCCCTGTCAGGGTACAGGCTCCATTCCCACTGTGGGACATGCAGGAGGCAGCTAGTCAGTGATTCTCATCATTGATGTTTCTATCTCTCTCTCCCTCTCCCTTCATCTCTGAAATCAATAAAAATATATTTTAAAAAAAGAAAGAAAGGCAACTTAGAAGGGAAAGGACATTGTCTGCGTGCCACGCATTCCACATGTGCTTAGTGAGAAGTTGAATCCAAATGGTGCCATGTGCTGAGACTTCAGGTCTGTGTAAGAAGACCTGGGTTCTCTCCTAACCTTCACATTTATTGAAAACCTCTTTTTTGCCCTAAACGGTTTGGCTCAGTGGATAGAGCGTCGGCCTGTGGACTGAAGGGTCCCAGGTTCGATTCCGGTCAAGGGCATGTACCTTGGTTGCAGGTACATCCCCAGTGGGGAGTGTGCAGGAGGCAGCTGATTGATGTTTCTCTCTCATCGATGTTTCTAACTCTCTATCCCTCTCCCTTCCTCTCTGTAAAAAAATCAATAAAATATATTTTTAAAAAAAGAAAACCTCTTTTTAAAAATAATGTATTTTTATTAATTTCAGAGAGGAAAGGAGAGGGAGAGAGAGAGGAACATCAATGATGAGAGAGAATCTGTCTCCTGCACGCCCCCTAATGGGGATCGGGCCCACAACCCAGTCATGTGCCCTTGACCTGAATTGAACCTGGGACCCTTCAGTCCTTAGGCCGTCGCTCCATCCACTAAGCCAAACCAGCCAGGGCTATTGAAGACCTCTTAACCTGACTAAGAATCCATTTCATAAGTTAGGAAACCGGTGTAGTACTGTTTATTCTCTCTACTTCAGAGTTTTTGTTGAAAACTACATGATATATGTGAATGGTCTTTATAAATGACTAGAGGCCCGATGTACGAAATTCATGCAAGAGTAGGCCTTCCTTCCCCCCAGCTGCTGGCACCAGCCTCCCTCTGGCACCCGGGACCCGGGCTGGCTTCCCTCCAGCTGCCCACAGGCATCGGACCCTGGCTGGCTTCCCCTGTCCTGCCCCAGCTTCATCAGGAAGGACGTCCAGAATGACGTCCAGAAGATGTCCGGTCTAATTAGCATATTACCTTTTTATTATTATAGATAGTGTATGATAAACATGTAAAATGTTATCTATGGCTGAGTTCTATTACTGTCTCAGAAAAAGTATAAATGACCTTTTTTTTAATCAAGTTAACTTTATCTTGTTTTCTAGATTGTTATTTTGTGTTGGGAAGTAATCCATGAAGTGCCAACATGGGAAAGAAACGGATAAAGGGAAAAATTGTTCCAGTTGATGATACTTCTGAATCTTTAGGTATATTTCACCAATTGAACCTTTAAAGTGATGTTTATGTCTGTGAATGGCCATTTTTTAATGTGTAAAAATGGGATCGCCCTAACTCAGTGGATAGAGCATCGGCCTGCAGACTGAAGGGTCCCAGGTTCGATTCAGGTCAAGGGCACGTGCCCAGGTTGTGGGCTTGATCCCCATTAGGGGGTGAGCAGGAGGCAGCCGATCAATTATTCTCTCTCATCATTGATGTTTCTTTCTCTTTCCCTCTCACTTCCTCTCTGAAATCAATAAAAAATAAATTTAAAAAAATTTTAAAAAGGGATCAAAGTGTACATTATTGTTCTGTAATTTGCATTTCTTTTTCTTTTTAAATTGATTTCAGAGAGAAATTGATTTCAGATTGGGGATCGAGCCCGCAACCCGGGCATATGCCCTGACCAGGAATCCAACCTGGGACCCTTCAGTCCACAGTTGACACTCTATTCACTGAGCCACACCAGATAGGGCTGTAATTTGCATTTCAACTTAATGTTTTTATATCATACACTAGGGGCACAGTGCACAGATTTGTGCACCTTGAAAGGAACTGTGGGCTGTGAGGCTGCGGTACTCTTAGGAGTAGGTCCTGGCCCATCCTCTGCGCCCCTGCCCGGCCCTTCCTGCCGTGGCATCCTCCCCCCCCAGTCCCGTCTGTCGGCAGCCCCACTCCTGCCGCCGCCGCTCCCACACGCTGATGGCGCCAGCCCTGCTAGCACCCGTTGACAGCGTGGAGCGATTGGGGCCAGCGCTGGGCGCTGGCAGTGGATGTAAGCGGGGCCAGCCTCGGCAGCAGAGGCGAGCGCTGGGCAGGACCATGGTACGGGAGCAAAGAATTTTCAGTAACCACCAGAGCCCCAGTGACAGCGACCAGCGCCCCATCTTGGTCTGGCGCCCCTGCTCACCTCCACCATCCCACCGCAACCGACGCCTGCCATGTTCCATGCATGCCCCCTGGTGGTCAGCGCACATCATAGTGACCAGTTGTTCGATTGTTCCATTTGTTCTGCCATTTGGTCTATTTGCATGTTAGCCTTTTATTATAAATGGCACATCCTATATGTCATTTAACAGTTTTCAACATTTTAATGGCATGATTAGTCCATTGATAAAAAAGACCATGAGTTCATAGCTCTCGTCTGCTATCTACAGTTGTGAAACTTTCAGTGGCTGCCGTCTCCTCTCCTTGTGCTACTGTAATGTACTTTGGGATTCCTGTACATGTATTTGTTTTCCTGCCTCTCCTGCCAGAGTGTGAGCTCCTCAGTGAGAAGAGCTGAGCTTGGTTCTTTCGGTTCCCTGGCACCTGCCTCAGCACGGGGCCTGCTGACTGAGCAAGCACCTCTCTGCAAACGTTTAAAATAAAGAGGATAATAAATATGATAAAAGGCCTAGGAAATAGTTAAATGCATCGAAGTGAATGTATGTAGGACTACAAAAAATAGCAAAATTCCAGATTTCTCACATAATCAACTAATATTCAGATACCAAACAAAATGTTACTTTTCAGATTATCTAACAATTTGTACCTAGGATAAATTCATATTTGAAGTTCAAATGAAAGGTAAGCTTTGGGATTCTCTGAAGAAAGTTGTATTTTATCTCATCACTCGTGTTATTTGTTTTAATAGAACCTGTGTGCAGACACATTAGAAAAGGATTGGAACAAGGTCTTCTGAAAAAGGCTTTAGTGAATGTGGAATGGAATATTTGCCAAGATTGTAAGACAGACAATAAAGTGAAAGATAAATCTGAAGAAGAAGCAGAAGAAAACCCTTCAGTTTGGCTGTGTCTTAAATGCGGCCATCAGGTATGCTTAGATGTTGATCATTGTGGGATTTTACAAACTGAGCTTGTTTTGGAAGGTGTTACCTAAGTACAGGATGATGAGTAGGATGCCAGCTCGAATAGGCCATGTTCCCTAGAGAGCAGGTACCTGGACTGAGGTTTGTGAGATTTAGGTGGTTTCCTGGGGTGTGTTTGCAGTGTATCTTCACCAGGAAAACTGTGAGGGAGGCAGGATTAGGCTGAGGGAGAGCAAAGAGGCAGACCTTCAGGGCCTCAGCTAGTCTCAGGATGAGCCGTGGTCTTGGTATCTGTGCATAAACCAGTCCTTGGATGTGGGCTGCCCTTGGTGTTGGGACAGGTGGGGTGGTGAACCACCCTTAGCCAAGCCAGCTTCCTTTCTCAGGATAATTCCTGAGGATGGACAGACGGAGCTGTGAGCTGTCAGCAGGCAGCTGGGAGAAGGGAGTGCCTTGGTCTTGTGGGTGGGGGTATCTGGGTGGCAGAACAGCTCCCAGGTATGCACGCACTAGAGGTCAGGGTCTCATAGTCACCTCTATTGGTTAGGGAACAGGCTGCGAGCCAGTTCTGCCATAAAGCTTGAAGATGAGCCAGAGACCTTTGTTTTTCAATTGAAATTTTACTGAGATAATTAGAGACTCAAAAGCAGTGTAAGAAATAATAGAGATATCTCTGTACACTTTGCCCAGTTTCTCCCAGTGGTAACACTTTAGCAAAACTAATACAGTATTATAACCAGTACAGTAGGTCCTCAGGTTACGTCGGAGATCTGTTCCTACGGCGTGACATAACACGATTTTCGCTGTAAGTCGGAACCCACCTACATAAGCACCTACGTCACTTACATGGAGCACATACACAGCAGTAATGAAGTGAAACAGTAAAAAAAAATTTAAAAGAAAGATAACGATTCCTGATCTTTACTTGTGGTAAATAAATAATAAAAAACATAAAGCACATATGTATGTACATACGTCGAAATGACGGAAATTTTTTTTTATATAAATAAATTGGAGATGGCAACGTAAACGACGTACGTCGAGTCCGACATAACCCAAGGACTGTCTGTATGTTAACATTGATATGATCCATCAATCTTAATCAGATCTTCTGAGTTCTTTTTTTGGAGAGAGAGAGAGAGTGTGTGTGTGTGTGTGTGTGTGTGTGTGTGTGTGTGTGAGTGTGTGTGAGTGTGTGAGAGAGACCTCTATATCAAGCACAACAGTTAAGATGCTGAATGGGTCTGGCCAGTGTTGCTGAGTGGTTGAGCGATAACCTATCAACCAGGAGGTCACAGGGCACATGCCCAGGTTTCGGGTTTGATCCCAAGTAGGGGGCGTGCAGAAGGCAGCCGATCAATGATTCTCATCCTTGATGTTTCTATCTCTCTCTCCCTCTCTCTTCCTCTTTGAAATTAATCGAAATATATATATATTTTTAAATGTTAAAAAAAACACGCTGAATGACTCCAATATCACCTGGATCTCTTCTTTGCCCTTTTATAACCACACCCTTCCCTCCTCCTGTCCCTCCCCTCAGCCTCAGGCAACTACTAGTCTGTTCTCCACGTCTAAAATTTTGTCGTTTAGAGAATTGCTATACAGCCCTGGCCGGTTTGGCTCAGTGGCTAGAGCGTCGGCCTGTGGACCAAAGGGTCCTGAGTTCGATTTTGGTCAAGGGCATGTACTTTGGTTGTAGGCTCCTCCTTGTCCCAGCTGTGGTCAGGGCTCATGCAGGAGGCAACCAATCGATGTGTTTCTTTCTTTCACATCGATGTTTCTGTCTTTCACTCTCTCTCCCACTCTCCCCAAAAACCAATGGAAAAATATCCTCGGGTAAGGATTAACAACAACAACAAAATAATGATAAGTAAATAAAATAAAAGTTACTCTGTTGTCAGTATTTTAAAAAAAAATGCTATACAGCCTGGCTGGTGTGGCTTAGTGGTTGAGCTTCAGCCCATGAACCAAGAGCTCACTGGTTTGATTCCCGGTCAGGGCACATGCCTGGGTTGTGGGCTCGATCCCCAGTTGGGGGCATGCAGGAGGCAGCTGATCAATGATGTTTCTCTCTCATCGATGTTTCTATCTCTCCCTGTCCCTTCCTCTCTCAGTAAAAAATCAATAAAAACATTAAAAAATAAAGACAAAAAATGTTATGTAAATGGGACCATATAGTATACAACATTTTGGGATTGGTTGTTCACTTACATAATCACCAAAGATTCATCCAGGTTGTGTATCGTAAGTCTGTTTGTTCTCTTATTGATGAGTGGTGGTGGGTGGTTTAATTGTATTGCTGCTTGCTTAACTGCTCACCTTTTGCAGGATGTCTGGCTGGTCCCATTTTTGGCAGTTATGAATAAAGCTGCTGTGAATGCCGTGTACCAGTATTTATGTGGATTTAAGAATTAATTTCTCTGGGAAGTGTGCTCGGGAGCCAGTGGCTGGGCCATGTGGTACTTACCTGTCCCTCAGTGCAGCCGTGTCACCTCATGTTCCTGCCGCAGTGCGAGGGGCGCACTTCCTCTGCGGCCGGGCAGCCTTCTCTCTGTCAGCCTTTCTGAGAGGTGAATGGTGCCGCCTCATCGTGGTCAGACAGTGTTTAAAGATTGTTAGCAAAGAACACATTTACTTATCGGTACTTGAAAGGTTTTCATTGAACCTCTTAAATGCATCTGGTGAGCAGGAATATATTTTGCGACTTTAAATTTATTCTACATTTTATTTATTTTGCTACCCTTTAAATTCCTAGTCAATATTAACTATTACTTTTGTCCCACAGTAGTGATCTTTTGCACTGTGATTCTCAGCTGCTGTCTTAAGACAACTCTTTCATTCTTATGTTTCAGTTGATTTGCAATGGTGATACTAAGTCTCAAAATTAATGTCAAATTTAGTTCATTTTAGAATTAAATGTTGAGTGGGATGAACTAATCAGTAGTGTTTTATATCATAGTTATAGGATTAGAAGCCACTGACAAATAGTCCCCCTCCAAAGTGTATTTTTAGCTGCACTGGAAACAGGACCCATCACTGCAGTGCTGTCCATGGGAGCTGGCCTGGTGCAGGCAGACGCACGGTCCAGGTGTATTTCTTAGCAGGGACTCAACCAGCTGCAGGCAGGAAATGCATGTTATTTTACGAATAAGACTTTAGATCATGTGGGTAAAAACCTCTCATTTACTTGCATATGTGCATAGCCCATGGGCATAGAGGACAGTGTGGTAGGCCTGGAGGGTGTGGGGTGGAGGGGGTCAGTGAGAGGAAAAAACAATAAAGAAGAAAAAGAAAGAGTTAGTTTGAGTTTGGAACTATAAAAAAACATCTCATTTACTTGTTCAATTAATGCTGTTGACTTTCCTTTTTCTAGATAATTTTGATAATAGAAAGACTAACTCATTTTTTGTGCCTTCAGGATTTACAGTTCAGGGGAGGATGGACATAAACATTAGCAACTTTAATATAAGGTAGAAAGTAAGGAATGCCACCAGGAATTTACACCACATTTGGTAGGAGAGTATTCACTGGAAGAACATAATGTTTTCCTCTGGGAGTACAAGCATAATAATTCTGAGGGAGGTGGCCTTGGGTCGGGATCCGGAAGACTGGGTGGGATTTGAGCAGAGGCAGTGGCGGTAAAGGATTCCGTGAAGGGAATCACGGGAACAAGATGCTGTTGGTTGGGAAGATGCCGAGTGTGTCAGCTGGTAGACGTACGTGGACAGGAGGAGGGTGGACCTAAGCCTGGAGAGCTGGTTCGGTCAGAGGGTGTCAGGTTTGTTGACTAGGAGTTTAAGAGCAATTTATAATTTTTGAATTAAGCATATAAACAGAGCTTTGTTTTATGAACATTAAACTGAAAAAATATGTATGTGAACAAAGAGGTTGAAGTTAGGAAAATACTATTTAGGAAGCCGATACAGAGTCCAAACTAGACCCAGTGAACGACTGCATTGGCACGGCGTGGTGGGGACTGGAAGGGCAGGCTACAGGGAAGGAGCACTCTTACTGCGTGGTTTTCTCCACGCCTAGGTTTTCACAACATCGAGACTCTTTAGAGTCTAACATTGTGTTTTCAAAATTGTGAGCAAGGCAGAATTTCTCGAGCCACTTCTTGTTCACTATAGAGTATGAATTCCCTCCTCTTTGGGTGAACTTCTGTGGCCTTGACACTGGCGATGCTGGTTCCCTAGGGCTGCGGCAGGAACTCCCAGGAGCAGCACGCTCTGAAGCACTACCTGACGCCAAGGTCCGAGCCCCACTGTCTGGTGCTCAGCTTGGACAACTGGAGTGTATGGTGAGTTTCAGCTTCCTGGCTGGAAATCATTGGAGAAGGGAGGTATTTGAAATGTTAAAGGAGCAAGAAAGTTAACATTTGTGTGTTTGTTTAAACTCACCACTTGCAGAAGGCTGGAGACTGATGTTATGAGAAGCGTCTGCTTAGTATTGCACTAGCACCGTGGTCGGCAAACTGCGGCTCGCGAGCCACATGTGGCTCTTTGGCCCCTTGAGTGTGATTCTTCCACAAAATACCACGGCCTGGGCAAGTCTATTTTGAAGAAGTGTCATTAGAAGAAGTTTAAGTTTAAAAAATTTGGCTCTCAAAAGAAATTTCAATCGTTGTACTGTTGATATTTGGCTCTGTTGACTAATGAGTTTGCCGACAACTGCACTAGCATAAAACTTGTAGCGTGTAGGAGACTAGGAGCCCTCATCCTTTTCTCTTGCTTGTGATACTGTAAAGCGTATGGTCGGTTGCTTTTAGCTTAACAATTGGGACACCAAGAACAAATTCCAGACTAACAGGGTATAATAAAACTTTGGCAGTGAATTTACATGACGATTTTCACATCTTTAAAAATCACTTACACAGCAATGTTCACGGAACATTATCTGACAACTAGAGGCCTGATGCACGAAATTCATGCAAGAGTAGGCCTCCGCTGCCTCGGCTGCCTCGGCCCTCGCTGCCCTGGCTTTGTCCGGAAGGTCATCTGGACGGTCGTTCTGCTGTTCGGTCGTTCTGCTGTTCGGCTGTTCGGTTGATTTGCACATTATGCTTTTATTATTATAGATTATAAAATTTGTTAATTTTGATGCTGTAGGCTTGTACTTTGAACTATGCATAGAGAAAACTTTTGACTTTAATGTTATAAGTAGCCATTTCGAGTACTACTAGTATGTTTGTTTGGGGTATTTTTCACAGTATTTATATGTAGCCATAATTTGGGCTAATGTTATTAATAGTAAACCAGAGTTAATATGGACAGTCTTCTTAAAGAAAACATACAAGTTTTATTTTTATTTTCTCTAATAAAATAATTTGATGGTTATACACTTTGGGTTCCAGGAATCATAATTTGTGCCCTTTTTGGTTGTTAGTTTGTCACTTTTTTCTCTGTGGTCTTTGGGACACAGGTGTTACCTATGTGATGATGAGGTCCAGTATTGTAGTTCAAACCGATTGGGTCAGGTGGTTGATTATGTTAGGAAACAAGCCCGTATTACAGCTCCAGAATCAGGTAAAAAAAAAATCATTTGTTCCTTAATAGATATTGTAATGTTGACTTACATGGCTTTTGATATTTGAATAATTTACTGGACTACCCAGTATTGCATATAGTTGAGTAATATTAATTATGATTGACTTTAAACTATGAGACTATTTTTGGTTTAAGGATGTAAAACTGAAAATATAGATAATTCTAAAGTGTTGGAATTAGAAGGGAATCAGAAATAACCTAGTCCCCTATGATGAAGAGTCTGGTCTCATTGATGAGCAGTCACACGTCCTCCCTGCACAGGGGCTTAAGGCCGACCTGCTTTATTTTATTTTAGGACTTAAATTACATACATACATACATATATATATATATATATGTATATATATATATATATATATATATATATATATGTATATGTATATACACATACATATATATTTATTGATTTCAGAGAGGAAGGGAGAGGGATAGAGAGATAGAAACATCAGTGATGAGAGAGAATCATTGATCCCCCTTCTGGGGATTGAGCCCACAACCCAGGCATGTTGCCCTTGACTGGAATCGAACCTGAGACCCTTCAGCCCACAGGCTAATGCTCTGTTCACTGAGCCAAACCAGCTAGGACAAAGTCGACCTGCTTTAGACTGAAGTTACTCTTCTTTGGATGATATAAAAGTAAAGTACTTGTAAGTCCTTCACAAGGCCAGATACTTTTCAGGTATTTTTCACACATAATTAAATTAATTGGGTGCTATGCATCCTTAGCTTTAAGTTTGTGCAGGTTTTTACAATCACAGAAGTATCTTTGGCAGAGCCACATTTGTTTGTTCCTAACTTCAGGGTGCGTTTTTGAATTCATTACAAAGTTTATTTCATGTTTACATTCTTTACTTGATTGCTCTGTATTCCAGCTGCACAAGGTAAGATATGCTCTTTTGTAGAAAACTTTGTGCATTAAAAAAGGAGTTTTTGCTAAAAAGCATATCCTGTTTGGTTTTATTTGCCAGACTAATGCTCACCTCAGTTTTGAGTATTTTTTATTTACTGGTTTTTCTCTCTCGATGGTAGTTTACTTATATTTATTAGAAAACATTTAAAATCAAGCAGGTGGCAAGTAATAATAGTGGGTAAAATTCACAAACTCTAGTACTCTGTCCTCAGTGTAACTTTGCATTTGATATGGCTATATTACACATTTTGCTAAATCATTTTTTCTTTCTTTTTTTTCCTAAAGCAGCAAAAGATAATGGTAACATTGAACTTGAAAATAAAAAATTAGAAAAGGAGAGTAAAAATGAACAAGAGAGAGAGAAAAAGGAAAACATGGCTAAAGAAACTTCCATGAATTTCACTTCTCAAATATCTGTGAAAGGACTCAGTAATTTGGGGAACACGTGTTTCTTCAATGCAGTTATGCAGGTGCCAGCGTTAATTTTCTCTTGTAAAAATCTAGTATCTCCCTGTTTGTTACTTCCAGTATTGAGTTTTTTCACCTTAAGTAATTCCCATGTTTAAAGAAAACTCAAGGAAGTGCTTACTTTGCATGTCAGTAAAACACTGCTGAAGGGTTCAAAATAAACATGACCCCTGCCCTCAGGACTTGCCCTTGGTAGGGGGACGGGGGCATGGGCTAACCCTGGACAGAACAGTGGGTGCATGGGCTGAGAGAACCGTGGTGGAGGCGGGTGGTGGAGAATGCCTTCCCAGGGGCTGCTTGTGCCCGGAATGGAAGTGCTGATGAGCATGGAGAGTGGGGAGAAGAGCATCCATTGCTTGTTTCCTGGATAGAGAGTCAAGATTGCAATGTTGGGAGTGACTTTGTGTTTGGATCGAATGGGTTAATTTGTCTTGAGATAACTTTCCTTTTCCATCCTACATTGCAGAATTTGTCACAAACACCAGTGCTTAGAGAACTGCTGAAAGAAGTAAAAATGTCTGGAACCATTGTAAAAATTGAACCGCCTGACTTGGCACTGACAGTATGTACTTTAAAATTTTCTTTATAATCATGAATTTTCTCTGTGAATATCCATATTTTAAGTTACTTTAAAGCATTGATGCTCATTGTCATCATTTTTGTTGTGTTTTAGGCTACCAAGTTAATGACTTTCAGAGTAACAAAGTATAAGGAGCCCCCCCAATGCCCCCATTTCTTTGCTGCGTCCTGCTGTGCTCTTGTGTGTGGCTTCCTTCTTGGGGATGTTTGTGAGGCCCTGGGCATACAAAAGTGTAGCCACATGAATTCCACCTTAGCTTTTGCATTAAGTCTTTTGCTTCTTAAGTATTCTAAGTCCCTGATCATCTAAAACTAAACCAGTAGAACTGAATTCTTCATAAAATAGTCTGTGACAGAACCTTTCTACATCTGTTGATGTGTATTTTGAACTTTTGAATAGACAGCTCAATTAGGCACATTGGCAGTATAAGTTAACTAGTTACATTTCACTAAAATAAATTATTCCTACATTGGAATGATGAGAGTATTTTTTGTTCCCGTCTTCAGGAGCCCTTGGAAATTCATCTTGAGCCTCCAGGCCCTCTTACTTTGGCCATGAGCCAGTTTCTCAGTGAGATGCAGGAGACCGCAAAGGGAGTCGTGACGCCTAAGGAGCTCTTCTCCCAGGTCTGTAAGAAGTGAGTATCTGCGCTGAGGGTGCCTTCAATGCCTAAGTCAGATGCTGAGAAATTCTATGAAAACTCGTAGCACGAGAGCCAACCCAGTGCACACATGAGAGCATCGGCTATTGCATTTGGAATAAAGAACATGTGCTTTATGTGACAGTGACATCTGCCACGGGTGGTGTTGGACTACACAGAAATTTTAAGAAACCAGAGCATATCAAGACTTGGGATGTGCCCTGACTGGTGTGGCTCAGTGGATAGAGCGTCGGCCTGCGGACTAAAGGGTCCCAGGTTCAATTCCAGTCAAGGGCATGTACCTTGGTTGTGGGCACATCCCCAGTAGGGGGTGTGCAGGAGGCAGCTGATTGATGTTTCTCTCTCATCGATGTTTCTAACTCTCTCCCTCTCCCTTCCTCTCTGTAAAAAAAAAATAAAATATATTAAAAAAAAAAAAGACTTGGGATGTGATTCTAAGACTTTGTGAAATGTTTCCCATTGTAGTGGACTCATCATCACTTTTCTCTTTCTCTGTTTTCTTTTCTTCTGTAGAGCAGTGCGCTTCAAAGGCTATCAGCAGCAGGACAGCCAGGAGCTGCTCCGGTACTTACTGGATGGGATGAGAGCAGAAGAACACCAAGTCAGCATGTTTTATAACCTCCTCTCACTAACTCTCCTGTCGTTTGGTATCTTAAGGGGCATTAAAGCAGTGAAAGTAGTTACTGAGGCCATTGGATTGGGAAGATTCTTTCTGCACCAGCCTTTTCAGTCTGGCTGTCATTAGAGTGATGACGAGCATTAGAGATGATGCTCCTCCTCACGATGCTCTGTGTTGCGTGACATTCCAGCATTGTGTCCTTCGGGGTTCTGTGGTCCGGGCCGCACCCACGAGCTCCAGTTCCCACGCAGCGCCTCACTCTGATTCTGAGTGGGACTCTGCACAGCCTTCCGAGTCTGGGAAGCGCAGCGGCCTCGAGTAATGAGTAATGTCGTGTTGTCCGTGTTGTGTTGCTATCACGTTGATGAGCCTTAGGGCCTAACTCTTTAGTCAGTTGGCGGGTGGTAACATTGGTTTTGTTATGTGTCGTTTTGCTTAAAGTCACAGAATCTACTGACGGCGTGAAGATTTACTATATATTAACTCACTTTGTATGAGTCGGGACATTTGTCTCATTTTAAAGTTTTTGTTACTTGCCAGGATGGAAAGTAATGTACTTGGGGATGTGAATATAATTAGTAATAATGTAGTGATATCAACTAATATTTATTTTGCTCTTATTCTATGTCAAGCACTGTGCTTAGTATTTTATATGAACAGCTTAGTCTTCACAGCCATTCTGCCATCCCCTCGCTCCTAGATTCTGGAGCTGGACGTAGGAACCCTTAAGGCCCCTAGTGATGGGCGGGCTTTCCGGCTGGAGTCTGTCTCTGTGGCTCTCCTCAAACCGTCCTGCCTCTAGGACGAAGCTCAGTGGTCTCTGCAGAGGAGATGGGCCTGTTTGGAAAGCTTTGGTTTGAGGAGGTTAAAATTTTGAAATGATAAGACAGTGCCTTTTCCATGGGTTAGTGGTTTTATAAGTATAATTCTTTTTAGCTCCTTGAATTAATTTTGAAAATGTGATTTTAGAAATATTAATTTTTATTCAGTAAGTTTGGAGAGCTAATTCTTGATCACTTTCTTGATTTGATCACATATTTTCTAAGGAAAATAATTATAAAATTTTAAATTTAATAGTATGCATATATTCATTTTATTACTTTTAGAGAGTGAGTAAAGGAATTCTTAAAGCATTTGGTAATTCTACTGAAAAATTGGATGAAGAACTAAAAAATAAAGTTAAAGGTAATGTTTGACTTTTTGAACTAAACCACTGTAGTTGAGTTCCTCTGTCCCTTAGGTACAGATGCCTGCACATGTACTTTGCATCCAGTTATTAACATACTTTCTCTTTATCACCATTGACCTTTAAAAATTGTTCAGTACTTCAAAGATGGATATTTTACAAAAATTAAACTTCTGACGTATTCTTTTTATGCAGTGTTATAGTGACATTTACAAAGATAGAGCTAAGATGACATCACAATTTGATTTTCAAAAGGTTAAACTTCTAGTTCTCAGTGATCAGTGAAGTACACTTGTCTGTGTGAGTTGGCAGGAGCTGGATTATTACCGTGGAGCCAGCCTCGCTCTGACTGTTGTGTGGCAGTTAGCGACCTGGCATCGGTCTGTCTTGGGGCTCCGTGAGGTCGGGACTCTTCTCTGCCTCCTGTCGCCACAGTCGCCCCCGCTGGGTGCTGAGCCCTGGAAATGGGGTTGGTGCAACTGAGGAGCCACATCTTCATTTTTACTTAATTTGAATTAATTTGATTTAAATGCTCACAGGACCAGTGGCTACTGTACTGCAAACCACAATTTAGAATCAACAGATAGCAACTCTTTGCCTTTGTGGTGCCCCTAAGGGCCTGGCTGGTGACAGAAGGACTCTCCTGCTGTCACTATCCGTCACGTGTGTCTGTATAAATTGACATCTGCTCTTTGAACAAAGTATGTAAAGTTCATCTATTTAGAAAAGGGGGTGGCCAGGTAGTAAAATTATGTCCCCTTACACTAAATTTATCAAGATTATTTCTGGAGCATAGGAAGATAAAAGGAGGATTTTGTCTGAAACATTTTCCTGAAGGTTCTTCTTTGTTTGTTTTGCTCTGGTTGTAAGTCGAGCTCAGTGAGCCGCCACAGAGCAGGTCACGCGCATTGTCGCCCAGCCTGCTACCGAGTGTGGAAGGGAGCGAGTGTTGTCAGCTCGCTTGTCTGCTCGCTTCTCTGTGGAGACAGATAAACAGAACGTCCCCTTGCCCTGCACAGTTGTTTTTCACTAACTAGGTCTTGGATGAGAACTTTTTCTTTCTCCCGAGATGTGACAGTGTGAAATTTTTTGTGCTCAAAAGTGCAGTGTGTGCTGCTGATTATAGCATAAATAAAATCATGGTAATTTTGTGACTAGAGAAAGACAAGTCTGAGATAGGAAATTAAAAAGTAAAATTTTAGGGCTAGAGAGGTTAAGAAGTTGTAGCTTCTTCAGTTGATTTTGTAAGTGTAATGACACATTTCCCCCGTGCAGATTATGAGAAGAGAAAATCAGTGCCGAGTTTTGTGGACCGCATCTTTGGTGGGGAGCTCACGAGCACAATCATGTGTGACGAGTGCAGAACGGTGAGTGGCGGTCGTGCTGGGGACTCACGGCCAAGACCCCGCCTGCCAGCTGTGCTTTCAAACAGAGGCTGTGCCAAAGCCGTCCTCGGGGCCGCCAGGCGCCGTTCGCTGCTGGCTCCGGGCCTCTTGATATCGGAGGAGTTATTCATGGGTTCTGCTTCCCGAACCCACAGTTCTGTGCTGTGTTTTTCAAAGATTAGGCCCCGCCACCAATCTTACTATGTGATGTTTACAGTGAACCTTTGCCTTCCTTTTACGTTTTCTCTTTTGGTTGGTTAAGGTCTCCTTGGTTCATGAGTCTTTCCTTGACTTGTCTCTACCAGTTTTAGATGATCAGGTAAGACTGCTGAATTCATCTTATTTAAGTAGATCGTTTTCCTGTGTAGATTTTATGGGGGAGCCTTGTCACCTTTTCCGTGTGTACATCACTAGCCTGTGGAGAATTTCTCTTAAATAGTTGAATGAAGAATGGGGTAAATACTTTTTTTACAAAAAAAGAGGAGACTGTGGTTGGAATTCTTTATAGTTAAATTGATTAGTTTATATGTAAAGATGTATTTTCTTCATATTAAAAGTTACTATTTATTTTCATTCTTTAAGACTAACCACAGGTGTTAATAGAGACTATCTCAGTTTTAAGCCATATGAATTTGGTTTCTAGTAGTAGGAAAAAAGAAAACATGTTATGAATTTTGGATAAATCATTATTCAACTAAATATGAATCAGGGTTCCTTTTAATCACTGTTACTTAGTGATTAAAGTCTTACAAATTTATTTTCTTTCCCCAAAACTGTCATTTCCACGCAAAGAAAAAAATGAATAAAAAGAAACACCTGCATTGGGACGTGGAGATGACGGACAGGAAGTGCACTTGGAGGTGGACAGGCTCCATCGGGCTGCGGCCTGTGTCGAGTGCCGTGTGCTGCGTGCCTGCTGTTGCCCTTCCATGTGCACTTACATTTCTCACTGTGGGTTTGCTTGTTTTGTCAGGATATGAAGAGTGCTGTTTAGTATTTGAGATGAACAATTTTGTTCCGGGTATATTTTCAAACATTGTGGGAAATCAATTACTGTAAAATAGGAGTAGAAAAATATTTATGTAGCATGAAGTCTCTTCACCAAATGAAAAATTTTATTTTTGGCCCATTTTTTCCATATTTTAAGAGTGGTAAGAAAAGTATAAATGATAAAAATCTGAAAAAGACAATGGAGAATGAAGATAAAGACAGCGAGGAAGAAAAAGATAACGACACTTACATGAAAGAGAGAAATGATATTCCGTCAGGAATAAGCAAGCACTTGCAGAAAAAAGCAAAGAAGCAAGCCAAAAAGCAAGCCAAGGTGAGTCATTAGGGAGAAGGCCACACTCCTCTAGTTTCCCGTTTTGAACGACTACGTGTGAGAGTGACGTGGTGGATAGGCCTCGTCTTATAGCAAGTCATTCACTCGGGAGTCCGAGTAGTTCCCTGAGTGTTCTCTGCTGGAAATCTCTTCCAGTATATGCCACCAAAAGGGACAACTTAAAAAAAGTTTTAGTTCATTTTTAACATTTTTGAGTTATTTATTCATTGACATCCAAACTTTAAAAGTACATTCATGTGTACAAGTCCTCTTGACCTGTCCTTTTATGATACTCACTAGAGGCCCGTTGGGCGATATTCGTGCAAGAATAGGCCTTCCTTCCCCTGGCTTCACTCCCAGCCGCCCGGCAGCTGGCACCTACTCGCTTCTGTCCAGAGCACCGCTCCTGTAGCTCCCTCCGCCGCCCCCTTCCCCTCATAGCAGGCTTCACTCCGCTCAGGGCCTGCATATGCAAATTAACCTCCATCTTTGTTGGGTTCATTTGCATACTACTCTGATTGGCTGTGGGCGTAGCAGAGTGATGGTTAATTTGCATGTTTCTCTTTTATTAGGTAAGATAACCACTTCATAAGCTCATGTGTTCTCTGGAGTTTCTTTTGGAAAATATGATCAAATACCAGTATGTTTTTATCTCCTTTTAGAAATTATGCACATGGTTATGGACTTTGTTTTTTGTTTGTTTCTACTTTATTAGATTCTTGATCTTTCCATTTTAGGACTCAAACATTTGTTTTTTAAATATTTTTATTGATTTAAGAAAGAGGAAGGGAAAGGGAGAGAGAGAGAAACTATCAGTGATGAGAGAGAATTATTGATTGGCTGCCTCCTGCATGCCCCACACTGGGGATCGAGCCCACAACCCAGGCATGTGCCCTGACCGGGAATTAAACGCTGACCTCCTGGTTCATAGGTCGATGCTCAGCTCGAGCCACACCAGCCAGTCAGGCTGTACCAATTATATTCCCACCAGCAACATCTGAGACTTGCTTTTTCTCCTTGTCCTCACGGCACTGTGTTCTCAGACGTCTAGATTTCTGCCTGTCTGATGGTGGCATATAGTAACTTAGTGCAGCTTATTTTCCACTTTAAAAAAAAAAAGTATATATATATATATATATATATATATATATATATATATACATTATATATATATATATATATATATATATATATATTAACTTTATTGATTTTAGAGAGGAAGGGAGAGGGAGAGAGATTGAAACATCAATGATGAGAATCACTGATCGACTGCCTCCCACCCCCCCCCACCCCCCACTGGGGATCAAGCCCAAAACCTGGGCATGTGCCCTTGACCGGAGTCGAACCCGGGACCCTTCAGGCTGCAGGCCGAAGCTCTATCCTCTGAGCCAAACCAGCCAGGGCTATTTTCCACTTATTTTAATATAAGTGAAGTTTAGCACATTTTTATGTTTAAGAATCATTTGTGTTTCATTTAAAGTATTCACTTATGTTCTTTCCCCATTTTTATTTTTTCTAATTGAACTTATTGAGGTGACATTGGTTAATGAAATTATATAGGTCTCAGGGGTACAGTTCTACAGTACATCATGTGTGTCGCATCTTTCAGGTGGGACTGTTTTTACTGAAGCACCTGGGAGACCGTTTGTGTCCTGTGCTCCCTTCCGCCCCTCTCTTCACGTTAGCCTCACGGCCTGTCCTCTTAGTTACAGCCAGATGGTGACCCATCTTCAGGCAGGACTCTTGATGAAATGCCTTTGTCCCTCAGCATGGAAATAGGCTGCAAATGGACAGTCTCCTGTACACAAGGTTTTCTTGCTTCTTCCCTGACTTGGGAAGATTTGTTTCCTGAATGTTTCCCTCTATCTCTGTCCACAGTATCCCTGTCTCCTCAGGGAAACCGGCCTGAGTTGTGTGTGTAAAGCAAGCATGTCAAACTCAAAGGCTCACACGGGCCAAACAAGGTTTAAGTTTATGTGGCTGCAAAATAACAAAAGCTTCAGTTGTCATAGAAATGTAGGTTTATTTCGCTAGAGACATGCTGAATACAAAGGGCTGAAATAAATGAGTCATCGTTACCATAAAATAATAGAACATTTTAATAAAAATTAATATTTTAATTGAACATTAACTTACCAGACACTGAATAACTGCACAATAAATGTAACACAAATAAACCTATTTTTCTTGTTCTCCGAAAGTGAAATATTTCCTGTTGCACACACCAAACAAGTCAGTCCAAGACCAATGATGTGGCCATCAGCTGCTAAAATATTCGCTGCTAGTATTGACGGAGAGAAATGGTGTGTGTGTGCGTAAGGGAAATGAATGCAACATGATTATAGTCATCAGTCATTATCGAACGTTGTAGTTATTAATAATTATGTATAATAGGACATTGTAAAAATTAAATTACAAAATTTTTATTAAAACATTTCTTACATATTACATTGGCTGGGCCGTGAGTTTGACATGCTTTGTGTAAAGTCACTATAGGGTATAACAGTTTACTCCTCTGTCCAGAGCACTCCTCTTAGAACAACATCCTGCACATTTTTATTTGCCCTAGTGCAGTGGTCAGCAAACTCATTAGTCAACAGAGCCAAATATCAACAGTACAACGACATACATCTGGAGATTCTGATTTAAGTTTTAAACTTAAACTTCTTCTAATGCTACTTCTTCAAAATAGACTCGCCCAGGCCATGGTATTTTGTGGAAGAGCCACACTAAAGGGGCCAAAGAGTCGCATGTGGCTCGCGAGCTGCAGTTTGCCGACCACTGCCCTAGTGTAACGGTTGTTTGCTGATTGATAGTTTATTCCTACTTTCAATCAAAGACATTTTCTTTAAAACTTATTTGATCCCTGATATTAAAGGAACACTTAGGATCAGTTTTGGGAATAAATTCTTATCAACTTTATTTTTGATGAATAAGCAAGAGAACCTGATGTGGTACATGTACGCTTCTTCTCTCAATTTTTAAAAAAATGTTTTATGCTTTTTACATAGAACCAGCGAAGGCAACAAAAAATTCAAGGAAAAGTTCTTCATTTAAATGATGTCTGTGCCTTGGACCATCTTGAAGATAATGAGTGTGAGGCTGAAATATCCGTTCAGGGAGAAGTGGATATTAAGTCCGACCATATCTCACAAGAGGAAGTTATAAGTAAAGAATACTGTGTTAATCCGAACGACTTGAATGGCCAAGAGAAAATGATAGAAAATGTAACTGACAATCAAAAATTCACAGAGGACGCAGATGTGAAAAGTGTCAGCATGGATAACGACCTGGAGGTTTTGTCATCTTCTCCCACTGACTGTCCCGGGAGTTTGAACGGTGCCTGCCTGGATGTGGGGGGGGGTGGGGAAGTGGACATTTCTAGGGGTTTCCGGAACCTGCACTTGGATGCTGCTCTTCACCCTGACGACATACATCTGGAGATTCTGAACGGCAGCCCTGCTCCCGGGACCACGCTGTACGAGTGTGTGGGCCAAGACCCAGAAACTGCTTTCTGTACCCTTGCGAACAGGGACGCATTCAGTGCTGACGAGTGCTCCATCCAGCACTGCTTGTACCAGTTCACCCAGAATGAGAAGCTCAGAGATGCCAACAAGCTGCTGTGTGACGTGTGCACCCGGAGACAGTGTGGGGCACCAAAGGCAAACCTGAAAGGTACTGGCCTCTCACAGAAAGCACTCGGTGGGGGTGTTCTGCCGTCAGAAGGGCACTGCTGCAGTAATGGTGTCAGGACTTGGGTGGCACCAGAAAACTCCCCTCCGTCTAAATATTCGAATGGGAGGTCGGATAATCCCAACTGGATTGTAGGGCTTCCCAACAGTGTGCCCTTGGACATGTCCCCTGTGGGAACACCGCCCCCAGGCATGGTCACAGCAGGACCCTGCCGGGTAGTGGCGGCTGCTTTGCTTCCTCAGTTTCCCACCAGTATTGGGATGGCCCTCACCTTGCTCCCAGGAAGCCACACTTTAATAATTCCTCAGGTACTAAAGGGACATGCCCAGCACGAGGTCCTGGGAGCAAGGCTTTCTTAGTCTCCCTCAGAGGGACGAGGAGGAGCTTGGGGGAGTGGGATAGGGACTGTGGATGCTTAAGGACGCTTGCTAGATAGAATCGTTGAAACTGATTTTCAAGTCTAGTTTTTCATGTATTTACATGTCCACACAGAATAAACTGTGTTGATTCCACCATTCTGTTTAGAGCAGGTGTTGACAAACTAGTCCACAGGTCCAATGTGGCCTGCGCCTGTTTTTGTATGGTCTCTGGGGAAATGCTTTTCATACATAAATATTTGAAAGTTATTTCATGGTAGAAAACACTAACTTTGAACCCCAGTTAATTAAATGTTCTCTCCCCAAAAGTAATTGCATTATTTTCTTCAGTAGACTCTATTGTACTTTATTACATTTTGAATTCCATCAGTAAAAATTTGTGGAAGTTTTTATCTGATATATAAAATCCTTGAATAGGTCCTTAGTCCATAAAGCCCAAAATATTTACCTGGTCCTTTCCAGAAAGTGTACAATTCTGGCTCTTTCATCATAGTCTGAATGCCCTGGAGTTCTAAAATGTTCACACTGCTGTATTTTTTTCCTTTTTTTAGTGAAAAGAAACATGTTTACACCAATGCCAAAAAGCAGATGTTAATTTCTCTCGCTCCTCCTGTTCTCACCCTTCATTTGAAGCGATTTCAGCAGGTACCTGTTTGTTACCTGAAATGAATTTTAAACATGTAACACCTGCTTTATGTCTAAACATAATACTTTTTCTTTGGTTTTGTTACTTCTTAATTCTAACGTCAAAGAAATATGAAAGTAAATATATATGTGTTTGTAAGACAAAAGTTTTGATTAAGGTGCAAGTCGTGGAGGAGGAGGGCTTAGGCACAGTTCTTGCTGTACTAGAGTTCACATTGCTCCAACCTTAGTTACGTGCTCCCCTTAGAGCTGGCCCCCATGGAGGCTGAGTGCCTCTCAGAAGAGCATTCTGCTCAGTTTTCAGCATCAGAACCTCAGGTCTGACGTGGTTCTCCTCGTTGCCGAAGCAGAAACGTTTCCTCACAGGAGCAGCTCCCCTGCGTGTGGGTGGGGTGCACGTAGCCACACCGATCAGCTCCGAGTCAGTGAGAGACTGAAGTCGGGCGGCTGGGCTGCAGTGTCCGTAGCATGCACAGCTGTGCAGGACAAGAACCTAAACCCGTTCCTCTTTTTCAGGCTGGTTTTAACCTACGTAAAATTAACAAGCACATAAAATTCCCGGAGATCTTAGATTTGGCTCCTTTTTGTACTGCTAAATGTAAGGTAGGTAAAGTGTTCTTTTTGTGAAAATCCTTTAAAGGGAAATCATCTTACTTCCACAAATAGAGCAGCAGCTCACCACGTGTGAAGTTGAGCATTTCGGAGCGGATGGACCTTTGGCTTCTGTGCCTTCAGACTTTCAAGATCTGTGATGAATTGTTTTGAACGTCAGCTTTATTACAGTTCAACATTTTTTGAACTCCCATTATTGTGGCAGACATTGTTTGGGGAACTGAGGGCACAAAACTAACGGTGAGCAGACATTAACGGGCAGTCTTTCAATGAGGCTCAGTGGTAAGATTGGTACACACGGAGCAGGGTGGTTCCAGGGAGGTTCTGTTGAGTGGACGTGTCTCAGCCAGCACTGGCATGGGACTGGTGCGGCGAGTGGAGTGGCCATGTGAGGTGGCATGGGGGGTGCAAGCAGTTCTGGAGCTCACAGGGCGAGGTCTGGGGAGTGTGGGGAGCTGAGCTAGGAACCTGGCTTTATTAGGCGAGCAGTGTGGAGCCACAGAAGCGGGCCACTGAAGATCTGTGAATTATGTGAGTTCTGGCTGAAGCCTGGAGGCTGGGCTTTGAGGAGGAAACAACTAGAGGCAGGGGAACTAGTTGGAAGGCTGTTGAGTTCTATCTGTGGATGCTGGGCTTAAACTAGTGCAAGAAAAAAATTAACCAGATTTGTGGTCCATTGGCCTGCCAGATAAGACAGAGGCCTTTCCATAAATGCTGAGGGTGACCCAGAAAGGGGCGGAGCGTAGATCCCCAGGCCTGGCTGAATGACTGGGTGTGTGGGCAGAGGGAATGCCATACATTAATGTGGGAAACCCACGAAGGGCGAGTGGAGAAAGTTGATAAAGGGTTCTTGTTTGGGGCACAAAGAGTTTCAGACGTTTGGGAAGGACTTGGCCATCAGTGCTAGGTGGTGCTTCAAGCTGGGAGGTGAACACAGAGCCTTGGCTGTCAATGATCTCCAGGTAGAAGGTCTGTGTCCAGTTTGAATATGCCAGTCTAAGTACATCCAGTCTTACTTTGTCCACTTGAAACTTGAAATGACAGGAATTCCTCTTCCCCATCTAAACTGTGCCTGCAGTGGGTTTCAGAGCTGGCAGACAGTGAATTGCAATTAGTGTGTTCGTAGGCCACTGCCACTTTTGCTGTAGTTTTGAATACAGGGCCTTAGGAATCCAGCTTTTGCCTAAAATGCCAGTGCCCTTTGTTCAGGTTTCAAGGGAAGGGCCACATGTGCTTGACATCAGAGTATCAGAGAACAAGACTGGAAAGTAGTACGGACTAAACAGTAGCAAGATCATGGCCAATTTTTCACGTGCTGGTAACGTCCAAGGATTGAGACGAGATACTGGGGATAAAGCAGGCAGGTCCGTGAAGAGGCTTGGTTGAAAAGGAAAAATGGCAGATCCTTGAACATTTTTTTTTCTTTTTTTTTAAGTCTGGGAGACTTAGGTAGGTTTGGAGGTCAAGAGGAAAATGTAGAAGTTGAAGATACAAAAGGTAAAGGTCCTTGATATGGGGAAGACCCTGAGGACGAGGACATGGCGTTGCAGGGAGAACAGGCCCTGTGCAGTGTAGGTGAGGCTGTGCCTGTTTCCTGCCGTGGGAGGTGAGGCCAGTTTCTGTGATGGACATCCAAGGACAAGTGACAGGGTTGTGCAGTCACACTGAGGACCTGATGAGGGAGGAATTCATGAATGTACTGCTCACATGTACAGTGGTTTCCTAGCAACAGCAGCTATGTGGGTGGGTTTGTGATGAACTGGGTTGTAGTGGCCATGCTGGTGCGTGTGGAAGGTTGTGGTGCTCATGGTCTCAGTTCACCAACGCTAATGGGCATTGGAACCACCAGGGAATCACTAGGCCACACGGGGTCTGAGCATCTGCATTTCTAAGCTCTCAGGTTGTGCCAGTGCTGCTGTTCTGTTACACTTTGAGTCTTGAAGACATTTGGGAATGAGACCAAAGGAGGCAGGAGAAAATGGGACTGGAGGGTCCTGTTAGAGTCCGGGTTAAGCGAGGCTGGAAGAGCTGTGCACCGAGATCAGACTTTCAGTCAGAATCTTGAACAGCTCCAAGCGACGAGGCTAAACTAGAACAGCAGGGACAGTATTGAGGGTCTGAACAGTCCCCAAGGAGGGTAGCTGGATTTGGGGTGAAGCAGCATTAAGTGAATAGGGGTACTGATTAGAGCAGGGTGTACACATAGCACCACTGGAGGGCAGGTGCTGGTCGAGGGGTTGACGGTGGCCCCAGCTGGAGACACTTGTCCACGTCCATCCAGCCTGTAATGGGCAGGTCTGAGAAGCCACCTCTGCTCTGGACAGGGACTGAGGCTCCAGAGGCAGAGCCAGCCCCTCACTGAAGCCAGGGGTGGGAGTTGGATGTTTTTAAATGTGACAGGTAGTTTTTAGCAGGACCAAGGGTGAGAGTGGTTGAGGCCTTTGGGATTATTTGATCCCAACTCTCCTGAAGGAACTCGGGCAGGAAGTGATGCCACGGGGTGGCCTCTGGGAAAGGGCCGTGGCTACTTTGTAGGAAGAGTGGGCTTGGCTCAGTGGGCAGAGAAGTCAAATTCAACCTCATGGATGACCTCTGTGTAGGGTACACCGTCTTGCCCACATTTCCTGTGTAAATGGGACAAGAACTAACATTTGAGTCCTGTCCGGTTCTCCAGAATGTTGCTGAAGAAAGCACCAGGGTGCTGTACTCCCTGTATGGAGTCGTGGAGCACAGCGGTACCATGAGGTCCGGGCATTACACTGCCTACGCCAAGGCGAGAACGGCAAACAGTCGCCTGTCTGACCTTGTTCTCCGCGGGAATGTCCCCCAAGGTGAGCCTGTTCAGTTCTGGTAACGTGGCATACACGTGGCAAACCAGAAAGTGAACTGGAATCGTTCCATTTACACTTAATTTTCCATCTCCTCGGCAGATTTTGAAATGGAATCAACCAAAGGGCAGTGGTTTCACATCAGCGACAGCCACGTGCAAGCTGTGCCTACAGCTAAAGTCCTGAACTCACAAGCGTACCTCCTGTTTTATGAGAGAATTTAAGTTTTTATAACAGCTGTAATAATAATAAACAAGTGAAGACTAACTAAATCATGTTCACGGTAAATTACGTCCACACCAGGAGAAATCTCGTGCTGAAATATCGAAGGAACACCTGCAGATTGACCACCGTTTTGTCCTGTCATCTGTCGTCATGGTGTTCCTTCCTGCTTCCAGGTTCTGGATGGATTCGGAATCAAGTCCCCTGGTTAATGTGTCTGGTGGTTACAGCACATCAATAAACTGACTTACCCCAACACTTGTTTTATTACTTACAAAAAAAGACTATAAATGGTGTTGACTGACCCCACCAGGTAACTTCTGATTGGCTAAGGGAACTTCACTCTTGTGTGTTAACTTTTTGAACATAGGTATTTGATATTGGCAGTGGTGTGTGACAGGCAGAAGCGTGTCTTTAACACTGATGCCACAGTGGGCACGGCTGCATGCAGGCTAACTGCAATTAACTGGCCCAAGGCACCAGGTCCCCTCAACGCCAGCGTCCCGAGGGAGCCTGCAAACTGCCCGGTCCATTCCCTTTACCAAGCCTGTCAACAGTCCTGGGAGTTTCTCTAGGAATTTCTTTGGTGACAGGAACCCTGGACTACGAAGTTACTGAAGAGGTGTCATTTTTAACACGTGTAGAGCTTAGCTGGGACCCTGTCAGCCACCAAAAACAATATAAAATTTGAAAGTTTTCCAACACATACATGACACGTCCCATAAACATCAGTTAACTTTTACTGATCTTATGAAAGCAAACTTCGTTAATTTATGTGAGTCAGGAAAGGCATGCTCAGCTGTAGCACAGCATCTTTGCACTTTGTGGCTAGAATATAAGGATTTCAACCCTTTGCTGCTAATGAAACAAGTTACTGTGACTCTTAGGGTTTCCAGAGTTATGAAAATACTGAAAAATCTAGTCCAGGAGGCAACAGGCTTCCAGTAAAAACCAGTGAGTATTTCAGTCTGGGGCCACCTGGTCTGTCACACCTATTCACAAGGCCAAGCCCGTGAGAGCAGCGCAGACCATGTCTGAGCATAGGAGCACGGCCATGTTCAATACAACGCATGCACCGCCAGGCAGCAGGCCAGGCACACACTGGAAACAGGCCCTGATCACTCCCATAGCCAGTTTCATGAACCAGGTCGAGCCAAGTTTTAGATCCAGGGACGGTGTTCAACAGAAATGAGGCTTTGATAGTAACAACACCTTTACTGCATTGTCCAGCCAAGGACACAAACACAACACTTCTTAAGAAAAGCGCCAGGCAATTCCTATTCACTACAATTACTACCTACAGCAAAATTAACCCCCTCAGTCATTTTGGTCGTCATCCCAGTCTTTCTTCCCAGTGGGAGGCTTGGGCCCACCGGCTGGTTTGGCCATGATGATCTGCAACACAAAACAACAAGAATATCCTTAGAAACTCTCTAACCTTTAGGAGAAAGAAAAAAGACCATGTTTCTATTGGCCTGGCTGAAGATTACGCAGTCATCTAGCGATAAGCCATGGGTTTACAGTGCACATGAAATTCACCCCCATAGCAGACCTTTGTCAGCACTCAGCAGGGAGTTCCCTGCTTTCCTCAACATTAACCGCAACAAAACCCACATCTGTTAGGAAAGGCATTCATTCCAAGACCTGCAGGTCAACACCCATGGAGCAGAGAGAGACTGGCACGCACCACCGGCGTGAAACAATCAACACGGCACCCGATTTGCTATTTATACACGAGTGTTGTCTTGCCACTATATCACAATATCCTTGAGGTTTAGGAACTTTAGGTCCACCTGCCAGTTTTGCCATGAGATTCTGAAGTGGTTGATACGTAAACACATACAGCAAGTTCAACACTGAAACTGCTAGTTGTGCACCTGAGAACCATTCCAGCGGTGGAGGGGTGTGGTGAACAGAAGTTCACCTGGCCAGTTCCCTGGTGACTGGAAAGCACACACCAGAAGCCTCTGCCTCATCTACCATGTGCAGCCCAGCATTCCCCAGGTACTGCCATCTAGCATCATTAAAGGACTAGAGGCCCTGGGCACAACATTCGTGCACTCAGAGTGGGGGGGTCCCTCTGCCCAGCCTGCACCCTTTTGCAATCGGGGAGCTCTCAGGGGATGTCCGACTGGCAGGGAGCGGGCCTAAGCTGCAGTCGGACATCCTTAGCGCTCCCCCTGTGGGAGTGTGCTGACCACCAGGGGGCAGCTCCTGCATTGAGCGTGTGCCCCCTGGTGGTCAGTGTGCATCATAGTGACCGGTCGCCGTTCTGTCGATTTGCATATTACCCTTTTATTACATAGGATTTGTTTGGGAAAAAGGGAGAAGAGAGGTGATAGTTTAGGGCTGAAATTAATTTGGGAGTCTAAAATTAAATTAGTTGGGTTTCCTCAGAATAGAACTCTCTAATTCATAATTTCTGAATCTCAAAACTAGAAACAGTTATTACTTCCCAAATTTACATTAAGGAATGTTTCTGGGTTTGGCTTCTGTTTAGAGCACAATACCACCCCCTCACCCCTGATGGGTTCCACACCTCTTTTCAGAAGCTTCCGTAAGAACTATGAACCTTAAATTCTTGGAATACCACTTTACAAACTGAAGGTAAGTTCAGGCTGAACTAAAGGCATTAATTATAATTTCCGAATCTAAGTGTAGCTTGATTTTTTTAAAAGTACCTAGACCAGTTCTCAAACTCTCTGGGCCTCATAACCACCTGCACAGCTTCTTTAAAACACATTGCTGGGCCTCCTTCCAGAGTTTCTGATTCAGTGAGCTTGGGGTGGGCCCCAAAATTTGAATTTTTAACAAGTTTTAGGTGATACTGATTTGTGGACTGTTATATGACAAAGATCAACCCATCCCTCCTACATTATCCAACACTTAAAACTGGATTTCCAAGTGCCGTCCCAGAATATATGCTGCACAAAATTAGGTACAAATTCACGGCAGCAACACAAACTGGTGAATGGGTACCTGTTTTCCCAAGAGCAGACCAGGCAGACAACAATGAACTAACGAAGCCCAGGCTCCCATTTAAACCCAAGAGCCAAAAGCACCTTTGTGCCCGAGGCACTCAGCGGCCGCAGCTGCTGTCTCGCTGGCATAACTGACAGTCACCAAGGGTCTGGAGGTAAGGAACTTCCTCTGTTAGAATATCCGCTCCCATCGCCTGTCCCTTCTACTTTGGATAGTTTTAATTCTTAGCCACATGCTAACTTTGAGAATAAGCATTTCCTTAGGCTTCTGCTATATTTATTTTAAAACTAGAAAATACGTATTTTCAATGAAAACTACCCAATACATCAATATAAAAACATTCAGCTAATAAATCTACTACACAAAAACCCAGCTGCGTTTCTGGTCCTCTTGTGAGGGGAAAGGGGCTTTCTTGTCCCGAGCTGCAATTTGTAATTCTATAAACATCACCAAATGGTCCCTGTGTTCAGGTTCCTAGTTTCCACCTCACTTGCTTCTCCCATGATTAACTTGGCATAATTGTCACTTAATGGACTTATGCTGTGCTCCCACAAACTACAAGGTTCTATTAAGTACTTACAGATATTTCATTGCTTAGAATCACTTGTAGAATTTTGTAGAAAACTGAATTTCATTAAGTTTACCAGCAAACACCTTGAAACATTGAATTTCATTAAGTTTACCAGCAAACACCTTGAAAAACTGAATTTCATTAAGTTTACCAGCAAACACCTTGAAACACTGAATTCGGGTTTGTCTCTGAACCCAGTAGTCGTTACCATAATTGTTTTAAAAGCGGAAAAATACTACGATTTTTAACACCTTTAAAATCTGCTAGTCCTCCCTCTACACGTAATCTGTCACAGCAGAAAAGCTAAGCGCCCAGTTCCTACCGCCTGATGAATTCCCTAGAAGCTGGTGACCTGCAGTGTCGGCCCTCTGCCCTGCCTCATTCCTCACCAACGTCGCCCTGAACTTCCTCTCCATGCTATTTACAAAGGGCCTGAACACTAGGATTGTAAATCCAATCCGTCTGACCCATTCCAGTTTAAGAATAGACACCGGCCAGGCAGGCAAGGCTCAGTGGTTGAGTATCCATCTATGAACCAGGAGGTCACATGCTCGGATTGAGGGCTCAATCCCCAGTAGGGGGCGTGCAGGAGGCAATCGACTGATTTTTTCTCATCATTGATGTTTCTATTGCTCTCTCCCTTCCTCTCTCTAAAACCTAATAAAAACACATTTGAGAGGAAAGAAAATAAAGAATAAAGATGCTGGTCCTGGCCCTCCTACACCAGTCAGGCGAAGATGAGGCCACTCCTTTGAGCAGAATGAGAACTGTGCTCGGCCTAGTTCCATGAAAACACACTATTGAGCCCCATGAATATTAGTTTTTCTAAAGATCAAACCCTCCCTCCCCTCACCTGGTCCACTCTGAGCACAGTGACGGCGGCGTTGGTCGCCAGTTTGATGGCCCAGTACTTCCCCAGGTACGTGTCCAGGACGCCAGCCTCCAGCATGTCCTTCACGGCAGGGACCTCAGCCTGTCGACAGAACAGTTCCCACTTTAGATTCTTGTATGTGGAAATGTTTAAAGGATAAAAGTGCTACCCTACACACCCTACAAAAGGTTATTAAAACAGGAACACTAAATTCTCATTCCTTTTCTTTTTACACAAGTATTTGTACTTCTAGGTTTTGCATTCACAAAATAAAGTTCAGTGTTTTTTCCAAATACCTCAATATCTAATCCAACATTTTTATTTCCTTCCTGATGTACTGCATAGAGTTTGGAGATGACTTCGTTGGCTTTAACCCCTGAGTTCTCTGACAGTGCCCGGGGAATAGCTTCAAACGCCTCCGCGAACTTCTTGATGGCGTACTGTTCCAGCCCAGGACATGTCTGCGGCAGAAACAAGCTCGTCAATGGATTTGTTCACGTCGCAGGAGGAAAGCCACTGCCCCCGAGAGCGGTACCTCTCCATAGGACGTGATCTGCTTGGCTAACTCGATTTCTGTTGCTCCACCTCCAGGCACGAGACGTTTATCCTGTGACACGTAGGAAAACAGTCAGTGAGCAGGAGTTCCTGTGCTCCACCACGACTCTGGTCAGGACCTGCTTCTCACTCTAAGCACAGCTGTTACCCAGATGCAGAGCTCTGGGCGTCGGGCACGTGACGAGGGAGAAAGCACGAATGGGAGCAGATGCACCTTTGCAGACCGAGCACTGAGAGCTGTGCCTGTGATGGAACCCACCACGCCCATCCCTTCAGGAACAGCTCCCGGATCTCAGGTAGAACAGGCTGCTTCCCACCAGCCGCCCACGGGAAGGTCTCCCAACGCTCAGGAGTCTGCACTGCGCCTGAGCCCTGCAGTGAGCGCTACCTCCTGACACCTCGTTACTGACCCTGGTGAGAACTTTGAAAGTGTTCACAGCGTCGTCGACCGCCCGCTCCACGTCGTCCATCAGGTTGTCTGTGGAGCCTCGGAGCACGATGGTGGAGATGGCCCCGTCCTCCTTTTCTGTGGACCAAGGGCAGACGTGTGGGGACGAGTCCAGGGCACGAACACCCATGCTGCAGACACCTGCGCCCTCTCCACCTACCATGCTTGAAGACCACCACCTGGGTGTCCCCCACTTCTGAGAGGGAAACACTGTCACAATGCCCCATTTCTTCAGCCACAGGAGGAGTCTGTAAGAAAGCGACCGTTGTAACAACAATAACCAATAGGCTTGGCCATTGGTTAATGTGTCCAAAATGCATACCAGCCTAGGCAGAGCCGTAGCACCAACGGTCTTACACAGCCGCCGGAGGTCCCACTTTGAGTTCAGCCTTAAAAACAAAACCCCAAAACAAAGACCTTAATAGAAGCCTTGATTCCAGCAGCTAGAAAAAATGCAGAGATTAAGCAGGAAACTGTACACTGGTCCCCATGCCACACATTTCTGACCCGAAGGTTCAAGCTCAGAAAAGGTTTGGACTGCATGGTGGGCCCAGGTGGGGGGGGGGGGTGTCACGCATTATTCTAGAATGGGGAGCTTCAAGTCCCCGTCAACGTTGAGGGGTCAGCTGTAAAGCACGAGGTTACGTAGAAAACGCCTGCTTTCCTGCAGCAGCCACATTTACAGGGAAGAGAGCAGGGGTTTACCTGCTCATTAGATCACGTGAGAAGGGGGGAAGGGAGAGGGCCTGTCCAGTGCCTCATGCCCTGACCCCTCTGGTGACTGTACCAGGCCTCTGCCAGAACGCCTCCCCTCCCTCTCTTCAAACGACGCCCCAAGATTAAGTTAGTTCTTTTGCTCTTGGATCTAACACCTTACTCTTCCCTTTTTGGACAGCTGTCAGGGTGTGTTGAACGTGTTTAGTGTCTCACCATCCAAAGCCCATTAACAGAGGTGGACAGAGGAAGGGCCTCACCTCACCAGCATGACGTTGTACTTGTTTGCGTAATGGAGAGCCATGTCTGCCACCTTGCCGCCCGTGACGATGACATTCGCCCCGGTGTCAGCGATGGCTCTGACCTGGGCGTCCATCAGGTTTTCTTCCCCCTTACTGAAGTTCATCAGCTCCTCAGCAGTCTTTATCAGCACTGTTCCCTAGCAACACAAGCAGGAACTCTCTTTAAAACCATTTTGCTGCTTGGATGTTCAAAGTCATGAGAGCAGTCTACTGAAGAAAGCAAGATTGGGAAGCACATGAAAATACACGTGAACGTATCATGAAGCAGAATACGGAATCTTCACAACAACAGACACCAGCTTGTTCCCGATTCCCGTTCCAAACGGACGCCTGCTCGGACAGGCAGGCTCCTTGGCGGAAAGGCCGCAAACCCCTCGCGCTAGGTGTGTTGTCGGGTGGGGTCCTGGCATCGGACGCGGACAAACTAGTTACCGAGGTAACAATGTGGTTCTTCTGCCATACAAACCGTCACCTGCCCCGTGCAAAGCGACGACAGGCTTCAGGGCACCAGGCAGATGTGTACAAAAAAGTGGACTGATGGCCACGCCCCCCCCCAACCTGTTACACCTCTGAACCTATCAACATCTCGGCTTTCCACAATCGAGGATGAAGTCAGCAGTGACCCAGAACCTTCAAACCCGACACACGCGTGGTGAAGAAAAACAAACCTGTCCACTTTGAATGACATCAGCATGTTTTTTAGGAGCCACAGAAGCCCATTGTCACCTTAAAGCACGAACGAACAGCACACAGCACTGGGACTCCCTGGTGGGCACCCTGCTGCTGAGTGTGTGACTTCTACTGAGGTCAGGGGCCATCTCTATCACAAGAGAAACCACACCACTGTGTGAAGACTCAGCTTAATACTCAGTGTTGGAATTAGATTTTCAAATATAAACCCGGCTTTAAACACCAGACATGATCTGTGGTTTCCGATGATCACACAGTCGTCACTGGTTAAGAGCAAACCGCCCAGAACACAGAATCCTGAGGCGCCTGAGGGCAGCCCCAGCTCTCCCGGTGCTGGTACCTTGGTCTCAGTTATCATGCCGTCGAAAGGACAAGAGTACACGGCTATCTTCGCATCTTTGACAGAGGTCACGTCCCCTTCCGCTTCCTTCTTGAAAACCATGCCATGTAGGACCGAAGAGGAACAGACGCCTGAGCCCTGAGGAGTGACACCAAAGACATCAATGAGCTCACCTGCAGCATCTGGGCTGTGCTGATTCTGCGGTTACCAAAAATACCCTCTTCGACTAGTGACACAGAGAGCAGGCCGACTCCTGGGGATGGGTGGGAAGGAGCCACTGATATGGGGAGGGGAGAGGGCCTTCAGGACAATGAGAGGAGCCAAAGACAGAAAACTGTTCTCATCCATCCATCCATCATCCACCCACCCACCCACCCCATCCACCCACCCACCCACCCACCATCCACCTACCCACCCACCCACCTTACCTTCCCTCCCACCCACCCACCCATCATCCACCATCCATCCATCCGTCACCCACCCATCGTCCACCCCCACCCCCAGTACTGGGGCAGAATAGAGAAGCATCGTTTTAAATCTCCCAAGCTCACCACTGAATAGGGAGGGGAGAGTGCATGGAGGGAGTCAGAAAACAGCATGTGCACATTCACACACACAGAGCGGGCACGTGTGCTTGTGTAGGCAAAACTTCTGTTACATCAACAGTCATACGCCAACATGCAAAACCACTAATTCTGGTTTTAATAAAGCAAGCAGACATTTTTATAAAAAATACATGCTTGTTTCAATGCTAACATTAAAGTTATTATTGCAGAGCAAAGAACAACTTCCACCCCACTCAAAACTGCCTAAGCTTGGGGTTCTAACAAAGCACATACAAAGACTATGAAGATCAGTGTTTTGTTACGCACGCTCTCACCCTTCAAGCTGTCATGGAAGAATGACAACTGTAGCCCTAACTGGTGTGGCTCAGTGACTAGAGCATCAGCCTATGGACCCAAGGGTCCTCGGTTCGATTCCAGTAAAGGGCATGTACCTTGGTTGCAGGCTCCTCCCCAGCCTAGGCCCTGGTCAGGGTGTGCGCAGGAGGCAACCAATTGACGAGTTTCTCTCACATCAATGTTTCTCTCTGTCTTTCCCTCTCCCTTCCACACTCTCTAAAAATCAATGGGAAAATATCATCAGGTGAGGATTAAGATAAATAAATTGTTAAGTGCCAAAACCAAAGGCAAGGCTTAGGTGTAGATTAACACAATATCCTCCCCCACCAAAACAAATATCTAGGTAATGTCAAACCATTTTCTAAACTTACCAGAATCTTACAAACTCTGATGTTATCAACGTTGAAATGGCCTGACTCGGGAAAGATAGACACTGTTGAGAGAGAGGACGCATCAGGAGCTGCACGTGGGACAGCAGGGGAAGCACCTCCGTCCCGTCAGACAGGTGATTTGGATCTTTACTCACCACAGGCCTGGGCAATGAGCTTGGCCAGAAAGGCTTCGTTACCATACTGCTTACTCATGATGGACGTGTGGAGTAGAGACGCCACTTCATCAACATCTCGGAGATTTTTTGCAGAACAACAAACCAAACTAGGAAGGATCTCGTGGGCTTTCCTGCAGGCTATTTCATAACCTTCGATGACCTTACATGTGAAATGCAAAAACAGTTCTTATTATGGCGACCCAATTAACATGTACATTTTCAATATAAAATAACAAAGCACACGTCCAGAACGACATTCATGGCAGAGCCTACGAGTTAGGACAGGGGTCCTCAAACTTTTTAAACAGGGGGCCAGTTCCGACCCTCAGACCGTTGGAGGGCCGGACTATAGCTTATAAAAAACTATGAACAAATTCCTATGCACACTGCACATATCTTATCTTACCTTATAATAGACAAATATGCAAATCGACCGCACCTTCGCTACGCCCAAGCCACATGCACCAACCAAGCCACGCCCACCAACCACGCCCACCAGGGTACTGTTGCAGGGACGTTGGGGTGTGGTGGAGCCCAAGGCTGGGAAAGCCGCCCGAGGCTTTCCCGGCCTTGGGCACCGATCGCAGGAAACAACTGGGGGTCGGCTCCTGCGATCCCTAGCAGGGACGCTGGGTGCCGCGGAGCCCAAGACGGGAAAGCCTCGGGCGGAGGCTTTCCCGGCCTTGGGCACCAGCGGGGAGACTGCACAGATCGCAGGAAACCACTGGGGGTCGGCTCCTGCGATCCTTAGCAGGGATGTTGGGTGCGGCCGAGCCCAAGGCCACCGCCCGGGGCCAAGCCCCAACCCTGAAAGAAGGCAGAAGGCGGTGGCCACAGCCAACGCCTGGGTCCCCAGTGCCGGCAGAAAACTGGTGCAGGCAGCCAGGTGAATGAAGGTCTATTGCACGAATCTTTGTGCAAATGGGCTACTAGTTTTGAAGTAAAAAAAAAAAAAAAAAAAAAAAAAAGGCCAAAAAAAAAAAAAAAGGGCAAAAACACCCACATGTGACCCGCGGGCCATAGTTTGAGGACGCCCGAGTTAGGAGGACACCTGTGGGCGAGAGGCCACATCTGAATCCTAACCGCCACGTATTAGTATTAGCTACAAGGTGTCGAGCAAGATGTGCCTGAGGCCTCATTCCCTTCTCCTGCAATGGAATGGGGGCCTTTTATTAGCCTCACACACAGGCTCTGGTGAGGACGAGGTGGGGCCTGCCGAGCAGGTCCACAGCACTGGCAGAGGGAAGGCTCACGCTCGCTGGGACTGGGAGGATGGTTCTTTGAAGCAGTGGGGGTGTGCATGCATGAGCACACACACACACTAACTAGGACACTAAAACGAACGCTTGCCTCGGAGACCGAAAGGCCGATCCTCAGGAGCTCCTCAGCCAGCTCCAGCAGAGCGCCAGCAAACACCAGCACGAAGTTTGTGCCATCTCCAACCTCTTGCTCTTGCATGTGCGAGGCCATCACGATCATTTTAGCAGCAGGATGCTGCACCTGGTGGAGGGGGTTGAGTTTAACAGCAAGTTAAGGCACCTGATATTTAAAGCAATACAGCCATTCGTTCCCATTTCTTCACCAGTCAACTCTGATCTCCCAGGGGCCAGTAACTCCACTGCACAGACGTACGGTGTGGTCACAGGGGACATGTGGTCCCTGGTCACATGTGGTCACTGTTTGAGGGGAACGATCTCAAAGTGCGTACGCTCTTCACCTGCAGCCACCAGCACGTCCGTCTCCACACACCAGGTCAGAGCATCATTGTACGTTCACTAAATTAAAAACAAAGCAACTCCCACCACTGACTCTAAGCCTTTTAAAAAAGCTTTATGAGAGCTAAAATAGGTATGGTTTAAGTGGGACATGAGTCTCACTTTCTGTGTTTATTCTTAATGTAAGGGAATCAATTGTGCTTGAAAAAGGGGAATAGAAAATGTTTCTTCCAAAAAAGTATACCAAGATTTCAAGTGTTTTCCCCCCTTAGGATTCAGATGCTTTTTTAGAAACGAAAAGGGGTACCAACTGATGGCGAGAAAACGAAGCAATCAGTACTATGATCGAATCATGAGGACTGTATCCCCACAACCGCACGACTCTCCCAAGAACAGCACAGCCACAACACTCACGATGACAAGTCCCTCCAGCATCTCGTGCAATTAAACTTGTTTTGTTCAGTACATTAAGAATGTATTATTTAGTAAGTGAGAGAAATGTTAACTCACCTGTAGGATTTCATTTAAAAGGACTAAATTATTCGGCTTTAAGAGCCAAGTTCTGGAACACTGGTGGAGGGTCACACAGCCTCTGGGACAGGCGGTGACAAGGGACGGTCCTACGTGTGCTCAAGTGCTGACCGTCCCAAGAACCTGCGGGCGTATCTCTGCTACAGACTCTGTGCCGTCAGAACAGCGCTGTTTCATTGTCACAAAGCCAAACAAGTGGTCTTTTCTTCAAGCCACCGCTGAGCATCAGCTGTCCCTGCCTCGATAACTTCAGTGCCACATACTTCAGAACCAGACCACAGATCCATCTGTGTGATTAGCAAACGTCCTTTTTGTTGTTGTCAATCCTCACCTGGGGACATTTTCCCATTTATTTAAAATTGAAAAACTAATGTTTTCACTGATTTCAGAGGGAGGAAGGGATAGAAACATCCACGATGAGAGAGAACCATCGAATGATTGGCTGCTTCCTGCACACCCCCTACTGGGGATCAAGCCCGAAAAACCAGCATGTGCCCTGACCAGGAATTGAATGCTGACCCCTGGATTCACAGGCTGATGCTCAACCACCGAGCACACCAGCTGGCCTCCACTGATTTGGAGAGAGAGTGGAAGGGAGAGAGAGAAACACTGATTGGTTGCCTCCCGCATGTGCCCTGACCAGGGACAGGGACCGAGCCTGCAACCAAGGTACGTGCCCCTGACCAGAACTGAACCCAGGACCCTTCAGTCTGCAGGACGATGCTCTACCTACTGAGCATGCCAGCAGGCCTGATCGGTTGCCTTCTGAAAGCACCCGACAGGGGACCAAATCCGAGACCTTCTGGAGCATGGGACGATGTCCAAACAACTGGACTGAGCCGGACCGGCCAGGGCTGAGATAAGGTTTCTTCCAGGTTAAGATCTACTTAACCTTTGCGTTACCAAAACAGTTCCTGGCTTTTCAAAAGAAATAACTTACTTCTAGCTCTCTTAGAATAGTCGCTGCATCATTTGTCACAAACAGCTTCTCCAGGTGGTTGATAACCATTTTGTTCATTCCTCAAAGGTAAGTTAGAAAAACAAGTCCATTACCATTCAAATCCTTCTCCAAATACCCAGGAAACTCTAGATAAAAACCAGTTCCTCTGCATTTCTTAAACAACTGGAAGAACCCACCCACTCCAACTCCCCACCGCCCCCAACGCACACCCAGGTCATGCCTCCCCCTCGCGTCTCCCCAGTTCACTTGGGACAATGCCAATCTCGTCTCCTTTTTGATCAATAAATATAAACTATACCAATATGCACAAAAGAATTTACTTAACAGTATGTTTAGTTTTCTGCTTATCCCATGCACCTGCACTAATCAGATTCCATGGATGGCAGGAGGCAGGGGATCTTCCCCCTTAAATCACAACGTCAGGTGCGAGATGGGGGGCACTTGTAACAATGAACGTGAGCTCCTGTCCAGTAGTCAGAGCTCCATGTTTCCTCCATCCTCTCCAGAGGACAGAAAGTAACGTTTGGTTCCTACTTTCCTAAAGGTGACCTGAGCTGCTGACTGAACACTGGGAACCTGACTGGTGTCGCTGAGGAGGGGACGTCAAAGCCGCCCTGCAGGCTGCTCTCCAGCGAATGGAGGAGCCGTGGAGTCCCGTGCTGCCTCCTAAAGCAGAACTTGGAGATTACCGTTGGGCCCGTACGCCGTGCGAGTGGTCTGGGCGAGCTCCTTGCAGGCCTGTATGTTCCTGTACACGGCCTCTTCCAACCCGGAGAAATGCTGTGAACAGACCTTCTGATTAGAACGGGAGGCAGGAACGGTCCTTCCCCGAGAACAATGGGGTCGAGTGACAGCACCCTCGGGACCGTCCTGGCCTCCAGGAGATGCAGGCTGAGAGCACGCAGCCTGGTGTTCATGACGACGCAGAGTCCCACTCGTGTAATGGGCGGAACAAGGCCTTCAGGGGCCTGGCCTGTTCTCAACCTCTCTCTGAGGGAAGGCCCACGCGCTCCTTCAGGTGGAAGCACCAGTGGGAAGTGGAGGGAGCCGTTTCTGTGTCGGGGCCTGAGCTCAGCGAGGCCAGCAGCTCAGGGTCCCTGGGAAGTCCCACTAGTGCCCCTGCCCCCAGTGCCCAGGGCCTGGAGGGCAGATTCCCAATGCCCCTCAACCCCCCTGCCCCCACCCACAGGCTCCCCAGTCGTGCACAGAACGGAAGGCACCCTGCTTTATTCTGGATGCTCTAGACCTGGGGGTGACTGTGGCCTCAGCTTCACCTCCGTTAGAGCTGCTCCCCCCGGCACAGCAGCCCCGGGAACCACCATGCGGAGCTCAGCCGGAGAGGAAAGGCTGACAGCACTGTCCCAGGGTCCGCGGTCCGCAGGAGGCACCGTGACCCAGGCAATGCCAACCTCGACCTGACGCCTCTTCAGCCTCCTCTCCTGCCCGTCGCTCCTCCACCTGTTCTCCCCTCTGACCACGAGCCAGGCCCCCCTCCTCCTCAGGGACAAGGCCCCCGAGCGCCATCTCCTTCCTCCCCGGTTCTCCGTGGCTACACCCCATTTCCAGGGCCTGGGCCCGCGGCCCCCGCTCCGGCCTGGACACCTGCCCCTGTAACCGGGCGGCCGCTCCCACTCAGCACCGGCAGGTCCCTCTCCACCGCCCCGCTCGTCGCCGGCTCTGCCGTCAGCGGGATCCACGCCCTCCTGGTCTGACGCCGTCATCCCTGCCTCGGGCCACTGTGGGCGAGCCCGCTCCCCGCCTTGAGCCAGTGGCCGGCACGCTGTCCCGACGGGCGTCCCGCCTGCAAGAAGCTCGCTCCCGAAACGGAACCTCGCTGCCTGTCTCCCTAGCTGAGCACAGGAAACGCGGGGGCACAGGGCGAGGCCACCACGGGAGCGGCCAGCGCCCGCTCGGCGGCGGAGCACGGACCTCTAGGAGGGATGCTCCGGGCCACCCCCCGGGTCCGGCCGCGCGGGCGGGGCGGGGCGGGCGCACAGCTCCAGGGCCACCTGGCGGCCCGACCCCATCGGAGGGGCTGCGGGCCGAGCTCGGCACCCCCGGCCCCGTGGGGCCCGGACCACGTGGCCCGAGGACCCGCCGCCGTCCCGGGGGGTGGGGGCAGGCGCGCGGCGGGACGCGAACCAGGGTCGCGGGGGGACGGAGGCGCCAGGGCCGGACGCGCCCCCCCCCCCCCGGGCACCGCCCTTTCTAGAACCTTCTCTTCCTCCAACCGCGGGACCGGGAGCAGCCGCCCTCCCCTCCGCGGCCGCCACGCCCGGCCCTCCCCAGCCGGCGCTCTCACCTTCGCTCCCTCCTTGAGCATTTGCGCGAAGCCGGGGGCTTTGGGGACGTGGAGCGCCATCGCCGCGCCGCGGAAGCCGTTCACGCGCCGACCCGGAGAAGCGAGGGCCGCACAGCCTCCTGGGAACGCCGCGCGGGCTCACGCCCCGCCTTCTCTCGGGAGGCCCCGCCCCGCCCGCCGCTGGCGGCGGCCTCGCGAGATGGAGCAGTTCCCGCGCCCAGACCGTGCTGACGATCCCCGAGCAGGTCGATCGGATCGGCCGGCCGAGCGCGGGGCGCGCCTGCGGCCTTCGGGTCCGCGCGCGTGCAGGCCGCCCGGGCAGGCGCTCGCTCGACGGTTCCGGCCCCGCGGGCGCGGGCGTGGGCCGTGGGGTTTCCTGTTTGCGGGCGGAGGCCGTGGCTGCACCTCAGGTCAATTTGCACGTCCTCCTCCCGAGCCGCCGACAGGGTCGAGGCAGGTCCCTTTCCTCCGGGCGCCCGGCCTGCAGGTGCGGTTCTGCGTGTGCGCGAGTCTGACCAGAGACGCCCGCGCGAGGGCGGGAGGTGCCGGCCTGGTCCCGGCGCATTTCCCGCCTCGCTGCTGCGGGGGCGGCTGTGGCTCCGGCTCGGGGCCCAGAGGTGGTGCGTTCTTGGTCGCGGGCTGGCCAGCCGGCCCGAAGCCCGCGCAGAAGCTGTGGCTCCAGGTCCGGTCTGGGCGCCTGGGGTTTGCCCCTGGACGGCGGCCGCAGAGCGGGCTTCCCACCCCGGGTGGGTGTCTGAGCCTCTGATGCCTCCCTGTCCTTCCTCCGTAAAAAATCAACGAACTGTGTTTTTAAAAACCAGCGTTCTCTGCCCCCGGGCGCGGCTCAGTGGCCGAGCGTGGACCCGTGAGCCAGGAGGCCAGGACGCGCCGGTGGCGACCCCCAGTGCGGGGCGGGAGGCAGCCGTCCCTGACTCTCAGCGATGTTTCCCCCTCTCCCTTCCTCTCCCTTCTGCTCTGAAACCAATAAAAAATACTTTTAAACAAACAAAACTCTTTCTGCTTATAAACCCAGATGGCTTCTGTTTCCTACCTGGGATGCCGACGGAGGATTCCCGTGTGAATGGTTGTGAGGAAGGTAAGACAGCCCCGGCCAGAATTCCGCTTTGACAAGCACTGCTAACCGTCTTACCAGTCCCAATGCAAAGCCTAACAAAAGGGCGTTTGAGGGGAATTCGCCCAACGCCACGCAGCACTCGCGGGTGAGAAACTGCCCTGGGTCGAGCCAGATCTCACCATCGCCCTGGACAGCGACAGCCACGTGCAGTGGACGGTTGTCTCCGTTCTAGGCCTGTTGTTGCTGTCAAACATTTCGTTGCGTGGAATCTTTTTCATACGACCCGTGGGGAAAACGTGTCCCGGTAACCACTTTTTATTTTATGGCCTCTAGGATCTTACATCTTTTCTGTTTCTCTCTTTTTTAAAAATATATTTTTACTGATTTTAGAGAGAGGAAGAGAGAGAAACATCAATGAGAGAGAATCATTGATCGGCTGCCTCCTGCACACCCCGCATTGGGGCTCAAGCCCGCAACCCAGGCCTGTGCCCAAACCCAGAATCCAACCGTGACCTCCGGGTTCATGGGTCAACATTCAACCACTGAGCCACACCAGTCGGGCTTTTGTTTCTCTCTTAAACTACTAGAAACATTGAGCCAAATGTGAGGCCCAGCTATCACAACTATGCAGGTGATGTTTTTTATAAGCCACATCATATCCTTTAGGGCAGTGGTCGGCAAACTGCGGCTCGCGAGCCACATGCGGCTCTTTGGCCCCTTGAGTGTGGCTCTTCCACAAAAGACCACGTGCGGGTGCGCATGTACAGTGTGATTGAAACTTCGTGGTCCGTGCGCAGAAGTCGGTTTTCGGCTCTCAAAAGAAATTTCAGTTGTATTGTTGATATTTGGCTCTGTTGACTAATGAAAGCCAACCACTGCTTTAGGGAATGAGATGGGGTGTAAATATATTTTTTAAAGTGCTAGTTTATAAATTTACAGATGGCTTGCGGATGATTAATGGGTTTAGAAGCCTCAGTTCACATTGATTTTTAAAATTAATTTTAAAAAGAAAATCCTCACCTGAGGATATGTTTATTGACTTGAGAGAGAGAGAAAGAAAGACATTGATGTGAGGGAGAAATATCAGATCAGTTGCCCCCAACCGGGGATCAAACCCATAATCCAGTGGTCAGCAAACTCATTAGTCAACAGAGCCAAATATCAACAGTACAACGATTGAAATTTCTTTTGAGAGCTGAAAACCGACTTCTGCGCATGGGCCACAAAGTTTCAATTGCACTGTACATGTGTGCCCGCACGTGGTATTTTGTGGAAGAGCCACACTCAAGGGGCCAAAGAGCCACATGTGGCTCACGAGCCGCAGTTTGCCGACCACTGCCATAACCTTTCCGAGCACGGGATGATGCTCCAACCAACTGAGCCATACTGGCCACGGCCACAGTGATTTTTTAAAAACTAATTTAGTAAGAGGAATTGGCAATTTTTGCTAGAAATGCACAGTGTAAGTCAGGCGTCCTCAAACTATGGCCCGCGGGCCACATGCGGCCCGCCGAGGACATTTATCCGGCCTGCCGGGTGTTTTTGCCGTTTCATTTTTTTACTTCAAAATAAGATATGTGCAGTGTGCATAGAAATTTGTTCATAGTTGTTTTTTAAACTATAGTCAGGCCCTCCAACGGTCTGAGGGACAGTGAACTGGCCCCCTGTTTAAAAAGTTTGAGGACCCCTGGTGTAAGTAGTACAATACCAGAGCATAAAGCAAGCTTAAGGCTGCCTTACATCACCATACATTGATTCCATTAAAAACAATAGGAATAAAAGGTCACTGTATAACTTTTCTCCTTGAATTAAATTGCGAATTGATTCATACAAGATGGTTCCAGATCTCTTTTAGGTTCTCAGCCCATGAGCCAGCACTTACTATGGAGGCTGGATGAGTAAGGACACTCCATGTTCACTGCTTAGCAGCCACTGCCACCCTCATGTACCCTGTTCTTAATGTTTCGGTTATCTTTTTTAATATTTTTAAAAGTTGATTTGAGAGAGAGGAAGGGAGAGATAGAAACATCGATTGGCTGCCTCCTGCATGCCCCTTACTGGGGGTGGAGCCCGAAACCCGGGCATGTGCCCTGACTGGGAATTGAAAAGTGACCTCCTGGCTCATAGGGCAATGCTCAACCATTGAGCCCTAGTGGCCGGGTGTCGGTGGTTTCTTATTAAAATGATTTCCACTGGGATTCTCATTAGGGTGAGTCAGTCTCGGGAATAAGATTAAGAAAGGATCTTTTTTTTTTTTTTTTTTTGATGTTGCTTTAAATTTTAATGCGAACTCGGGAATAGATTTGTGAACAGCAAGGTAACGCAAAGGCCATGAAATATTGATTCTGTACATTTTCTTATGCATTTTTATTCTCCAATTTAGTAAATTTTTCATCTTGCCTGCACTTAGAGGTTGCCTATGAAGTCATTACTGCCAATTGTATTAGCTGTTGTAAATAAATAATCGTCGCCCGAGCTGTTTGTATGATGGGAGGTGGACAGGACCCTGTTTCTTCTGAGCACTAACTTCCCACAGCCCAGCCCATGGAGGATGAAAAGGGATGATCACAATTTTCCATAGAGCACAATAGCATACACTAAGAAAGGATCTATTGATGTGTGGTTGGCTGGAGCAGTTGCATTGTCTCTGTGCTATTTGATGCAGCTGTTTTCTGTCCTTAATAGACACTCACTCTTCTGACTCCGCCTAATCGCACCAGGAGGTGAGATCCCGCCAGGCAGGAGCCCTGACCCAGGAGGGTCGTGGCTACGAAATCCTTTCCAGGAGATCGTTTCGTCCGCCTGCATCATCACACGGGGATTTTCAACAGTTTAGGAAAACACCATCTAACAACAATTAGAAATTAACTTTCCAAGATGAAAAAGGAGAGTCATTTAGAAATAAGAGCAACAAAGGAATATGTTTAGAAAAATGTAATAATACACAGTCACTTATCCAATGACTCACATTTTGCCAAAAAATTACCAAGGAGAGAAGGAAAAAGAAGTTAGCAAGGAAAATGCCTGTCTCCACGCCCCAACGCTGTCTCCCCATGTGGGGTGTGGGGGGCTGTTAGGCCCTCCTCAGGACCTTTGGGACTGAGACTTGTAAGGTGATGCCACTCGTTCCCATAAGCTTTCTGTCTGATTTCTCACGCAGCCCAAACAAGAACAGGTGTGGGTGCAAAGGTGACACGCAGACCTACTGATAGTAGCATCAGGTGACAGATAACAGCCAGGGACACACATACAGAGACTTGAGGAACTAGGGAAGCATCACTGGGCTATTCAGCGAGGCCACTGCCTGGATGGTGCATTGCAGGTGAGGTGACCGCCGGCCGTGAGTAAAATAAATAACGATTCTTGCCCCTTTTACGTGGTCAGTGAACATGCCAAATACATTTAAATTCTATCAAAAGTGACTTAATTTTTAAAAACATTTATTGGTTCTTTTTGTAAATTTTATTTACTTTTTAAATAATTTGAGAGAGATATTTATTGTTGAGATTATTACATATGTCCCTCTTCTCCCTCCCACTGTCCCCCTCCACCTGGTTCCCACCCTGACCCAGGCCTTCACCACTCTATTGTCTATGTCCACAGGTAATACACATCCTATATAATAAAAGGCTAATATGCAAATCGACTGAATGGCAGAATGACTGGTTGCTATGACACTCACTGACCACCAGGGGGCAGATGCTCAATGCCGGAGTTGCCCCATGGTGGTCAGTGTGCTCCTACAGGGGGTGCGCAGCTCATCCAGAAGCCAGGCTCACCGCTGGCGAGTGCAGAGGCGGCGGGAGCCTCTCCCACCTCCACAGCACTAACTTCCCACAGCCCAGCCCACGGAGGATGAAAAGGGATGATCACAATTTTCCTCGCTAAGGATGTCCGACTGATGGCTTAGGGTAGTGGTTGGCAAACTCATTAGTCAACAGAGCCAAATATCAACAGCACAACGATTGAATAGCCCAGTGATGCTTCCCTAGTTCCTCAAGTCTCTGTATGTGTGTCCCTGGCTGTTATCTGTCACCTGATGCTACTATCAGTAGGTCTGCGTGTCACCTTTGCACCCACACCTGTTCTTGTTTGGGCTGCGTGAGAAATCAGACAGAAAGCTTATGGGAACGAGTGGCATCACCTTACAAGTCTCAGTCCCAAAAGTCCTGAGGAGGGCCTAACAGCCCCCTACACCCCACATGAGGAGACAGCGTTGGGGCGTGGAGACAGGCATTTTCCTTGCTAACTTCTTTTTCCTTCTCTCCTTCTCGCTAAGGATGTCCGACTGATGGCTTAGGGCAGTGGTTGGCAAACTCATTAGTCAACAGAGCCAAATATCAACAGCACAACAATTGAAATTCCTTTTGAGAGCCAAATTTTTTAAACTTAAACTTCTTCTAATGACACTTCTTCAAAATAGACTCGCCCAGGCCGTGTTATTTTGTGGAAGAGCCACACTCAAGGGGCCAAAGAGCCGCATGTGGCTTGCGAGCCGCAGTTTGCCGACCACTGGCTTAGGGAAAAGGGCCTAAGCCATAAGTCGGACATCCCCCTGGGGCTCCCAGACTGCGAGAGGGTGTAGGCCAGGCTGAGGATACCCCCCCAACGAGTGCACGAATCTCGTGCACCAGGCCTCTAGTATGCATATAAGATCTTTGTTTAATCTCTTCCCACCCTCCACTTCCTTCCCTCTGAGAATTGTCAGTCTGTTCTATTTCCATGACTCTGATTCTATTTTATTTACCAGTTTATTCTGTTTATTAGATTTCTTATTCATTTATTTTGATTTTTAGATTCAATTGTTGATAGGTATGTATTTGTTGCCATGTTGTTGTTCATATTTTTTATCTTTTTCTTCTTCCTCTTCTTTTTTTTTTTTTAATATATTTTATTGATTTTTTTACAGAGAGGAAGGGAGAGGGAGAGAGAGTTAGAAACATCGATGAGAGAGAAACATCGATCAGCTGCCTCCTGCACACCCCCACCTGGGGATGTGCCCGCAACCAAGGTACATGCCCCCGACCGGAATCGAACCTGGGACCCTTCAGTCTGCAGGCCGACGCTCTATCCACTGAGCCAAATCGGCCAGGGCTTCTTCCTCTTCTTAAAGTATATCCTTCAATATTTCATATAATACTGGTTTGGTGGTGATGAACTCCTTTAGCTTTTTCTTGTCTGTGAAACTCTTTATCTGACCTTCAATTCTGAATGATAGCTTTGCTGGGTTTTGTAATCTTGGTTGTAGGTCCTTGCTATTCATCACTTTGAATATTTCTTGCCACTCCCGTCTGGCCTGCATAGTTTCTGTTGAGAAATCAGCTGACAGTCGTATGGGTGCTCCCTTGTAGGTAACTAACTGTTTTTCTCTTGCTGCTTTTAAGATTCTCTCTTTGTCTTTTGCTCTTGGCATTTTAATTATGGTGTGTCTTGGTGTGGTCCTCTTTGGATTCCTTTTGTTTGGGGTTTTCTGTGGTTCCTGTACTTATAAGTCTATTTCTTTCACCACGTGGGGGAAGTTTTCTGTCATTATTTCTTCAAATAGGTTTTCAATATCTTGCTCTCTCTCTTATTCTGGCACCCCCATAATTCGGATGTTGGTACCCTTGAAGTTGTCCCAGATGCTCCTTACACTATCTTCATATTTTTGGATTATTTTTTCTTTTTGCTCTTCTGGTTGGGTGTTTTTTGCTCCCTTGTATTTCAAATCATTGATTTGATTCTCAGAATCCTCTACTTCACTGTTGAATCCCTGTATATTATTCTTTATTTCAGTCAGAGTATGCTTTATTTCTGACTGGTCCTTTTCCATATTTTTGGAGGTTTCCAGAAGATTCTTGGGTAACTATAACTGTGGTTTTGAACTCTGTATCCAGTCATTCGCTTTCTTCCATTTCATTTCTGACCTGTTTCTTTGTCTCTGCATTTTGGCTGCTTCCTGTGTTTGTTTCTGTGCATTGGGCAGAGCTGCTGTGTCTCCTGAGTTGGTAGAGTGGCCTGTGGAGTAGGTGTCCTATAGGGCTCAGTGGTTCATCTGGGAGCTCTAGGTGCACCCCGTTGTGGGCTGTGAGCACAGCCTTATTGTAGTTGAGATTTGATTGCCGTTGGAGTCACTGGGAGGAATTGACCTTCAAGCCAATTGGCTGTGAGAATCAGCTGCGACTACAGAGACACCCCTACGGGGCAGGACTTGCTTCAGGGGGGCTTTGGCGCTCACTGAGTCTGCCCCCTGAGTGTGTCCCTTGTGGATGTGAAGAGTTGTAATCTGGTGTGGTCTCACATTGACCCCTGGGTACACTGGCTCTTGGGTCTCCAGGGAGGTGCAAAGTCAGCCACTGCCTGGGACCATCCAGCAGGAACTACGGAGAGATCTGTGGATTCCTCCTCTTTGTATCGGGTTTGGAAGTGCCCAGACGAGGCCCAGCTGTGAAGCAAGGCAGGCAGGTGCTAGTGCAGGTGCTGGTGCTGGGTCTTGGGCCTTTTGTTAGGTTTGGGCTCCCTGACCCAGCTGCAGCTTGTTTGAGAGAATTTAGCCTGAGTAAGGACAGGCCATTCAGATGCAAAAGCTGCTGCCCACAGCTTGGGTGGGGTTGTAAATTGGATGAGGGGTCTTAGGGAATCATCAGGGCGGAGCAAACAGAAATGGCTGCCAGTCAGCCCTGCTGGGGAGGTCCCAGCACAGGAACAATGACCGCTGCGAGCACCTCTGTCTGGAAGGAAGCCGCCCCGGAGTTCCTGCCCCGATGCCAGACAATCCAGTTCCCCCTCATATGTGTCTGTGTTCCCCAGAGGCTCACCCTGGGGCTGGAGCTCAGAGGAAGCAGGATCTTGTAAGTTCAGTTCGAGGTGCCGGCCTGTTAAGAGGAACAGCTGGGTCTCCAGCAGCCTGTGTGTCACTGAGCCCCAATCCACACTGGTTTTTACAGTCGTAGTTCTCACTGCCCATAGGGGCTTCTTTCCCAGCTCTGGGACCCTGAACTGGGGGTCTGGTGTGGGGCTGGGACCCCTTGCTCCTCCGGGCAGCCTCCACAGAGACGATCTCCCTCCCAATTAAAAAGCTGGACCAGCCCTCTCCCCTCCCACTTGTCTTTCTTCTTTACTTCTCTAGTTGTGGGGCTTCCACTCAGCCAGCTTTCCAGTGGTTCTGATGATGGTTCTTCTGTATTTTACTTGTAATTTTGATGTGCTTGTGGAAGGTGGCGGGTACCAGCGTTTACCTTTGCCGCCATCTTCCGTCCTACGTTTCTGCTTCCACCTCTTGGGTCTTGGTGGAGGGAGCTTAACTTCTCTGAAACATTCGTTTATAACATCGCGCTCCGCCGACATGATGTAGGAGTGAGGTGCTGCTGTGTCTACCATTGCTGAGAGCTCACGGCTGTTCCTGCGTTGTTCGAAGCAGCATGGGGGGCGTCCAGGCAGGATCATAGCTCTCACTCCGTGCAAGACCCCGAGGCAGTGAAATTGCTTCCATCGGGGTGACGGGGCGGCTCAGATCTCCGCGCCTTCAGTGGGTTTGTGGGGCGTGGTGACAGATCTCACCATCCCAGCCCTTCCGTGCCCCTTCCTAGAAGACTGCCTACTGCAGTCCTGTTTCTGTGGAGAACACCCGGGAACATGCAGGAAAGCAGTGGAGAGAGATGAACTTGGACGTCTCTGAGCTGACACTGCTGTTGGCACCGCGGGCGGACCACGTGGGGAAGGCCGCCTGTCCATTCCTCCAGGTGCTGATGGAGACCGGGACACTGAGTTCCCTTCATACAATGCCAATTCCCAGCCAAGTCACTCCAGACCTTGGAAAACAGACTCTAAGGTAGCGTGTGGTATCCCGGGGGAACAAACCATGATGTAGATCGCAGAGTGAGGACTGCACCGGATGGCTGCTCACAGCAGGAGCCGGCCCAGGTCACCAGGGACGGCCAGGAGAGAGCCCTGCTGCACCCCGTGTGCCCGTGAATGCTCCCCGAGACGCACCTGTGATGTTCCCGGCAGGACCTGCTGCTGCTCCCCAGCTCAGGGAACCCGGGTCCTTCAGTCAGAAGCCGACGCTCTGTCCACGGAGCCCAACCGACGAGGGCGGGAGCATCTCCGTGAGCTTTTGCGCAATAAGCAGCGCTCAGCACTCCGGGGAGCAGCTCGGCCACCCTGAGGACGCACGGGCAGACTGGGGACTGTTGATGTCATTTCGTAGTGACCACAGCGTTTGGGGGTTCCTCCTTCAGGTTCGTTTGCCACAGGCCGGGTGCTATGTCACGGCGGATGGCAAAGGTCAAGAATGGGGAGCAGTGCCGGCCTGGGGTGGGCCCCATTTAATTGGTGATGATGACGAGAGAACCCAGTGAGGCGGCCCGCAACAATGAGAACTTGAGACCAGCGGTTCCTGACGGGGGCACACGTCCCAGGGGGGCAATCTGACTTAAAGGGGGCGATTCGAGAATTCGTTATGAACAGTGAAGTTTTTGCATTTCTTGTGGGTCTAGGGGCCTCATAGACAGCATGTAAATACTTGTGACATTTATGCATTTCAGTTCTCTATGTTTTGAACTTTGCTATTTTTTCATGTCACTTCATATTATTATGATGTTTTTAACAGTTTCTTAGTGATTTCTTCCTCAGGACCCCCACGGTCCTTTCGTCCTTTTAGTTTTCTCTTTCGTGGCTGCCAGTTCTTCGGAAGCTTGTGTAGACGAAGTTCATGGCCTTTCAGGCTTCCTCCCCGTGAACAGGGGTCACTTTTTGAGTAAGAATTCTATGTCACAGGAGGGGGGGGCCATCGGATTTGAGAGATGCTGAGGGGGGGCACGGCCAAAACGAGGTGGGAACCACGGGGCAGAGGGAGTGGTGGGCGATTGGTTCCCATGTCAGCTCAGGCCCCTCCTCACTCATCCATCCGGCAGTAGCTCGACCTGAGTTTCATAAGACGAAGTCTTTGGACGCGCGGTGTGTTCTGTGCCAGGGCTGACCCAGTCCCAGCGATGCCGGCGTCTCCTGTCGCGTGTTCACCCCGAGCTCCGGCTCCCTGTCTGAGCCTCGCGCGTCGGCTCGGGTCATCGTCACAACCACCTGCTGAGAGCCCTCCGACGACTTCCCAGAGACTCAGGGTTACAGCCAAACTGCACCAGCGCCTCCACGGCCGGCACAATGGTGCCCATCCCGGCCTCATGTCCCGCTTTGTTCCCACGCTCAGCGCGCAGAGCTCACGTCCCTCCCGCCTTCCCCCAGCATCCCGCTGGGCGTGGGTGCCTCCTCCTGTCCTTCTCCCAGGGAGGCTCCTGGACAACTCTGTGTAAAGACCCTCCTCCACACCACTCTGTTTTGTCCCCATCAGAACACCTAATACCCCCTGAAAATTTTCATACTAATTAATTAAAAAAAAAATCTCTCCACCAATAAGAATGTTATCTTCCTGAGAATTTGGACCAAACGTATTGGTTATTATTATGTTTCCAGCTCTTAAAACAGTGCTTGGCACCCGTTAGGTATTCGATAAAGGAATGAACTCTGGTTGTTGGGCCAGGAAGCTGAAGCACAGAGAGGTTAGGATATCTGTCTCAGGACACACAGCTCCCAAAGGATTTATCCAGGCTTGAGGGCAAAGCCCATTTTCTAACCACCGTGCTATCAGACAACAATTACAGAATTTCTTTACATTGGACTTGAGCTCAGGTAAAGATTATAATGAAAACGAAACTTTGATGCCCAAGAGGGGAATCCTGGTTTTGCTTTAGTCTCTGAAGTTAACCAAGTGGCGAAGAGCTGTGTTATGAGCTGCTGGGCGTGAAGCACACTTCCAGAAGTGCTGGGTTTCCCGACTCGGTCAGGACCGGCCGCGCCATGAACCTGTCCCAGGTCCTAATCGCTCGGTAAAGACAGACGCTTTCATTTCTCTGGCAGCTGAACTGAGGAGTGAAGCTTCAATAGACACACAGATCCACGTATTCTCTTGTGAGAAGTTTAACTGTGAGCGTAGAAAGAGCAACTAATTCATCCGCCCACCTTCTGGGTGTCCGCACGTGTCTATTCTAAAACAGTGGCCGTGCAGTTAGCAGAGAGCACGCAGGGTGGGGCCTGTGTTACCTCCACCATGTGCTGAGCTTTGTGTAAGGACTAACATGTGATTTTTGAGTTCTTCCAGTTCCTTCTCGGAAGCTCCTTTTACGTACGTCACACCCTGCGAAGGTTAATGGAACGACTGGTTTTATTGGATCGGCTAAAAGGGACCAGGTTGGTTTTAAAAAGTTATGCAGCAAATAATAAAAATGGTAACAGGAAATACACCCTGTAGCATGAATACTGTTTCCTGAGCCTCCCGAAGCCCAGCTTTACCATCGTCACAGGAGCCTTAGCCTGGGCCCGACCAACGTGTGACACGAACACAGGTGACACAGGGTGAAGTGTGCATGTACATGCGTGTACGTGCGTGTATGTGTGAGTGTGCTAACGTGTGTATATAAGTGTGTATTGTCTTTGTGTGTATGAGTGTGTGTGTGTGAATGTGTGTATGCGAGTGTGTCTATGTGTGTGCATGTGTGTGAGTATATGTGAACATGCATGTGAGTGGGTGTATGTATGTGTGAATGCGAGTGTGTCGTGTGTGTGTGCACATATGTGAGTGTTGTGTATAAGCGTGTGAGAGTGTATCTGTAAGTGTGTGTGTTTTGTGTCTGTGTGACTGTGGATGTGAATGTGCGTGAGTGTGTGCATACGTGTGTGTTCGTGTGTGTGTGTTTATAAGGACGTGAGTGTGTGTTTGTGTCAGTGTGGCAGGCACAGCCCCTCTGTGGTCCTGCTTCTCTGACCTCCTGACACTGAGCACTTCCCTTGCTTCTTCAGCGACTGTCCCAGAGATTAGCTTCCTCCTTTGGCAACAGAGAAAGCTGAGGAGGCGGGCGGGGGGGATGGGGGAGGGACCGGGGACATGGTCCCCAGAGGTACTGCTCCCCTAAACCAAGAAGCTGCTCACACTGCTGGGTCCCCAGGTGGGTCTCCGTTCGTCTTTCCCCATGAAAATGCCGCTGTGCTCTGCCGCTTGGCAGACAGAAACCGCGTGGCTATCAGCCGGCTCTCAGGCTGCCATGTAGGTGGACGTGTGTTATGTGTTTACAGAGGATTTTTTTTAAAAAGTGTGTTTCAGTTGTTCAAAGAGTGAAAAAAAAAAAAAAGGAAAATAATAAAAAGAAGGAAGGGAGGGAGAGAAAAGAGAAAGGGTAGCCCAGCTGGCCTGGTTCAGTGGTCGACCTATGAACCAGGAGGTCAGGGTTCAGTTCCCGGTCAGGGCACAGGCCCGGTTGCGGGCTCCATCCCCAGTGGGGGTGTGCAGGAGGCAGCCGGTCCGTGATTCTCTCTCAGCATTGATGTTTCTATTTCTCTCTCCCTCTCCCTCCTCTCTGAAATCAATAAAATATATATTTTTAAAGGAGAAGAAAGGGTTTGCCTGACCTAGAAATGGTTCCCACACCATCAGCCTGCCCCTTGCTTCTGAGTGAGTGCGCGGAACAGCCGAAAACGCAGCGATGGGAAAGGTCGCTCATCCTCTCCTTCCTCATCGCTCTTCCTCGGCTTCTGTTTCTTTTAAAATATCACCAAGCAGCTGCAGAGGGCGCACTCCCCTTAACGTACGCCTTTCTAACCACTTCCCAGAGGACAGGTTTTATGAGTAAAAACTAGTGTCTGAGAGGAGAGGGAGCGTGGGACAGCTTTTCTCCCCTCTGACAATGCGAGGAAGCAGAATCTATAAAGGGCACAGGGAATGCAGTCTCTTTCAGCTGACAGAAAAGTCAATCTCTATGACTTCCTTTTTTAAAAATAAGATTGATTTCAGAGAGGAAGGGAGAGGGAGAGAGAGAGAGAAACATCAATAATGAGAGAATCATTGATCAGCTGCCTCCTGCACGCCCCCTACTGGGGATCAAGCCCGCAACCCGGGCATGTGTCTTTGACTGGAATTGAACCTGGGACCCTTCAGGCTGCAGGCCGACGCTCTACCCACTGAGCCACACCAGCTAGTGCTATGGCTTCCTTTCTTTAGGTGGAGCTGGAGTCGCCAGGCCCATGTCCTCCCTCACAGACGGCGGTTTTTCAGTTTGTTACATTCTTGGGACTCCTTTTCCCTCACGTGTGTGTATGTGTGTGTGTTTCAATATCAGCCTTGTCTATAACGCACGCTGCATATGCCATTTCAAAGTTTTCTAGTAGTCAACATTAAACAAGAACAAGAAACAGGTCAAAATAATTTTAAAATAGACCCTATTTACCCCAACTTATCAAATTTCCATCCTTTTAATGTATGGCCAATAGAACAGCATTAGTGCCATGTTTTACACTCCTCTTTTGGCACCAAGTCCCCTGAGTCTGGTGTGTGTCTTGCCCTCGGGCACGTCTCCACGCGCCAGGGGCTGCTGACCTGCACACAGCTCTCCTCTCCTTCCTCCAGCCACAGCCCCCAGCCCAGCGAAGCCACAGAAATCCGTGTTCCCCCCAGGTGCCCTGTGGCGGGGCCCGTGTCTAGTCGTCTGCTGATTCGGGTCACGCGGGAAAACCGGGAAGCGACGCGTGTTCCTTGGGGGAGACTGTCCCCTCTCGTGCTGAGGCCTTGTCAGTGGAATGGAAATCTGTTTCTCAGCCAGCCCACTTCTCAGTGGCTCTAACTCCCTCTGCTTCAGCGGGAGGGAGGGATGCCGAAACCTCCCTCGGTGTTTCCCGAGGGTCCTGAGAATGCCTTGTAGCCTTGCTTCCCACGGGCCAAGGACCGTGTGACAGCTGCTCACCTAGGTATCTCCACTTCATGTGGGGTACTGTTATGACCTCTGTTTAACCTTGAGGATGCGTGGGTCAGGGAGTGTCCCCGGGACCCAGCCAGGACCCCGCAGAGCAGGGATTTCATGCTGGGTCTCATGACCTCCGATGGTGGCTCCTTTGACTTTATGCTCCGTGTTTCCCAAGTTGTGGGCCTGTGAACCACGAGGTGAGGATGCTGGTGAAGAGCAGAATTCTGCCGGTGGAGAGAGTGTCAGCAGGTCTCTCCGTCGTACAGGAACCAGGAAACCCACCCCTGAGGCCGGGGGCTGGTGGTTTCTCCGTTGAGTTTCCAAGACCAGAACCAGGGCCTTCTGATGCCGCACGTGGGGCTCTCCCTCTGCAAGGAAATGTCTCCGGATTTAAACTCCGGTTCACAGGCCATTAACGATCCTCTCTGAAGAGGAGGCGAGAGGTTTCAGATTCTTCTCAGATCAAAAAAGAACTGACATCAAAAGGTTTGCTTGGGGTCATTTGCCTCCTCCTGACTTTGACTTGGCCTTGGTCTATACTTAGCATTTCATTTTCAGCCCTGCAACCTTGTGGAGGGCCAGCCAGAGGCCACGGTTGCTGCCGGGCCTGGTGGTCACGCCGAGGCCAACGCTATCTCTGCACCCTGGAATCCCCGCTCACCTCGGGGTGCCTGGGACCCGCCCTGGGAGGTGCGGTCGGAGTGGAGGGCTCCCTGGCTTGTGGCTCCGAGGAGGTCTGGGCTCCTGTCTCTCACGTTCAGGTTCCCATTCTGCTTCACTTTCTCCCCTGGAGCTGGTTCAGAGGAGAAAGGCCTTTCCGCGTGTGTGTGGTTGAGCTGTTTTTATAGATTGTTTTTATTGATTTCAGAGGAAGGGAAAGGGGAGAGAGAGAGAAACATCACTGGTGAGAGAGAATCATGGATCGGCTGCCTCCTGCACGCCCCCCCACTGGGGATCAGCCTGCAACCTGACATGTGCCCCGACTGGGAGTCGAATCCCTGGTTCATGGGTCGACGCTCAACCCGCACACACTGCCCTCCTGGCGCAGGACCCCGCCTGGTGCTTCCTTGTTGCTCTGACCTGTCCTCCCACGCTGTGGCCGTGGCCGCGGCCGGAGGGAGAGGCCGGCCTGTGTGGGCCTGGGGCTGGCGTTCACCTCTGGGATGTGACACATTCTGCTTACGTGGCCGTGGTCTGAGGGTGAACTCCCAGGACTAGAAGGGAACAGTCTAGAGACTGCCCACGGCCAACGCAACAGCCATTTCCTCTCCCGGCTGCTCTGTGCAGGTGGAGCAGTGGCCCTCGTGAGTCACAAACATCCTACTTCCTTTCACAGTTTTGAGGCTACACATGTGACCCAGTCCCGGGGAAACCGCTGCGAGCTTCGGGGGATGATTCCCTCCCCCCCCTACCTCCCCCTTTGGAAGGTGGTGTGTGGGCTGTGGCGTGTGGGGCTGCAGCAGCCATGGTGAGGCCATGGGGACACAGAGGTGTGAGAACAACAGGGGAACTCAGGAAGCGCTGGCTGCATCGGGCTGTGAATGAGCCAATCCTACCTCGGACCGTTGGTTCTCGGGAGGGTGTCCGTCGGTGAAGACATTTTGTCGCGTGTTCTGTTCGTGGCTGATGGCGATGACTTTGCTGACAGGGAAACGCCGCTTCTCCGGGCTGTGCTCGAGCTGTGGTCGTTGCTGCTCCATGAGATGAATGCTCCTCGCTCTTTGTGGACGTGAGGAAACGCAAGTTCAGAAACGTAGTGTTTTGTCCAACAACGTGGCAAGCAATGTCCTTATGCCTACGTTTTAGTCAAAGTGACACCCTACCGTTACCTTTAATCAGTGGTTCCCACGTGGGCACATGCCCCACAGGGGGGCAATGTGATGTTTAAGGGGGGCGATTCCAGAATGAGTAATTAACAGTGAATGTTTTGCATTTCTTTTGGTCCTAGGGGCCTCAAATACAGCATGTAAATACATATTGTGACATTTATACATTTCAGTTCTCTATTATATGTTTTGAAACATTATTTTTTCATGTCACTTCATATTATTATTATTTTTTAACAGTTTCTTAGTGACTTCTTCCTCAGTCCTCCCACGGTCCTTTTGTTCTTTTATTTTTCTCTTTCACGGCTGCCAGGTTCTTTGGAAGCTTGTTTAGACCAAGTTCATGGCCTTTTAGGCTTCCTCCCTGTGAATAGGAGTCACTTTTTGAACAACAAGGATTCTGTGTCCCGGGGACGGGCGGGGGGGGGGGGGGGGCTCCTCCAGGATGTTAGAGATGCCCACGGGGGGGGGGGGGGGGGGGGGGGGGGGGGGGGGCGGGGGGCGTGGCCAGAAGCAGGCTGGGAACCACGCCTTGGCAGGGTGGAAGGGGTGGCAGGAACCTGAGGGTGGTGCTTCTCTCCACGGGGGACGTGACCTTTGACTCATAGCCCTCAGGAAATCTGGGTTTTTATTTTAGTGTTTGATCCTCGCTGATGCAAGCCTTTTATTTCTGTTGCCCGTTGCACAGGGCTGTTCGAGGTTCTGTCTATAAAAGGCAGCCAGCAGAGCACCTCAGATGCGTGCCTTCCGCGGTGCCATTGCCGTGGCTGCTAACTTGGTCTTTTCCGCGTCGCCCTCTGGAGCCCATCCCTAGAAGCTCTAATTTGGGGACCGGAGCTGAAACAGCTCAACGGGATCTCGCTTGCTTGTCATTTAAATAGCTGAGCCCCTGCCACGGCCGTTCAGCCTCTCGTCTTTCAGTCAGCTCAGCAGTTCTTCTTCCACACTCGGCTTATTTGTGAACGCAAAGCCTCCTTTTCTTCATCCGCTGCAATCGGCCTCTATAAACAGCACCAATGCAGGAGGAGGGCGTGGACTCCACATTCCTGTGATAAGTGACCTCAGCGGGAACCGCAGGACCCACAGGAGCGGAGCACGCGGTCCCCACAGCTCCCAGAAGGCACGGAGGTGTGCGCCCGGGTCCCGGCGCCCGTGACTCGCTGTTGGACCCTGGCAAGTGACTCGCCTGCCCTTTGCCTCAGTTTCCACATCTGTAAAATGGGAGTGATAGCAGTGCTGACTCACAAACAGGACTAGTGACAACATGTGCAGAGCCCCTTGTTCAAATTTCGGTGAAATGACAATGCTGGGCCCCCTGTTCCAGTTTCGAGGTGACAACACTAGATCGTCGATCCAAGCATGAGGCCCCCCTGAGTGTGGGGCCCAGGGCCCGGGCCCTGGTCATAGGACCGTTGTGAGGATGAAGTGAATTCTTGTATTTAAAGCCCTTAGTGTAGTGCCTGGCACAGGCGGGATCTGGGTGAATGTTAGTGAAAACTGAAAAAGAAACAGCTAGGGCCTGGCCAGCGTGGCTCAGTGGTTGAGCGTCCACTACGAGCCAGGAGGTCACGGTTTGATTCCCGGTCAGGGCACCTGCCCGGGTTGTGGGCTCGATCTTCAGTGTGGGGCGTGCAGGAGGCAGCCAATCAGTGATTCTCTCTCATCATTGATGTTTCTCACTCTCCCTTCCTCTCTGAAATCAATAAAACAGTAAAAATAAAGAAGCGGTTAGTGAATCTGGGAACTGAAGACACGGTCACTGGCTCGGGGAAGGTGGGGTCGGTGGGAAGCGAGGTTGGGCCCTGCCCGTGGCCCCGCACCGTTCACTCACACATGCTCACACCGTGCTTGCTTCAGGAAGGCCTGTCATCAGCCGGCACTTTCTGACGCCTTTAATGTCCCACGCTCAGCCGTGGGCATGGCAGTGCCTCGTGAGCTTGGTGTGTTGTTATTTACTTTCACCTATAAAACTCCAGACTAGACCTGGGCAAGTGCTAGCTCTGTCAGTGGGCGGCCATGTGATTAAGCCACGTGATTAAGCCACATGAGTTTAGAAGAGTCGAGTAAACGACATTGGGATCTTGTCATCAAAAATGAACGAAACGTACGAGTGTAAATCATTTTTAGAAGATAAATGTACGTTTAAATGATGCATGGGGACTCAACCAGGGGTGACGTAGGTGATTTAAACGAAATCTTCTGGTTTGAGTATTTGTAATGTAACCCCAGGGGCCCCGATTCATTGTCACTTGTGGGCCCAGCCAGGAAGACCAGCTTAAAGCTTCTTGAGCTTTAGTTCTTAACCTGCCCTTAAAGAGACTCATCAGAAACATCTCAGGTTGAGGACAGATACAATTTTCTTGAAATCTTTGTTTGAAAAACCCAACTGGAGTACAAAATACTGTCTATATTTTCATTAATCTTCATTTACTTTTTTTCTTGGTTAAAAGGGAATGTCATTCTTGCTCTTTGTGAATTTCAGAACCTAAATTTGGGAAGAGAATTCTAAAGGCACGCTAATTGGGCTCTGCAGAGAGTTCTTTAAGATTTTGACTATATACGTAATTGTAGCATTCAGAGTATGAATTCGCTGTCATTAGTCTAGAAGGCTTTTTAAAGCAATACGCCTTTTTTCATGGGCAGGAATGTTTTCCTGACAGACAAACAGCTTCCATGGCATGGACCTCGGCCCTGACGGGCACTGGGCATAGACTGGTCTAATTCGAGTGACTTGGCTGAATTTGGCCAATGGTGAAATACTCGGATTCTTATCTCGGTCACAAGCACCTGAGGAAGGCTTCTTGCTGGTTCGTGAAGCCCTCGCTGCTGGTAGATGCAATGCATTCATTCTCAAAGCTCCCAGGAGGCCCCGCCGACGTGGCTCCGCGGTGGAGTGTTGACCCAGGAGGTCATGGGTTTGATTTCGGTGAGGGCACAGCCTGGGTTTCGGGTTCCATCTCCACCCAGTAGGGGGCCTGCAGGAGGCAGCCGGCCAATGATTCTCTCTCATTGATGTTTCTATCTTTCTCCTTTCCTTTCTCTCTAAAAATCAATATAGCCATACTCAGTGTGGCTCAGTGGATAAAGCATTGACCTGCAGACCAAAGGGTCCTGGGTTCGATTCCGGTCAAGGGCACGTACCTGAGTTGCAGGCTCCTCCCTGGCCCTGGTTGGGGCGTGTGCAGGAGGCAACCAATTGATGTGTTTCTCTCACATCAACATTTCTCTCTGTCTTTCCCTCTCTCTTGCACTCCCTCTAAAAATCAATGGAAAAATATCCTCGGGTGAGGATTAAAAAAATCAATATAAACATGTTTTCTTAAAAATAATAAAGTGCAGAGGAGAGGCCCGGACCTTCGCTGGGCTCTCTGCCGCAGGACAAGGTCGTGTCTATCCGCCGCCTCTTCCAGGAAGCCTTTCCTCCTGTTGGCTGGGCCCCGGTGGGAGGCCGCCCTCTGTGGAGCTCACACCCTGTTTCCGTGTCTCCTTTGAGAGGCGAGGCAGCCACTCGCTTGTGGCCGATACTGCAACTTTTAAGTGTGTTTTTAAGAAGCAGGGGACGTATCTGAGGCTCCGCTTTAGTCCGAATGCGACCACTGCTCAGGCACACACGTCTGTGTGGGCGAGTCCGCGCAGCTAAAAATGGGAAGCGGACAGGTGTCCCCGAGGCCCGGCCATCCACACCGGCTGCATTCCGGGCTTTCAGGAGGAGGCGCCGATGCCCGCCACTATTTTGGGCCGTGATGGCTTAATTCGAGAAGCGTTTGGACGCACAAACCACGGTCTCTTCCTGCCGCGGTCTGGGTGTCTTGGGCTCCCAGTGTCACCGGCGGAATGGGCTCCGCTTGGGCAGGAGCACCGGTGACTAAGAGGCTCGGGGACGTTGTTGGCTCTGGTCACCGGCTCCACGGGAAGAGGAAGAGGGATTGTCTTCCTTCTTTTCCTGCCGGTGGCTGTCAAGTGTATTTTTGGTTTCTTACAAACCCGTGGACTCTTCACTGAATCCAAACCAGGGAAGGAGTCCCGAGATAATCATTTTGTCATTTGGGGGCTGTTCCTCCCCCTAGGATGAAGGGATGTAGATTCTACGGAGCTTGGAGAGCATCCGTTTTATTTATTTACTAGAGGCCCGGCGCACGGAATCCGTGTGCAGGTACGGTCCTGAGGCCTGGCCTGCAATCGGGGCCATCTTCCTCGGCTGCCGGCAGCCAGCCCCGCCCCCCGCCACCATCCATCCCCGGTTCCCCATTCGCCATCGAGCGATTGGAGCCTGCCGGCCTGGAAAGGGACCGAGAGGTGGTCAGTGTGCCTCATAGTGACTGGTCGAGCAGTCATTCCGCTGTTAGGGTCAATGTGCATATTACCCTTTTATTATATAGGAGAGAGGCCCAGTGCATGGGTGGGGGCTGGCCAGCCTGCCCTGGTGGGGGCCCCAGATTGGGGTGGGGGTCCCCACTGGGGGGGGGGGGTTGGCCGGTGGGAAGGGCCACGGTCATTCTAGTTTCTGGTTGTCCTAGTTGTTCCACCGTTTCGGTCGTTGAGCTTTTATTATATAGGATTTAAAAAATATATTTTTATTGATTTCAGAGAGGAAGGGAGAGGGAGAGAGAGAAAGAAACATCAGAATCATGGATCGGCTGCCTCCTGTACTCCCCACACTGGGGATCGAGCCCACAACCGGGAATTAAACCGTGACCTCCTGGTTCACAGGTCGTCGCTCAAGCACTGAGCCGCGCCAGCCGGGCGAGGGCATCTGTGTTAGAGCTCTGCCTTCCAGGTGAGGAACTGCGGCAGAGAAGTGGGGGTCGGTGTCCACGTGGCTGAGAGAGCTGGAACCAAGAGAAGGTTTCTCAGCCGCTCGTGCCCTTGATGGAACGCGAGGCCCTGTTCTTGCGTTTTTGTGTTGACGTTTTCACAAGAAGGTGACTTGCTAAGTGGCGTGCCAGCCTCCACTCTGTGTCCTTGACCTTTGACCCAACCTCTGAAAACACTGGCTACGTGGAAACTGATCCTCCGTCGAGAGGTTCGAGTCGGTACTCTGATGGGTTGGATGCCATCGCCGTCACCACCAAGTGCCCGCAGCAGTGTCCAGGCAAGAAGCTCCAAACCCGGAGAAGGTTCGAAGCGCTTGTCTGAGCCCAGGTTCAGGGCCCAGTCCCGGAGCGGCATCACCAAGGGCGGAGACAGTGGTTGGAGGAATGGCCGCATCAGGGTTACTTTGTGCCCGAGAATCATTGCGTGTAGTGAGGAGGGACATGCAGGGCCTGGTGGCAGACGCAGGGGGAGGAGGAAGCAAAGCAGGGAATTCTGGGATAAAAAGTAAAATTCAGCCCTGGCCGGTGTGGCTCAGTGGATAGAGCGTCGGCCTGCAGACCAAACGTTCCCGGGTTCGATTCTAGTCAAGGGCACGTACTTCGGTCGCAGGCTCCTCCCCGGCCCAGGCCCTGGTCAGGGTGCGTGCAGGAGGCAACCAATCCATGTGTCTCTCTCATATCGATGTTTCTCTCTCTCCCCCTCTCTCTTCCACGCTCCGTAAAAATAAATGGAAAAATATCCTGGGGTGAGGATTAACAAAACAACAATAAAAACACACAAAAAAACCCGTGGCTTTTTGGCTACTGATTCTTCACAAAAACAGATGGAGCCTCGAAGGCTGACGTGCAGCCAGGTCTAACTGGGAGGTAAACCCATGTCTCCTAACGTAGCCGCGTCCCCCGGCGTCCGTGTGTCCTTCCCTGCGACACGCTCACATCCCGCGGTCAGCTTAGCTCCGGGCACCCACCAGCTCCAGGGTGGGCCAGGCGGTGCTCCTGTCTGTGCTCAGGGGGCTCCTCGGGGAGGGTCCACCTTAAAGCGAAGGGAGAAACACCTCACGCTGCCAGGAGCTTGGCGGAAAAGGAGCAAGGGCGTCTGGAGCACCTCCGGCAGCTCCCGGAAGGTGACAGCAGCGGGCCTCGCTCTGCAAAGGGACAGAGCTGACCGGCCCCAAGTCCCGCTGTCGATCGGGGGCCTGGGCGGAGGTCAGGGTGGCCCCCCGAGGACGGGAGAGGAGCACACACAGTGACGGCATCGAATGCTGCGCTCCCCTCTGCGCCCAGTGAGCCAGCAGGCGGGTCTGCGGGCGTTTTCACCTCATCGGAGGTCTTCCCGCTCACACACGGGACCCGCTCACACACGGGACCCGCTCACACACTGGACCCGCTCACACACGGGACCCGCTCACACACTGGACCCGCTCACACACGGGACCCGCTCACACACGGGACCCGCTCACACACTGGACCCGCTCACACACTGGACCCGCTCACACACGGGACCCGCTTACACACTGGACCCGCTCACACACTAGAGCAGCGGTTCCCACGGGGGCACACGCCCGGGGCAGGGCGGGGGGCAATGTGATGTTTAAGGGGGCGATTCCAGAATGCGCTATGAACACTGAAGTGTTTGCATTTCTTGTGGGTCTAGGGGCCTCAAGTACAGCATGTAAATAGAATTGTGGCATCTTTATGCATTCCAGTTCTCTATGTTTTGAAACTTTATTTGCTATTTTTTCATGTCACCTCATATTATTACTATGTTTTTAACAGTTTCTTAGTGACGTCTTCCTCAGGACCCCCACGGTCCTTTCGTCCTTTTATTTTTCTCTTCCATGGATGCCGTGTTCTTTGGAAGCTTGTGTAGACCAAGTTCATGGCCTTGTAGGCTTCCTCCCCGTGAATAGGAGTCACTTTTTGAACAACAAGGATTCTATGTTGGGGAAGGGGGGGCGGGGGGCTCCAGGATGTTAGACATGCTGGGGGGTGGGAGGTGTCCAGAAAAGGTGGGCCCCACTGGGCTGGAGGTTTGTTACATAAACGCCCGCAGGGCCCTGCCTCCCTCCCGCCTTCACTCCAGAGGCCAACACTCAGGCAGGTCCTCACCAGGATGCGTCTGCATCGCAATGTCTTGCTTTTCCCGTCTGGGCCGCTGCCTGTTGGCTTCCCGCCCTGGAGGACGGGGATTCGGCCCTTTCTCCCTGCACGCCTTCACTCCCGAATTCCAGTGAGATCGACGGTCAGCACCGACAGCATCAAGGCCGAATAGATGTCAGTCGGGCCAAGGCAGAGCCCACCGCCGTGACGGCCCCTGTGTGGCAGCTGCCCCCAGAGCCCACGTGTTTGCTTGTTTGCTTTTTGTCTCATGTCCTTGTCTTTGCTCTTCTGCCGACTGACTGTCTAAATCTCCTCCCGTTCAGTCCAATGAAGTCCATCCCTGACATCCCTACAGAGCCACTGCTGCGGCCGCCGACCTGCCTCTGTGGGGACCGAGGTGGCTGTCCCCTCCTGCTGCCCAGGCCACCCCGTGGCCCCCCTCATGCCGCCTGGAGAGCCCTTCAGCCGCTCTGGTGAGTCGTTGCTGTCTGTGCCCAGGACTCCCTCTTCCCTGGTTCCCGCCACTTTCTGAGAGAAGTGCACGGGAGGTCAATGTTTTTCTAAGACCTTGATCCTCAGACTCGATTGGAAGTGTGCCCAGGTAGGGAATTCCAGGTGGGAAATACGTTTTCTTTGGCATAGTCAAGGCTAGCCCCTCTCCTGGGAACGCCGACACCTCTGACGACTGCGCCTTTGTTTTCTCTCCTCCCGTGCAGCGTGGAACCTGTTTAGATTCCCCGCTTCCCCTGCATTGTTTGTCCGCTCTCTCAGCCTGTGATCACCGCGTCCACGCGTTCACCTGCTTCCCAGCCCCCGCCCTCGTTTCCTGTCGTGTCCTTTCCCCTTTGCCATCTTATGGGTTGACGCCTGTGAGCAAAGCCAACCAACAAAAACACTAACAACACAACCGCCACGCTGCATCTGCGCTTCCCAGGGTTTCAGAAACGGAGAAAGTGGCGCTCCATCCTGCCCGGAAGGAGTGTGGGTCTGGGGTGCAGTGCTTGAGCTCCTCAAGTATCGTTGGAGACAAAGGCTGCAAACTCAAACGCCCTCCAGGCCCGGTAATACTACGCACCGGCCGAGGCCCTGCACCCCCCACCGTGACGGGTGCACCTTGGAGGCCTCGAGTGTCCCAGCCCTTCTAGTCTGGCTCATAGAGTAGACATGGCGCTCACGCTTGGCCAGTGACTGTGGAATGAACGAGTGACTATCCGCTCCAAAGCAGAGGGAGTATTTAATGGAAAAATAAAATATATTTACACAAAAACAATTTTATTGGAGCCCATCCATCCACTTATATAGTATATATGGCTGTGTTTAACAATAGGAATAGCAGAGATGACTAATTGTGAGGGAGACCTATGGCCTGGAAAACCTAAAATATTTGCAGAAAAGTTTGCTGACCGATCTTCCTGATGGACAGACTGAGGCTCGGAGGGTTGGCGGGTCTGGTCTAACTTGTACAGCATTTGGAAGCAGAATCGTAGTTCACACCGAGGTTTTCTAACGTGTCGAATGCCTTTGGGTGTGGTTTCCCCTATATTTTTGCCCCTTTGGAAGAATAATCTCATATAATACAGAGCCAATATGCAAATGGCCATCCCGCTGTCACACTGGGGCCAGGGAACCTGAGGCCAGGCCTGGGGACCTGAGACTGTGCCCCCGCCCTGCAGGGCTTGACGGGCGGGGCTGGCCGGGTCTGGATCTTGCGCGATTTCGAGGTGTGTGAAGGTGGGTGGGGACTTGATTCTGGGTCCCACGGTGTGCCCCAGCCTCTGACAGGAGGGAGATTTTCATATACATTTTACTAATTTTCTTTCATCTCTGACACTTCTGTTATGGAGAAAGGGCAAATAGCAATATTAAAATATTTCCTCTAATTAATTCCCTTTTAATGTGTACGAATTTCATGCACTGGGCCACTAGTTTTACTTGTAAATGCTTATTGTCTTCCCTGTTATTGTAAGTACTTTCCTTGTATTAAATCATTTAACCTCCATGTTCAGGTTGGGGTGAGGCAGGAGCTGGTAAATGCAGGCCTGAGGCTGAATCCAGGCAGCTGTTCGTTTTTGTAAATAAAGTTTTGCCCCAGCTGGTGTGGCTCAGTGGATAGAGCGTCGGCCTGCAGACCAAAGGGTCCCAGGTTCGATTCTGGTCAAGGGCATGCACTTCGTTTGCAGGCTCCTTCCTGGGCCCTAGTTGGGGCTCGAGCAGGAGGCAACCAATCGATGTGTTTCTCTCACGTCGATGTTTCTCTCTATCTTTCCCTCTCTCTTCCACTCTCTCTAAAAATCAATGGAAAAATATCCTCAGGCGAGGATTAACAATAAGTAAGTAAATAAGTAAATAAATAAAGTTTTGTTGGGACACACCACACACATTTGTTTCCTGTCTTTGTCAATGAAGTTGGAGCCCATCCATTCAAAGGTGTCTCCTCTGTGGCTCCCAGGAGGGCAGAGATGAGCAGTTCCCACGAGCCTGTAGCAGCCCATGAAGTGTGAACACAGGTTGTCTGGCCCTTTACAGAGAAGGGCCTGGTGGTGCTGGGACTGCTGACGGTTGCACCAGCGTGAGAGATTTCTTTCTCGGAGACAGCAGGCTGCACAGGTCACACAGCCTGGCAGCGAACGTTAAAGTCTGAGAAAGCGTCTTTAGACCCTTCTCCAAACGCTGCCCACAGATAATAGTATTTCGCGTGCAAATGGAGAAATCCCAGGCCTGCCCAGCTCTGCGGAGTCACTGCCTGGCAGGGCCTGGCAGGGCCTGGTCGTAGTCAAAGGCATGAAGCCAGGATTGAGGCAAATTTGGGAAAGACCAGCCTGGAACAAACTAAGTCTTCCCAAGACGTTTGTTGAGTTGATGAGATCACATTCGTTGAGGCCACAGGCGTGCAGGAGCTGCTGTGGGTCTGATAGGCCGTCGCTCAGAAGCAAGCCTGGCGCTCAGCCTCTGAGAGTCTCCTCCAATCCTATTGAACTCCGCTTTCTGCACCACAGGAAACGGTTATTTACTGTGACAAGGACACAGTACAAGCCGCACGTCCTGCCGCCTCCCAGAGCCTCCGTCCGTGTGCTAATATTCCGATGCGCACACGTCTTTCTGGGTGGAGTTACTGTAATTTTATTGAATTCTCAAAATGCCATGAGGTGACTTTCAGTTCCAGTTTGGAAAGCGATTCCCTTGGGTTCGGGTTTGTCCTGGACACGTTTCGCTCAGGAGCCAAGAAGATACACCGCTGCTCCTCGGGGAACGGAGAATGCGGGAGTGTCCCTCATTACCGGTATCTGAACGTCCTGAACGGAGACGATAGACTGGGACATAGCACACGGCCTGTGCAGAGGCCTTCTCTGTGTCTCTTTCTTGTCAAATTGTCCTTGAAGGACACCTTTTCCTCGGTGGCTCTGCACCGGCCGGGCCTCCGACGCCATCTCTGCGGTCAGGAGGCTGCAGCGCGGACCAGCCGTGCCGGGCAGTCCTGGGTCCGTCCCCGGCGTGGTCTCCGGGTGAAGCTCTGGGCGGGATCTGTCAGTCGCCCTGACAGTGTTGGCAGGTGACCTTTCCCATTGGGTCCGTGTGCGGCTGCCCCTTTCTGACTCGGGGCGGCTCCCCGAGGGCCTCGGCCAGGCCAGACACGTCAACCCCCAAGCCTCAGTCTCTCTCTCCATCAGGAAGACGGGCCAGGGGAGGAGGAAGGGCTACTCATTCCAGGTCTTCCTGTTCCGAGGGGCCAGTTTCATGGAATCCAGGTGCTCCAGCCACTGACTGCCATGGCGATGGCAATGGCGATGGCGATGGCGCCGTGCAGATGTGCTATCTGCTTCCCCATCAGCACATGTCAGAGGCACGTCTCTGACTCCCTTGGGGTCTGTCCTGAAGACGCTGGTGCAGGACAAGTCTGGATTGGAGAGAGTCACACCCTTGTCTGCTCCGAGCCAAGAGCTGAGAGCCAGGCTTTTTTTTTTTTTTTTAATTTGTTTTTATTGATTTCAGAGAGGAAGGGAGAGGGAGAGAGAGAGACATCAATGATGAGAGAGAATCATGGACCGGCTGCTTCCTGCCTGCCCCACACTGGGGACCGAGCCCACAACCCAGGCATGTGCTCTGACCGGGAATCGAACCCTGACCTCCTGGTTCCTAGGTCGACACTGAGCCACGGCGGCCGGGCCAGGCTTGTTGTTAATGGAACAATTCCGTTAGAGCGTTCACACAGACCGCATCTGGTTGGTGGGAACAGCGTGAGCTGTCACCCGGTTGTCTGAGTCCGTTTGCTCCTTGGTCATCAGGGATGACAAGACGGGCCAGGATTATTTTACCAGATCTTGGGGAAAAGGAGGGAGAGACGGTGAATGAGGCACTTTTGATGAATTATACTGTGTCACACAAGGCCATGTGAACTGTCCAGTGAAACCATCGCAGTGACAATTCCCGGGAGGATCTGCCGTGCGCAGTCAGGGAGGTTTCTCTGGGAACGCTCTCAGGGTCCGTGTCGCCGCGGCCTGCAGTGCAGCGTGAAGTAGCCTCCATTATCCAGGTCAAGGAGCTGCTAAGTCCCCTCGCTCATTGCCGAACCTCTGTGAGCATGGTGAGGCTTGCAGGTTAAAAGTAAGTGGCAATTGGGGTTCTCATACATCCCCTCCCCGTGATGTTGCCCATCACGGACGCCTTGCATTAGTGCGGTGCACGTGGTACAACCGAGCCAGTGCCGATTCGTCGCCGTTCCCTAATCCCGTGGCAGACATCAGGGTCACGCTCGGGGGTGTCCAGTCCATGGGTTTTGGCAAAAGTGTGGTGACGTCGTGTGTCCATCCTTAGCATCACACGGAGTCGTTTCACAGCCCTAAAACACCCTGCACGCCACCTGCTCGCCCCTCTGTCCCTCTCCCTGGACCGCTGGCAGCCACGAGCTTCCCCTGTCTCCTTAGTTTTGCCTTTTCCAGAATGTTCTACAGCTGGGATCTTACCCTTTGTACGCCATATCGTGGCGTGTGGGGATGGCTTCCGTTTTGGACGCGTGGAGCCTTTTGACCCCGGCTCCGTTCACTTAGTAACGCTCACTGGCTTCCTCCCTGCCCGCCTGTGGCTGGAGAGCTCACTTTTCACGGCTGGATAACCTTCCACTGCGTGCACGGACCACGGCGACGCACCCGCCACCTGCTGAGGGCAGGCTGCCTCTGGCGGTGGCCGTTGTGAGGGCAGCGACAACGGCTCCCGGGCAGGGCTGTGAGCTCCTGCACATCCGGCTTCTCTGGGGGAGCAGCCGGGGCATGGCCGCTGGGTCCCGCGGTCACAGGGTTTCGTCCTGAGAAACCACGGGCTGTCGTAGGGTCAGTGCCATCTGCATGCCCACCCGGGATCGCGCATTCCTGCTGCTCCACACCCCCCAGCAGGGGGCGGGTCGTGCTCCGGAGTTCAGCCTTCCTAACAGGTGTGCAGGCCTCCTGGTCTGTTTGTTTAAATTTGTTTTTATTGATCTCAGAGAGGAAGGGAGAGGGAGAGAGAGAGGAACATCAACGATGAGAGAGAATCATGGGTCGGCTGCCTCCTGCACGCCCCACACTAGGGATGGAGCCCGCGACTCGGGCCTGTGCCCTGACTAGGAGTCCAACTGTGACCTCCTGGTTCAGAGGTCGGCGCTCAACCCCTGAGCCACGCCGGCCAGGCTCAAACCTCACCTTCTGAACGGGGCTCCCGGCTGTTGCCCTCCGAGCGTGGGCCCGTGGCCGCGAGTGGGCTGGGTGCCTGGCGCTGCCCGAGGGCATTCCTGCCGACTGGGGTCATGCTGTGTGTGCCAGCCCGCAGGCACAGCCAGCCCCGATTGGGTCACGCTGAAGACATTCCTGCCGTGTGATGCAAGCCTGCTGTATTTTGGGTTTGCCAGGACTAACGAGTGAGAGCACTTGGCCTCGCCGAGTCGCTGTTCATCAATGCCTCTGACAGGAGGAGGGCTGCGCCGCCCTGCTTTTTCTAGAAGCGTGACCGCATCCCGGCTGTCGGGGCGGCGAGGGCAGGAGGGGTGGCAGCAGGAGTGGAACAGGAGGCCCGGGGGACACGGGTCTGGGACAGCAGGTAGCGGAGCGGCGGGCAGCTGTCGCTGCTGCTCAGACCGCCAGCGGCCGCGGCAGGTGCAGGGCTCTGAGTCTCTGTGCACAAAGGCGCCGGGCGGCCAGCAGCGCTGCCCTGGACGACACGAGGGCACACTCCCCGCCGAGTGAGGTAAGGAACAGGTGTGCCCGCCGCTCACCGCTCACCGGGCGGGGCACACCGCCTGGCCGAGCTCGGCCGGCCGAGGAGGGATGGGAAGGCATCTGCTTTCGGCCCCTGTGGTCCTCACCGCGTCCCGACTTGGCCGCCGCCGCCCTGGAGGCACAGATGTCTCTGTGGTGCGTGCGGGGAGAAGCCTGGGTGTCTGTGGGCCACCTCCCTGCCCTCTCGGAAGCACAGAGCTGGCGTGCTCCCGGGTATAGGGCACGCTGGGAGCCCCGGCCAGGGGGGAGCCCAGCTGCGCATCCTTAGACGCTGTGATAACGTGGCTTGCGGACCGTGACGATTTTCTTTTAGCCACAAGGTCCAGGGGTTTTTACGGTTTGTTTTGTTAAATTTGAGACAGTCTGTTCTATCTCCAGGAGCAGGTGGCTAACAAGACACTGAATCCTAAGCAGACCGGGCTGCACAGAATGAGCACCAGGGCTGAGAGGAAACACTCCTTATGTCACCCTGTCCCCAAGCTGGAAGTCTCGTGTTCCCACTCCTTTCTAACTTAGAAGGACGGGATGGGGTGCCCTGGGAGTCCTCGCTGTCAGGAGTGTGACATCAATGGGCCAAACGTGGTTCTAACTTCGTGACAAGCAGTTGCTGTTTCTCCCCCCAAAGCTGAACGAGGTGGAAAAAGCCCGTTTTTTGTCCACATTCTGGGCGAGATGATTCCGTGCATACTACGTCTCATACGCACGTACATATATATGCCTTCGCTTTGGCTCTATAAATAATTGTGAAAACAAAACCCAATGTTCTAGGCACTATTTTTAGGTGGAGAGAAAAGTTATGGGAAAGACTCAGGGCCCTTCTTGTGAGAAAATGCTCTGCCGAAGTGGTTCCCACAGCCCCGTGGAGGGCGGCTGAACGATGATTTATATTTTGCCGTTTTCGGAGACATTTTCCTTAAAATACCCTTCAGTGTTTTTTGGTTTGCTGTCTACATGGGAAGGAAAGTAGAGGGTTTAGGGGAAACATGACTAAAAATAGAGACGTTAAATATATGTATTTAAGGAGCAAAGATATTTATAACAATATCTTTTCCTGGTGCCCGTGAACAAAAACGATCACACATCTTGGTTTAGACGTATTTGGGCTGAATTGTCTTATTGTAACAAATGTGCGTGCCCGGCCGAGCCCATCTCGTCTGTAGGATATTTTCCTATTCGTCCGCCCTCGTTGATTAATTAAATGGTAATTTAATGGGGGAGGCAGAACATCAGGAGGATGGTGGCAGGCTTTGTGCTTTGTATCATGCAGGTAAGATGCTGACAGATTGACAGGGAGGGAGTCCGATGTTTAACGCACAGACGGTTCATAGTACGCCTGTGGGGTATTTTAAAACAGTCTTTGTTGTTTTTCAAAGGATTCCCCGATGCTTAGCCTTTGCCACCTGATCAGTAATTCACGTCCCGTAGACCTTCGAGCCCAGTCTAATGACAGTCCCCCGGTGCCCTGGGACTTCTCCTCCCTCAATTCAAAAGGAGCTGTCAGACCCCGAGGGGCCAGGGCTGTGCCGGTCAGGGTGAAAGGATGCGACAAAGTCCAGCACATCTCACTCCAGATGTCTGTTTCCAAAGCAACATTTTTGTGTCAGAAAAGGGACTGTAAACGGGGCCGGGGACACTGGATGCAGGGAAGGCAGGCCGGGGACTGGGAGCATCTTCACAATGAGAGAGCGACGCCCCCCCTTACCCCCCCCCCCATTGCCAAGGCCCTGTGGTTGCGACCTTGGAGTGACAATGCCTCTTGTCCTGCAGCTGGAAGACCCGGGGGAAGGCCGCGGCTCCGGCGCCCACATGCTCAGCACCGCCAGGGTTCCTGCGGACCGGCCCGTGCGCATCGCCTTCAGCCTCGGCCAAGCCTCAGGTGCACCCTCCGTCCTCGCGCCCCCTCCCCGCACGCGCCCCCGCAGTTGTGCAGTGTGCCAGCTGACCTTGACCTCAGGGCGGGCCGTGCAGGTGCTGCCGGCTGACCTTGACCTCCTGACCTCCATCAGGTCCCAGCTGGGTGGCTTCCCCGACGCCTCTAAGGCAGGAGCTTCCCCTCATTCTTTGGTCATTTTAGTCCATTTCCTCTTCTTCCTTCCCCACTTCAGCTTCTTTTGTTATGAGAGTCATGGGCTAACTTCCCGACAACAGCAAAGCAGGTCGTGGCTGAGTTTGTTGAGAGCGGGCGGTCGGTGGGTGTAAAAATACACTGTCTCGGCTACAGCAGCGTTTCCTGCCGCTGAGCTGCTGGGCGGCTCCCTTACTTCCCACGCGCAGTGAGGGGTGGGAGGTGAGGGGGGTGAGGCACGTGGTGCCTAGACAGGTGAGGGAGGTGAGGCGGGTGGTGTGTGGGCAGGTGAGGGGGTGAGGTGTGGGCAGGTGAGGCACGGGCAGGTGAGGGGGTGAGACGGGTGCTGTGTGGGCAGGTGAGGGGGGCGAGGCGGGTGCTGTGTGGGCAGGTGAGGGGGTGAGGTGTGGGCAGGTGAGGAGCGGGCAGGTGAGGGGGTGAGGCGGGTGCTGTGTGGGCAGGTGAGGGGGTGAGGCGGGTGCTGTGTGGGCAGGTGAGGGGGGCGAGGCGGGTGCTGTGTGGGCAGGTGAGGGGGTGAGGTGTGGGCAGGTGAGGCGCAGGCAGGTGAGGGGGTGAGGCGGGTGCTGTGTGGGCAGGTGAGGGGGGTGAGGCGGGTGCTGTGTGGGCAGGTGAGGGGGGCGAGGCGGGTGCTGTGTGGGCAGGTGAGGGGGTGAGGTGTGGGCAGGTGAGGAGCGGGCAGGTGAGGGGGTGAGGCGGGTGGTGTGTGGGCAGGTGAGGGGGGCGAGGCGGGTGCTGTGTGGGCAGGTGAGGGGGTGAGGCTGGTGCTGTGTGGGCAGGTGAGGGGGTGAGGCGGGTGCTGTGTGGGCAGGTGAGGGGGTGAGGCTGGTGCTGTGTGGGCAGGTGAGGGGGTGAGGTGGGGGGGGCAGGCGAGGGGCCTTCTCCAGGGGCGAGGGTGAGGAGGCCGCCTGCGCAGAGCCCACATCACGCCACCCCCAGGGACTCCTCACACGCCTGGAATCGCACCCCTTTGACCGGACCTCGGGGTGTGTCACGGCGGTGACAAGGGAGGCTTGCATGTCCACGCGTGTCATCTGTTGCCCTCAGCCAGGGTCGTATCTGTGCATGTCATACACAGGGCGCCCCCAGAATGTACACACACTTTGAATGATTCTAAAGGCAGTGTTTATTACAATACACTTCATTTCCAAAATGAGGCATCAGCTGTGAAAGTGTGTGTACATTCTGGGGGACACACTGTACGTGGTGTGTATGGTGTACATGTATGCACACACTTGTACATATGTACACACATGTGTAATATGTAGGCCCAGGGGCAAACAGCATGGCCACCGAGACCTGTCTTTTGAGAGCTGGTTCCTCTCTGTCTTTCCATCCATCTACCTGTCGTCTTCCGTCACCTCATCTCCTTCCCGCGGTGCCCACATGGGTGCTCCTGTGACAATGAATGACTGAAAGGGACAGGCTCATCCCCAACGAAGCTGCGCAAGGAGCTGGGCCCGCCGTCCCTGACCCGCAGCTCCTGTCTCCGGAAAGAGCACCTTCTAACAGGGCACCGGGCAGGAGTTGGCGTTCGCCCACCTTTCTTCCAACAGGTGCCCAGAGGGAAGCAGCGTCTGCAGCTTGGCGTGCACAGGGCCTGGCGTGCGCAGAGTGGGGGCGCACCCTGGGAATCCCGGGTCACGCGGGCAGCTCTGCCCTCCTCACACTGTGCTGCCCTTTGGATTCCTCTGCATGTGGTGGACACACCCCACGTTCAGGGAAGCACCCCGACTTTCACAGGACATGGGACAACCAAGGTGGACCTTAGGGAGCAATTTCATGGCCTCGAATTGATGGTTGAGGATAAGCAGAGTCCATGAGAAAAGGACTCCTTTTTGCCTGTGAATGTTGACTTGTTCATGTCTTAGGAGCCTAATACGGGGCTCATTCCCGCAGCCATGTTAGGTCTGTTTTTCTACTTTCTCCTCCCCCCCCTCCCCTTTCCTTCTCCTCCTCCTCCCCCTTCTCTCTCTCCCCTTCTTCCTCTTCCTCTCCCTCCCCTCCCCCTCCTCCCCCTCCTCTTCTTCCTTCCCCTCCTCTCTCTCCACCTCCTCCTCCCCCTCCCCCTCCCCCTCCTCCTCTCCCTCTCCCTCCTCTTCTTCCTACTTCTCCTCTCCCTCTTCCCCCTCCTCTTTCTCCTCTTCCTCTTCTTCTGCCTTCCCCTCCCCTCCTCCTCCTCCCCCTCCCCTCCCCCTCCTTCTCCTTCTCCTCCCCTTCCTTCTCCTCCCCCTCCTCCTCCCCCTCCTCCTCTTCTTCCTTCTCCTTCTCCTCCTCCTCCCCCTCCCCCTCCTCCCCTCCCCCTCCTTCTCCTCCTCCTTCTCCTCCTCTTCCTCCTCCTCCCCCTCCCCCTCCCTCCTCTCCTTCCTTCTCCTTCTCCTCCCCCCCTCCCCCTCCCCCCCCTCCCCCTCCTTCTCCTTCCCTTCCTCCTCCCCCTCCCCCTCCTCCCCTCCCCCTCCTCCTCCTCCTGCTCCTCTTCTCCTCCATATTTCTCTGAGATGAACTGGGATAGAGATTAAGAACATAGGCTCTAGCGTCAGCGAGGCACGGCTTCTAGATCCCTTTCCATCACAATTTTAATGACTTAGCCTAAGTCACTACATTTTGCTGAACTGCCGTGTTTGGTGAGATGTGTAAGATGATTGACAGCTGTAAGACTCACGTTAACCCTGTGCAGGTGAGGCAGTTGCCACGGTGTCAGTTCTCAGCTGTCCCTGACCTGCCTGCCTCTCCCACGTGTGCTCGCTGTCACGACAGTCACAGTGCCAGTGACCAGTGATGATTTAGGGACCAGTTAGCCAGCGGGGCTGTGGTGTCCCTGCGCCCCTTGTCCCTGATCTGACCTTACTCGTTTCTACGCTCCCAGACTCAGGTGGGCGAGGTGGGCGAGGTGGCACACGAGGGCACGGCACGACTCGCCCTCTGCCTTTCTTACGGCAGAGAGCTCTGGGGAGTCTGGGATGCAGAGCAGGTGCAGCGGCCTCTGAGAAGACTGGAAGTCACCGGGGCTCGGAGGCCGGGAGGGCACAGGGAGGCAGTGCAGGAACGGTGCCCGTCGGGGTAGCAGGTAAAAGAGGGGGCTCTTTATCTTTTAACAAGTCTTCCCTTTCCCTCCAAACACAAAGCATGAGCAGAACCTGAGTCAGAAGAGCAGGATGGATTCCATAAGCACTAAAACCCGTCCCTGGAGCGAGGCCTGGATGTGGGACGCGCCCTGCTGTTTCCAGCTTCTCTGACCCAGCAGGACGTTGTGCCCATTTATGGACGAGGCAGTTGGCGCGGGGAGGGAAGTGATTGCCCCCAATGGCAGCTAACAAGCAGCATTAGAAAGGGACTCAGCCCGTTGGGAGGTGGGGCCCCATCAGAGAAGGGAAGCCTGGCCCGGCCACGTGGCTCGGGTTGGGCGTCGACCTAGGAGCCAGGAGGTCACGGTCCGATTCCCGGTCAGGGCACAGGCCCGGGTTGTGGGCTCGATCCCCGGTATGGGGCGTGCAGGAGGCAGCCGGCCCATGATTCCCTCTCATCACTGATGTTTCTATCCGTCTGTCTCTCCCTCTCCCTTCCTGACGTCAATAAAAACAGTTAGAAAAGTAAAAGAGAGAAGCAGAGCGTCCGGTGGCGGTGGGGTGACGGAGGAAGGTCAGTTCTGAGGTGTTAGAGGAAGAGGAGGGAGGTGGGGGCACCTTTTATCTGACGGTAACGACTCCCATGGACTCTCTGTGAAGCAGGTGTTTCTGGGTAAGTGTGTGCTAAGCTAAACGAGTAAGAATATTCTTACAGAGGATGATGGGTAAGAGTCACAAAACGATGGCAGCAATAATGGCGACCAGAGGACTGCTCCTAAGAAACGTAAAGCCCGCCTCAAACCAGGTCCGATTCCTGGTGGGGACCACGCCGTCTGTTTGACGCTCAACCTTGTTGGCCTGATAGTGCCAGGTGCTGGCTGAGGTCACGGGACGATCGATATTAGCATAATTATTAATGATAAAGAACTGGCAGTCTGCCCAGGGCCATGCCAAGTCCCTACCTGTATCCATGTCTCTATCCACATCGGTGGCCCTGTTTACACCTGTGTTTACACCTGTGTCTACACCTTTGATTCTATGCACTTGGAGACCTCGTGTGTATTAAGGAATTCATGCCTCTAATGCTCAGTACGCAGGAAACAGATTAAAAAAGCTTTTGATGTGTTTCAAAGCGGTGTGATGCGCTCATGAGAAGCCAGGTATCCAGACCTTTAAAAAAAGTCGTTTGATATATTATTAACGTGGGTTGGCAGCCTTACAGCACTTATTTTACTTCTATAAATAAAACATTAATCTCAATTTAGATTTAAAATGAAAGTGCTCAAAGCCCTTTTGTGTATCCGTGAAATTTGGGGCAATATTTCATATAGAAAGTGTTTGCTCTGATGGGAGAGTGACAGGGAGACTGTTCCACGTTGAGATTTAAATGGAAAGAGTAAACCCCAGGGCCAGGGCGACGCCCCTTCACTGGCCGGGAGCCGAGGAGGCAGGGCTCTGTTCTCTCTGTTATCCCATGAGGAAAAGGGTGCCGTCAGCCCCGTGGGCCGCGGGCGCGCATTCCACCTCCCCCGCCTCGCCCCGCCGCCCGTTACCCCTTCTGGTCCGACTTACGATGAAAGGGAACAGGAGCTAAACCTGATGATATTAAGCATTGGTTGTCATTGTTACTGGTTATTTCCTAGGCACCAGCTGTGGGGTAAATGATGGATGTCTGCATTCCTTCATGAGTCAGGGAGTATCGTGCCCATTTAGCAGAGGAGGAATTTGTGTCTCAGAGAGGTCACGTCGATTCTCCCCGTTCACCACCAGGCAAAGCCGACGGGCTTCCATGCAGGCCTGTCCACGGCATGTTGCACGGACGCGCCGTGTCCTCAGTGTCAGGCCTTCAGAGGCAGACGGCCCCGGGAACGTGTTTGCGTGAGCCTGGGCATGCGCCGCGGCCCTCACTCGCTTGCCTGTGAGTATGTGTGTCCCTGAAGGACAGTCTCCGGGACACCAGCTCGGGCCCAACTGCAGGCAGGACCAGCTGCAGGGCCTGTGGGGGCTCCTGGTCAGAGATGGTGGGGTCTGCACACACTGTGGCGGAGCATGTCCCCTGCCTGGGCCCCCTGGCCCAAGGGCCCGTGGACTGAGCAGGCGGGAGGCCCTGGGCGGCTGCCCCGGCGGGATGAGCAGGTGGATGGGATGGCGTGTGAGCAGGTGGCCCTCAGGCTCCTGGCTGGGAGGGAAGGAGGTGGGCTGTCCCCTGAGCTGGCTCCCCGGGGTCTCCTCCATGAGGATTGGGTTTCCTGGCCCCCGAGTGTGCTTGGGGTGGGGACCCCGTGGTGGGAGTCCGGCCGGGATGTCGTGCAGAACAGGGGCTCAGACGCTGTGTACACCTGGTCGGTTTGGGCCGAGTTGCCACCTCTCGGATGTAAAACAGGAAACGAGGACACAGCAGCGAGGACTTCTCAGGGTTTGCTTTTACCTGCAAAGTACGTTTACCCAATAAACGGGCTCTCCTGGCCGAGGGTCAGCTGGTCTTGTGAGTCGGTGTTAGTGTTCTCTGTCCTGAGGATGCTGACGACAAGGTTCCCAGGGCTTGGGAGAAACTGCTGGGGCTCCGAGGGTGTGTGCCGTGGGGTCATGGACCAGAGGGAGGAAGGCAGAGGCTGGTCCAGACACCGCTCAGCGCCTCCCAGCATGCGGGTCCCGTTACTGCGGAGCGGGGAGGATCCGGGTGACAGACCCCGCGGCCCCACTTACTCGGTTCAGGGAGAAACGCAATGAGGATGGTTGTTTAAGGGACAGAACAGCCCTCACCAGTGTGGCTCAGTGGATAGAGCCTTGGCCTGTGGACTGAAGGGTCCCAGGTTCGATTCCAGTCAAGGGCATGTACCTTGGTTGCGGGCACATCCCCAGTGGGGGGTGTGCAGGAGGCAGCTGATCGATGTTTCTCTCTCATCGATGTTTCTAACTCTCTATCCCTTTCCCTTCCTCTCTGTAAAAAATCAATAAAAAATATATTAAAAAAAAAAAGAAAAAAAAAGGGGACAGAACAGCCGGCAGCTGCTCAGTGGGCCGAGATGACGTCCAGGGCACAGGGCGGACTGTGGTGTGGCGGAAGCTCTATTTTAAGTGCCGCTGACTTAGTCACATCGCGCCTGCTCCACAGGCAGCGACCATCTGCTTGTACACACTCCTCTTTAATCTCTCCTTCGAGTTTTGTCCTCAGTGGTTTTCTGCCCCGCCCACCCCCACCCCCAGCGTGTCCAGCAAGCCCACTGCACCCTTTTGAAAAGGGAGCCTAGGAATGATTTCCTCAAAACGTTAAAATATGATAAAGCGATTTGCCGATTTGGCCTAGAGCCCTTGTCGTAGCATTCAATCGATATTTGGTAAATAAATAATTTAAAAAAATGTTTTTATTGATTTCAGAGAGGAAGGGAGAGGGAAAGAGAGAAACATCAATGATGAGAATTGGGTAAATAAGTAAACTTTAATCAAACATGCTTGCATCCGATTTTGTTACATTCTAAACAAACCTGGGGGCTGCTTTTCTTTTTTTAAAAGAGAGGGAAATTGGCCGGGGGTAGGGGAGGCTCCGGCATCGCTACTGTACGGGCACCTTGGCTTCCGGAATCGCCGACCAGGCTGCGCTCTCAGGAGCCGGTCCAGCGCCGCCCGCCAAAGTCTTCCTGAGCTGGGCCAGGCGTCTGCAGCTGTGTCCCCGGCTGAGTCATCGCCCTCTCCCTGCTGGCCGGGCCCGTGACTCACCGCTCTGCTTTTAGCCCATTTGCCTATTTTTAAAACCCGCTGGAGAAGACAGCCACTGTTTGAGAGTAAACAGGCCGCACATCCCCGTGGGCGCAGCGCGGGTCCAGGCCCTGGCGCGGCTGGCGGCCGGGGTGCCAGGGCAGCAGATGGCCCGGAGGCACCCGCTGGCGCGCCGCCTCACATCTGTCTGTGGTTTTCTCACTGCCGCTGCCACTTCCTGCTTGGATTAGTCCCACTTGATTCACTTTTAAAACTAAAGCCTTGCTTGTATTTTGCTTGTAAAATACCAATTCTCCGTTTATTTCCACGTCAACTGACCGGCTTCCCCAGCAACTCGAGGTTGAGCCTTCACGTGCCTGCGAGGTGGTCAGTGTGGTCACATCTATGCGCCCGTGTGTGTGGTGACTAAATCGTGATGTAGATTTCTGCCAGGGGCTTCGTCGATTCTGGGTCACACAGGGAATCTGCTATTTACTTGGCTATAAAAGTGAATTCCTTTTTCCCAAAAATGTTTTTATTGATTTTTCTGTTCTTTTAAAGAGAGAGAGAGGGAGCGGGAGAGGGAGATAAAAACATTGATGAGAGAGACTCATTGGTCGGCTGCCTCCCGCACACCCGACCCTGGGAATGGAGCCCATAACCCTGGCAAGAGCCCTGACCGGGTATCGAACCGAGACCTCCTGGTTCATAGGTGGATGCTCAACCACTGAGCCATTTTTTGGGCTGTTCTTTTTTGTTAATTCTCATCAGAGGATATTTTTTCAATTGATTTTTTAGAGAGTGTGAAAGGGAAGGAGGGAGGGGGAGAGAGAAAACCATTGATATGAGAGAGACACATTGATTGGTTGCTTTCCAGGGCCTGGCATCAAACCTGCCACCCAGGTACGTGTGCTTGACCGGGAACCGAACCCGCGCCCCCTCCCCGCCCCGGCTGACACTAACCACTGAGCCACCAGCCAGGGCCAGAGCCTTCTTCACTGGAGAACAACCAGAGTCTCTTGCGAAACGCTGGTCTCGGCCACCTCGGCTCGGACCCGCTGTGTGTGTTGGTCGTGAGTGCCGCTGTCTTCTGCGTCCGGTCTGTCTCCAACGCGAGGGACAGACCAGCGGGCGTCGGCGCCGATGGCTCAGCCGCGGGGGGAAGGGTCCAGAGTGACAGTCTGATCTTCCCTTCCAGATGGCGCCCCTCCAGAGGACCCCGCGCGGCTCTTCCCGGAACTAGACCAGCAGCTGCAGGTGAGGGCTCTCCGCACCCTCCTTCCTCCTCGGCTTCACAGCCCAGAGCTGGGCTGCGGGCTGGAAGGCAGACAGAGGGCCAGGCCCCGACACAACCCTGCCTGTGGCCCTCAGCAGCAGCCGGTCGGGACACACAGAGGGGCCGGCTCCTGTGCGGGAGGAGGTGAGGTGGGGGAGGGGAGGAGGGGCACTGGGCCTGGGACGCGGCGTCCACTCCCTTTGTCTGGGCCACGCAGCATCCACTCCCCTTTGTCTGGGCCATGCAGCGTCCACTCCCTTTGTCTGGGCCACGCAGCGTCCACTCCCTTTGTCTGGGCCACGCAGCGTCCACTCCCCTTTGTCTGGGCCACACAGCGTCCACTCCCTTTGTCTGGGCCACGCAGCGTCCACTCCCTTTGTCTGGGCCACGCAGCGTCCACTCCCTTTGGGCCACGCAGCGGGCCTGGCTGGGCTGGGACTTGGTAAACGACGGTGCAGAGGAGGCGACCTCAGCGTCCTCGTCCGTGCTCAGCCCTCCCCACCTTCCCGGTCTCTGACGGCTTCCCATAGTTACTCTAAGTGAAGCCTTTAGAGTCCCATCTGGTTTGACCATGAGGACGATTTCGTGGAGGATCCATCGAAGACGCCGAGTGGTTGGCTTAGGGCGCTTGCTTCTCTCTAGACGACAGGGGGTGACATTTCGCAAACTCAGCTGTGGGACAAGCTTCAGCCTGAAAACCTGGACACTGGCCTCAGGCCAGATGTCCATGTTGCAGGTCACAACACAGGTCACAGGTCATTATACAGGTCGCAGGTCATTACACAGGTTGCAGGTCATTACAAAGGTTTCAGGTCATTACACAGGTCACAGGTCACTGCACAGGTCAAGTTCATTACACAGGTCAAGGTTATTACCTGGGTCAAAGGTCACTATACAGGTTGCAGGTCATTGCACAGGTTGAGGTCATTACACAGGTCGAGGTCATCACATGGGTCACAGGTCATTATGCAGGCTGCAGGTCATTGCACAGGTCACAGGTCATTACGAGGCCGCCCCAGGCTCACATCCTGTGCATGGACATCTGCTCAGTCACCACGTATTTTCTCTAAACATTGCGTCTGAAAGCCCTTGGAGGGGCTGCAACCTCCAGTTTCCAGCAGACCCGGCGCTGTCCCCACTGTGGCTGGGCCTGGTCCCTGGAGGCACTGGAGTTGGGGACCCAGAGCCCTCGGCAGGCAGGAAGAGCAGGATGGCCCGGGGTGACCCACGCTGGTGTCCCCTTCCTCAGTCAGTTCTCACCACGGAGCCTGTGCCCAGAGCTGGAAGCCCGGGCCCTGTCTCTGCCCAGCAGGAAGCCGCTCAGCACAGCGGTGTCGGGGGGTAGAGATGCCGAAGGTTGCCCAGGACGTGGGGTCACACCAGGCACACTCGCTGTCGCAAGACTTCTCTGTTCTCTCGAGTGTCCCCTGCACCCCCCACGCCCTCTTCCCTCTTCTCCTCGTCCCCTGCGGGATCTGCTGCCCGCCCTGCCTCCTGGTGTGCACACATCCCCCCATTCCTCTCTCTTCACACCGGCCCTGCCTGTGTTTCCATCCGCGTGCTCACCCGCACATGCTCCTGCTGGGCCTCTGGCTGTCAGGCTGCTGGTGGTCTGGCTGGGGAGGCACGATAACAACCACCCCCTTGTCCCCATTACAGTCTTCTCTGCTTTAGCTCACTGTCGTCCAAAGCTATGTTATGGGCAGGCTGGTGTTCCCAGTCGTTAGAGCATTGGCCCCTGGACCAGAGGGTTGTGGTTCAATTCCCGGTCAAGGGCAGGTACCTGGGTTGCAGGTTCGATCCCCAGCCCCGGTCGGGGTGTGCGGGAGGCAACCAATCGTGTCTCTCTCACGGTGATGCTTCTCTCTCTCCCCCTCCTCCTTCTGACACTGCTGCCGAGGCTGTGGGCGCTCATGTCGCTTTGATAGATGTGTGATGTTTTTGCTCCTGGTTTGCCAGGTTGTCATAGTGTGGTCATAGAACAACCTCATAAAACCTGTCCTGACTTTCCAATAGCTTACACACTCCATAGTCACTTATAAAACTCGGCTGTAAAATATCCATGTGGTGGATCCTCTACCACCATTTGACTCCCAGGGTTTTCTGTTGCTTTGCCAAGAATGTGGACATGTTGGAGCATGAAATTTGTGGCGCTTCTATTTTCACAGAAGCCCAAAACAGCCCCGGGCAAGAATAGCCGTGACCAACACGGCCCTTGATGTCTCTATTAATGCAGGAGGTTGGGCAAGAGAGGTCGGGGCACGGTAGGCGTGAAAACGAACATCGCTTCACGACATTCATTTATGGGCCATGGGCCTCGGCCCAGGGGCAGGTGGTAGGTTGGTTCTATTTTGTGTGGATTCCTTTCCTGGAAATGGGTTTCTAAATTCTCCATGCCCATCAGAGGCCGCGTGTGGGCGAGCGCGTTTAGGCTGTGCAGGGCCCAGTTATGTCCACTTCTAAGAATGAATGAAGCATCTTCAGGCCCCTGTGTCCTTCCGTTTGAAAAAGGTCACGACTGACCTCCTCTCTCTCTGGAAAGACAGGACAGGAATGTAACGGGGTCAGGACCGAATTCACCTTCAAATCTAGTAACGCCGCTATGTTTTGGAGACCATGGAATGGCCTATGGATGCTCCAAAGCTAAGCTGCAATGGGGTCTTGATTATCAGCCCTGGAATGCGGAATCCGTTTTTATAACCGGGCGTTGGCTAAGCTAACGAGTGGATGCTGATGGGAATCACAGGAAGCAGGCTTGGCATTGGACTGGCCGGGATTGGCACTCAGCTCCACACCCGCTCGTTCTGTGATCCGGGGAATGAGTGCTATTTACTCTCTCTAAGCCTCGCTTCCCTGAACTGCAGCGTGGAAGTAATACCTCGCCCGCGTTACTGGGTGGGGATCAGCTGTGAGCATGAGCAGCATGGGCACAAGTGCTTGGCAAAACCATCGCTCAGCTCATGTTAATTCTCTTCCCTAATGAATCGCTCACTGAGCGAAGCATCGAACAAAGGACAATCATGTATCAATGAAATAGGAGCATCTCTTTGGAGTTTTGAGTTGGGATAGAGGTTTGGAGGCCTTCGTCTTGTTTTCATGAAGTTAAGGAACTTGGAAAACAAGGTGACTTTTTTTAAAAGCAAATTGAGCAATAACCACCCCTCCCCCACCCACCCCAAGTCCCCCGTCGACTCTGAGAAGAAGTGGCAGGTGTCGTGGTACACACTGAACTGGCCTCTCCTCAGACAGTGTCTGGTCAGTCCAGAAGCTGAGGTCACCTCCACAAATAAACAGCGCGCAGCTCGAGTTGTGGACAATAATATCCTGTTATCCGAGCAGTCCCTCCAGAAACTTCTTTTAGGTCTTGCATCAATCGATCCCGTTGGCTGGGGAAGGAAGCTAGGAAACGGAAAGGAAGTCAGCCTTCCAGGGTTCTCCACCCTCCAGCGGAAACGGCTGCTTCTCCCTCACAAACATGTTGATCAGTACCCTGCAGTGTCTTAGGCTGCTGTGACCACAGAGAAAATACATACAGATCATTGGAGCTCTATAATGGTACCCTTGGTCCTTTAGAAACCCAGTGGTCAGAAGGATATGCCTTGTAGGAAAAGTCTGAGACACTCTTGAGTTATCACCCTTTGGGTATTGCTTATGCCAACAGGAATGACTTAAATATTCTTCGTCCCAATGTTATATTAAGGACACTGCACATTTACTAGTGCTGACGTTGACCATCATGTAGATGCTATAAAATGTCAGTTCTTAAAACGTTTAAAAAATATTTAAAGTTCTAGATAACAGCATTTTCAAATATTGCAATTAGTGCTGAGTACTTTTTCCATTTAGTTTTAACAAATTATGCTTGTTAATTTGGGGTCATTAAAGTGCAACGTAGCTGTAGCCAGTTTGGCTCAGTGGCTAGAGCACCGGCCTGTGGACAGACGGATCCCGGGTTTGATTCTGGTCAATGGCTTGATTCCCAGTAGGGGGCGTGCAGGAGGCAGCTGATCAATGATTCTCTCTCATCATTGATGTTTCAATCTCTCTCTCCCTTTCCATTCCTCTCTGAAATCAATAAAAATACATTAAAAAAATAAAGTACAACATAAATTTAAACCACTCTGCCCCCTCCCCTGCAAATGAAAGGTAACATCGAGAATTAAGGAATAAATATGAAGTCTGCTTAGCAACCATAGAATATTTAGCTTCCTAAATATATCTCGTGTGTGGGAAGCTGGAGAGGAAAATTAACTGCTTACATTTTCAAGGTGGAGGGGCCAGTAGTACTTGAAGGAGCCAAGGAGAAAACGGAAACGCTTAAGCTGGCTCTGCCCTGTGGAGAGAGGTTTGGCCGGGGCCTGTCCCACGGGGCCCCGTCCAGGGCCCGGGGCCATTTCAGGAGGAGCTGGCCCCACACCGTGGCCGGTGGACAGCGAGGCGGGGTGGCGTGGCTGGGCCAGGAGCCTGCGGTTTCTCAGTTACTTCATCTCGTTAAATCGGTCCGATGAGTGGGTGGGGCTCACCTCACTGCGTGTAATTAAAGCCCTGGAAGCTCGTCCCAGCAGCTGGGGTGGCGGGGGTGGGGAGGGCAGGAGGAAGTGCCCTCCTGGGCTCTGACCTCATGCAAACCCCGGGCTGTGTCTTGGAAAAGTGTCTCCGAGTTGGCTTGAGACGCTGTCAGGAGAATGTCTTAATTTAACCTTCTTAGAACCGGACGTGTGCGAGTAGAACAGGTACCCTGCGGGGCCCTGGGTGGGTCTGCACAGTGTTCGTCCCATGATCGCGGTGTGTGTGCTTGTCCTTGAGGGGTGCCTCGCCACTGCCTCTTCCAGGCAGGGATCTTCAGGTCCTCTTCCCGGGAATGCAATACTTCACTCCTCAGGCAAGAGTGCGGGAGGATGTGGCATCATTGTGGAGAAAATAAGAACATTTTCTCCTCCTCAGGCAACGAGACATTCTCATCCCCACGGAGAGTTTATTTATTGCTCGTGCGCTCCCAGCCCGGAAATAACTACAAAGACCTCTTGGATGAGAATAGTTAAAATTAAGCAATGAGAACTGAAGCAAAAATAAAAGTGTTAATTCTTCTTCCACGAAGTTAACCGACTATTTCATCCGGTTACCAGGGCTTTCTTTTAAGATACTTTTAAGTTTTTAGTGTGAACATGTGTTAGTATCTTAAGTGCATGGGGGCCAGTTAACTCCCCCATGCCCGTGTTCTATACGTCGCATGACTGAACCTTGCTGGTCGCTCTGCTTTCAAAGTGGAAACTTGATTCTGGTGCTTGAATTTCAGCATCTCTTTCCTCAGGCAAATCTGTCCATGGACACTGTTGGCCATATACACCGAGGGGCCAGATTATGACGATCTCTGAACACATAATAATCTGGCCACTCGGTGCCTATCCTATAGAATAAAAGGCTAATATGCAAATTGTCCCCTTGACCAGGAGTTCGACCAGCAGGCAGGCCGGCCAACCGCCCATGTCCCCTCCCCCTGGCCAGGCTGGCCGGACCCCACCAATGCACGAATTCATGCACCGGGCCTCCAATACACACACACACACACACACACACACACACACACACACACACACACACACACACACACTGAGTGGCCAGATTATTATGCGTTCAGAGATCATAATAATCGCCACTCAGTGTAGTGTCTCCTGTTCTGAGGGGTTGTAAGAAGGTAAGAGAGTCACTGTCAGAGAGGATTTAAGATGCTACACACAAACACACAAACACATACATACACACAAACACATCATCACACAAACACATCATACACAAAGCAATGCGTGTCCTATGTCATACAGAGCATCACCTTCCATTATTCTATGGTTCGACTTTTCATTTCAGGCATGAAACCTAAATATCTTGCTACTCTTATTCACCAGAATTCCTACTGGGATAAGCACACGTGTGTTTAAAAATTCCTTGGTGAGTCTCCCAGCTGGAGTGAGTGTCCCGTGATGTGAGCGCCTGCTGAGCACAGCGGGTCCTGCTGACAGAGGTGCTTGCACTTGTCCAACAGCCGTGGGGTTATTGGCTCCCGATGTTCAAGTTCCCAGGGGAGCAAGGTCGGGTGCACAGGAGGGGAGCCTCGGGCAGGGCATCCCTGCAGCAGAGTTTGGGAGATGGGCTGGGCAGCAGGAAGATAACTCTTTTTTGCATTCAATTTTATTGATTTCAGAGCGGAAGGAAGGGAGAGAGAGAGAGAAACACCAATGATGAGAGAGTCATTGATCAGCTGCCTTCTGCAGGCCCCCCACTGGGGATCGAGCCCGCAACCGGGGCCTGTGCCCTGACTGGAAATGGAACCGCGACCTCCTGGTTCATAGTTCGACACTCAACCGCTGAGCCACGCTGGCCGGGCTGCATTAACTTTGTTTATTCTGGTAAAAAACACATATCGTAACGCTACCACCTCCGCCACTCCTGGGTGTGCACTCGGCGGCGTTAGCACATCACACTGTCGTGGGCCGTCTGCAGACCTTTCTGTCTTGCAGACGGACACGCTCCCCATTACACAGCAACTCCTCCCTGCCCAGCCCCTCGCAACCCCATGATCGTTTTCCCATGTCATGGTTGTGCAAGATAATGTCCGTCCTCTCTTTAAAAAGCTGATCTTGCTCTCCAGGGCTTTCATGCAGATTGGGAGGCCTCGGTGTGGGTGGTGCGGCGTTTACGGGTCAGGTTGGGGTGAAGACGGAGCTCATAGAACCCAGCACCTTTCCTTCCCGGAGCGCTGAGCGTGTTTGGTTTGTGCTTTTAAAATTGGCATTGCTCCTTGCCTGTGGGAAATCCTTAAAACATTATTATGTATTAGTAGCATGGCCATGCCACTAAGGGCACACGAGGACACGGAATATCCCGAGACGTCCCCTCTCCTCAAATACCCTTAGCAGTAGGGTCCCATGGCCTGTGCATAATTCTGTCTTTGAATTTTCCACAATCAAGAAGCACTAATAAAAAAATAACCCGTGGACCTTGGTTTGGCTCCGTGGATAGAGCGTCAGCCTGCAGACTGAAGGGTCCGGGTTGATTCTGGTCAAGGGCACAGGCCTGGGTTGCAGGCTCGATCCCCAGTGAGGGGAGTGTAGGAGGCAGCCGATCAATGATTCTCTCTCATCATTGATGTTTCCATCTCTCCCTCTCCCTTCCTCTTTGAAATCAATAAAAAATTTTATATATATATATATATATATATATATATATATATATATATATATATATATATATATATATAACAGAACCCGTGAAAAAATTCCAGTTAATAAAAAGCTAAGGGGCGGGGGGAAAGGCCTTTCTCTTCTTAAGAAAATTATGTCTAATTTTCAGTTTTCCTTTTACATCGTGGCCGCAAAGGGCAGTTCCCCCTTAATTGTGGCTGCTCTCGTCTGTAGCCTCTGGCGCGCACGAGTCGCCTCAGAGCCCTGGAATCTTTTGCCGTCACGTAGGTAACTGCTGACTTTGTGGGTCAGGCTCCTACACGTGGCAAGTTACTGACTGGACCGGGTGTGGTCTACGAGTTTCATGAGGCCAGGACACAGATGCACGGCGTCTCAGGCTCCCAACACGCTACCCCCACAAGGCCTGGGCCCTTACGCGCAGCTCAGCTGCCCAGAGTAAATTGCTTTCATTCTCCTCACTGTCATCCCTGGTAATTTGCCAGTGGAACAGGTGAGAATTGATGAGCTGGTGAGTTCAAGGGCAGACTTGGAGGGCCAGGCGTTCTGAATTCCTCTGGCGACAGCTTTATCTGGCAGGGTGAGTTGGACTGTAGGACCGCCCAGCCCGACTTTTCAATTTATTGCTAAACTAGAAGCCCAGCGCGCGAAATTGCGTGGGCCCGCCCACCCACGCCGGTCTTTGGTCATTACGGCGTTAGGGCCACAGGCCTTTTATAATATAGATAGAAAGGGGTTGTCCCAACAGCCTGAGCTCATGCTGCGAGTGTGTTCATGGGCGATAGGGAAAGATGCTACACAATGTAATTTTATTAGATTTTCCATTAATTAGGACACAACAGATGTTCCACAGGAAGGTACATTTCCTCCAAATCTATTTCAAAAATTTACTTTTTAAAAAAGATATTAGGATAAACGAAGAGGGTCATCTCATTCACCAACCAGACAACAAACTCTATGGAATTTCTACTGTACCTAATGCAGTCCCTAACTCTGACACCCAAAAAGGTCCGTGTTCTTGCAGAATATAGTGAGAGGTGCAGCAGTAAGACATTCACTCGTTCTCAAGTTACCAACACGGAAAAGGTGAGCACACGACCAGACACACAGCTCACACGCCTAGGCCGTGGTGAGAAGGAAGAGCTAACAATGAGTTCATATTTCTCAGCTATCATATAACATTTTTTCTATAAGTAATGGAAACGGGTGATTTAAAAAACTCCTTAAAAGGCTGCCAACGAGTTTCTAAAAATAACGATTTTAATAACCTGTTGCTAACTAGAAATCCGAATTATAAACTCAGGAAAGCGAGGCTTGTCCACGTGTTGGCGAGTGAGGTGGCCATGCCGCCTGCGCCTCGTGGACGGAGGAGAGCGAAGGAACTCGGCTCTCCTGGGCCTCCCGCCCCTCCTTCCTCCCTCGGGCTGGTCCTGGGCCTCCCGCTCCTCCTCCCTGTCCTCGGGCTGGTCCTGGGCCTCCCGCTCCTCCTTCCTCCCTCGGGCTGGTCCTGGGCCTCCTGCTCCTCCTTCCTCCCTCGGGCTGGTCCTGGGCCTCCCGCTCCTCCTCCCTGTCCTCGGGCTGGTCCTGGGCCTCCCGCTCCTCCTTCCTCCCCTCGGGCTGGTCCTGGGCCTCCCGCTCATCCTTCCTGTCCTCAGGCTGGTCCTGGGCCTCCCGCTCTTCCTTCCTCCCCTCGGGCTGGTCCTGGGCCTCCTGCTCCTCCTTCCTCCCTCAGGCTGGTCCTGGGCCTCCCCGCTCCTCCTTCCTCCCCTCGGGCTGGTCCTGGGCCTCCCGCTTCTCTTCCCTGTCCTCGGGCTGGTCCTGGGCCTCCCGCTCCTCCTTCCTCCCTCGGGCTGGTCCTGAGCCTCCTGCTCCTCCTCCCTGTCCTCGGGCTGGTCCTGGGCCTCCTGCTCCTCCTTCCTCCCTCGGGCTGGTCCTGGGCCTCCCACTCCTCCTCCCTGTCCTCGGGCTGGTCCTGGGCCTCCCGCTCCTCCTCCCTGTCCTCGGGCTGGTCCTGGGCCTCCCGCTCCTCCTCCCTGTCCTCGGGCTGGTCCTGGGCCTCCCGCTCCTCCTTCCTCCCCTCGGGCTGGTCCTGGGCCTCCCCGCTCCTCCTTCCTCCCCTCGGGCTGGTCCTGGGCCTCCCGCTCCTCCTCCTTGTCTTCGGGCTGGTCCTGGGCCTCCCCGCTCCTCCTTCCTCCCCTCGGGCAGGTCCTGGGCCTCCCGCTCCTCCTTCCTCCCCTCGGGCTGGTCCTGGGCCTCCCGCCCCTCCTTCCTCCCCTCGGGCTGGTCCTGGGCCTCCCCGCTCCTCCTTCCTCCCCTTGGGCTGTTCCTGGGCCTCCCGCTCCTCCTCCCTGTCCTCGGGCTGGTCCTGGGCCTCCTGCTCCTCCTCCCTGTCCTCGGGCTGGTCCTGGACCTCCCGCTCCTCCTTCCTGTCCTCGGGCTGGTCCTGGGCCTCCCCGCTCCTCCTTCCTCCCCTCGGGCTGGTCCTGGGCCTCCTGCTCCTCCTCCCTGTCCTCGGGCTGGTCCTGGGCCTCCCGCTCCTCCTCCCTGTCCTCGGGCTGGTCCTGGGCCTCCTGCTCCTCCTCCCTGTCCTCGGGCTGGTCCTGGGCCTCCCGCTCCTCCTCCCTGTCCTCGGGCTGGTCCTGGGCCTCCCGCTCCTCCTTCCTCCCTCGGGCTGGTCCTGGGCCTCCTGCTCCTCCTTCCTCCCTCGGGCTGGTCCTGGGCCTCCCGCTCCTCCTCCCTGTCCTCGGGCTGGTCCTGGGCCTCCTGCTCCTCCTTCCTCCCTCGGGCTGGTCCTGGGCCTCCCGCTCATCCTTCCTGTCCTCAGGCTGGTCCTGGGCCTCCCGCTCTTCCTTCCTCCCCTCGGGCTGGTCCTGGGCCTCCTGCTCCTCCTTCCTCCCTCAGGCTGGTCCTGGGCCTCCCCGCTCCTCCTTCCTCCCCTCGGGCTGGTCCTGGGCCTCCCGCTTCTCTTCCCTGTCCTCGGGCTGGTCCTGGGCCTCCTGCTCCTCCTTCCTCCCTCGGGCTGGTCCTGGGCCTCCCGCTCCTCCTCCCTGTCCTCGGGCTGGTCCTGGGCCTCCCGCTCCTCCTCCCTGTCCTCGGGCTGGTCCTGGGCCTCCCGCTCCTCCTCCCTGTCCTCGGGCTGGTCCTGGGCCTCCCGCTCCTCCTCCCTGTCCTCGGGCTGGTCCTGGGCCTCCCGCTCCTCCTTCCTCCCTCGGGCTGGTCCTGGGCCTCCTGCTCCTCCTTCCTCCCTCGGGCTGGTCCTGGGCCTCCCGCTCCTCCTCCCTGTCCTCGGGCTGGTCCTGGGCCTCCCGCTCCTCCTTCCTCCCCTCGGGCTGGTCCTGGGCCTCCCGCTCATCCTTCCTGTCCTCAGGCTGGTCCTGGGCCTCCCGCTCTTCCTTCCTCCCCTCGGGCTGGTCCTGGGCCTCCTGCTCCTCCTTCCTCCCTCAGGCTGGTCCTGGGCCTCCCCGCTCCTCCTTCCTCCCCTCGTGGTCCTGGGCCTCCCGCTTCTCTTCCCTGTCCTCGGGCTGGTCCTGGGCCTCCCGCTCCTCCTTCCTCCCTCGGGCTGGTCCTGAGCCTCCTGCTCCTCCTCCCTGTCCTCGGGCTGGTCCTGGGCCTCCTGCTCCTCCTTCCTCCCTCGGGCTGGTCCTGGGCCTCCCACTCCTCCTCCCTGTCCTCGGGCTGGTCCTGGGCCTCCCGCTCCTCCTCCCTGTCCTCGGGCTGGTCCTGGGCCTCCCGCTCCTCCTCCCTGTCCTCGGGCTGGTCCTGGGCCTCCCGCTCCTCCTTCCTCCCCCTCGGGCTGGTCCTGGGCCTCCCCGCTCCTCCTTCCTCCCCTCGGGCTGGTCCTGGGCCTCCCGCTCCTCCTCCTTGTCTTCGGGCTGGTCCTGGGCCTCCCCGCTCCTCCTTCCTCCCCTCGGGCAGGTCCTGGGCCTCCCGCTCCTCCTTCCTCCCCTCGGGCTGGTCCTGGGCCTCCCGCCCCTCCTTCCTCCCCTCGGGCTGGTCCTGGGCCTCCCCGCTCCTCCTTCCTCCCCCCTTGGGCTGTTCCTGGGCCTCCCGCTCCTCCTCCCTGTCCTCGGGCTGGTCCTGGGCCTCCTGCTCCTCCTCCCTGTCCTCGGGCTGGTCCTGGACCTCCCGCTCCTCCTTCCTGTCCTCGGGCTGCTGGGCCTCCCCGCTCCTCCTTCCTCCCCCCTCGGGCTGGTCCTGGGCCTCCTGCTCCTCCTCCCTGTCCTCGGGCTGGTCCTGGGCCTCCCGCTCCCTCCTCCCTGTCCTCGGGCTGGTCCTGGGCCTCCTGCTCCTCCTCCCTGTCCTCGGGCTGGTCCTGGGCCTCCCGCTCCTCCTCCCTGTCCTCGGGCTGGTCCTGGGCCTCCCGCTCCTCCTTCCTCCCTCGGGCTGGTCCTGGGCCTCCTGCTCCTCCTTCCTCCCTCGGGCTGGTCCTGGGCCTCCCGCTCCTCCTCCCTGTCCTCGGGCTGGTCCTGGGCCTCCTGCTCCTCCTTCCTCCCCTCGGGCTGGTCCTGGGCCTCCCGCTCATCCTTCCTGTCCTCAGGCTGGTCCTGGGCCTCCCGCTCTTCCTTCCTCCCCTCGGGCTGGTCCTGGGCCTCCTGCTCCTCCTTCCTCCCTCAGGCTGGTCCTGGGCCTCCCCGCTCCTCCTTCCTCCCCTCGGGCTGGTCCTGGGCCTCCCGCTTCTCTTCCCTGTCCTCGGGCTGGTCCTGGGCCTCCTGCTCCTCCTTCCTCCCTCGGGCTGGTCCTGGGCCTCCCGCTCCTCCTCCCTGTCCTCGGGCTGGTCCTGGGCCTCCCGCTCCTCCTCCCTGTCCTCGGGCTGGTCCTGGGCCTCCCGCTCCTCCTCCCTGTCCTCGGGCTGGTCCTGGGCCTCCCGCTCCTCCTCCCTGTCCTCGGGCTGGTCCTGGGCCTCCCGCTCCTCCTCCCTGTCCTCGGGCTGGTCCTGGGCCTCCCGCTCCTCCTCCCTGTCCTCGGGCTGGTCCTGGGCCTCCCGCTCCTCTTCCCTGTCCTCGGGCTGGTCCTGGGCCTCCCGCTCCTCCTTCCTCCCTCGGGCTGGTCCTGGGCCTCCCGCTCCTCCTCCCTGTCCTCGGGCTGGTCCTGGGCCTCCCGCTCCTCCTCCCTGTCCTCGGGCTGGTCCTGGGCCTCCTGCTCCTCCTTCCTCCCTCGGGCTGGTCCTGGGCCTCCCGCTCCTCCTCCCTCCCTCGGGTCGGGCTGGTCCTGGGCCTCCCGCTCCTCCTCCCTGTCCTCGGGCTGGTCCTGGGCCTCCCGCTCCTCCTCCCTGTCCTTGGGCTGGTGGTCCTGGGCCTCCTGCTCCTCCTTCCTCCCTCGGGCTGGTCCTGGGCCTCCTGCTCCTCCTTCCTCCCTCGGGCTGGTCCTGGGCCTCCTGCTCCTCCTCCCTGTCCTCGGGCTGGTCCTGGGCCTCCTGCTCTTCCTCCCTGTCCTCGGGCTGGTCCTGGGTCCCCCATCCTTTCGGACACTATCCCGCCGGGATCCTCGCTGCAGTTGGGGTGCATTTCTCAGAGAGCCTTCCCGGTCCGCTGCTCCGGGAGGGGAGATGCCACCGGGGCTGCGGGACCAGAAAGCCGGGGCCCACGCAAACAGACCCCGAACCGCCCGTGGGTGATCAACGTGTGGGGCCTCCGGCTCAGGCCTGGGATGTGACTGGCTCTGGAAGGTGCGTGCGGGCTGTGCCGTCATTGGAATGGGCAGGATGCTGCTGGCACTCTGGGCTCACGCCCACCCCCTGAGGACACCGGAGAGCGGAGGCTGGTCATTTCTTCTGCGGCGAGAACGTGCACTGACTGCTTGTTGTTGCTCCCCAAGCCTCTGCCGCCCCGCCATGACTCCCTGGAGTCCATGCAGGTCTTCAAGCAGCACTGCCAGATCGCCGAGGAGTACCACGAGGTCCGCAAGGAGATCGCGCTGCTCGAGGAGAGGAAGTAGGTGCCGCAGCCCCGGCTGCTGGGGGAGGAGGGGGGGCCCAGGCTGAGCTGGGCGGGGCCAGGCTGAGCTGGGCGGGGCCAGGCTGAGCTGGGCGGGGCCAGGCTGAGCTGGGGGCGGGGCCAGGCTGAGCTGGGTGGGGTCATGCTGAGCTGGGGGCGGGGTCATGCTGAGCTGGGCGGGGTCATGCTGAGCTGGGGGCGGGGCCAGGCTGATCTGGGCGGGGCCAGGCTGAGCTGGGCGGGGCCTGGCTGAGCTGGGCGGGGTCATGCTGAGCTGGGGGGGCATGGCCAGGCTGAGCTGGGGGGGGGCAGGCTGAGCTGGGCGGGGCCAGGCTGAGCTGGGGGGCATGGCCAGGCTGAGCTGGGGGGGGCAGGCTGAGCTGGGCGGGGTCATGCTGAGCTGGGCGGGGTCATGCTGAGGGGGGCGGGGCCAGGCTGATCTGGGCGGGGCCATGCTGAGCTGGGGCGGGGCCAGGCTGAGCTGGGGGCGGGGCCAGGCTGATCTGGGGCGTGGCCAGGCTGAGCTGGAGGGGCATGGCCAGGCTGAGCTGGGGGGGGGGCAGGCTGAGCTGGGCGGGGTCATGCTGAGCTGGGGGCGGGGCCAGGCTGATCTGGGTGGGGTCATGCTGAGCTGGGGCGGGGCCAGGCTGATCTGGGCGGGGCCTGGCTGATCTGGGCGGGGCCAGGCTGATCTGGGCGGGGCCTGGCTGAGCTGGGCGGGGCCTGGCTGAGCTGGGCGGGGGGGCCATGCTGAGCTGGGGGCGGGGCCAGGCTGAGCTGGGCGGGGCCAGGCTGAGCTGGGCGGGGCCTGGCTGAGCTGGGCGGGGTCATGCTGAGCTGGAGGGGCATGGCCAGGCTGAGCTGGGGGGGGGGCAGGCTGAGCTGGGCGGGGCCAGGCTGAGCTGGAGGGGCATGGCCAGGCTGAGCTGGGGGGGGCAGGCTGAGCTGGGCGGGGTCATGCTGAGCTGGGCGGGGTCATGCTGAGCTGGGGGCGGGGCCAGGCTGATCTGGGCGGGGTCATGCTGAGCTGGGGCGGGGCCAGGCTGAGCTGGGGGCGGGGCCAGGCTGATCTGGGCGTGGCCAGGCTGAGCTGGAGGGGCATGGCCAGGCTGAGCTGGGGGGGGCAGGCTGAGCTGGGCGGGGTCATGCTGAGCTGGGCGGGGTCATGCTGAGCTGGGGGCGGGGCCAGGCTGATCTGGGTGGGGTCATGCTGAGCTGGGGCGGGGCCAGGCTGATCTGGGCGGGGCCTGGCTGAGCTGGGCGGGGCCAGGCTGATCTGGGCGGGGCCTGGCTGAGCTGGGCGGGGCCTGGCTGAGCTGGGCGGGGCCATGCTGAGCTGGGGGCGGGGCCAGGCTGAGCTGGGCGGGGGGCCTGGCTGAGCTGGAGGGGCATGGCCAGGCTGAGCTGGGGGGGGCCAGGCTGAGCTGGGCGGGGTCATGCTGAGCTGGGGGCGGGGCCAGGCTGATCTGGGCGGGGCCTGGCTGATCTGGGCGGGGCCTGGCTGAGCTGGGCGGGGTCATGCTGAGCTGGGGGCGGGGCCAGGCTGAGCTGGGCGGGGCCTGGCTGATCTGGGCGGGGCCAGGCTTAGCAGGCTTAGCTGCGGGCAGGGGCTGACGTCCTGGGGTTCTGAGGTTGCTAGGCAACTTGCTGTCCGTCCTGTTTGTCCCAGAAATGATCCAGTGGCACCGCTGTAGGGTCAATGCTTTGCGAGCAGTGAGAACAACAGGGTGCTTTCTCCCCCCAAACTTAAGTTTTTAATAAGCATTTTTAACTCAGGACATTAAAAATGCCAAAGTACACCAGAGCAGCTCTCTGTTCCCTGTGGACGTGGCGAGGCCCAGCCCACTTTGGCTGTGTGGCTTGTACTGAACGCTCGCCTGGTGGGTTCCCACAGCAGGTGGACAAGCCGCTGAGGTAGGGTTAGGGCCAGGGTGACGTATTCGTGTTGGATGAGTGACACATGCGTGCAGAGTGAGTGCAAATATTGTCATTAATTATTTGCCTCTCCCCTTCCTCTTACTGGAGAGACATATCACATATACTTACTACTTAATTTTTAAATCAAAGCAAGAAATTTATGGACTTGTCAGGACTCTGGAGACCCAGCGAGGCGGGTGCACAGGGAACGCGGTGGGGAGTGTGGGTTTAGGCTGGGACTTGCGCACTCACCCTGAGACCCCGTAGCAGGCTGCGGGCCTTTCCTTACCTCGTGGCTTCGTTGTGTTTCTAACACAAACCCTACCTGGACTCTGGTTATCGGGTCAAAGGTGTCTGCGAGGTCAGAAACACCGCTTTCCCCTCACATGTCTGCGTCTCGTTCTGGTCTGAGAGTTCTCACAAACGGGTGTGTGCAGGTTGAACCTTTACACACAGGCCGAGTCCCCAGAAAAGTGTCATAAAGGGACCGAGGAAGCTTATTAATAGCGTGACCAGTGGTGAGCTACAGGAGGACTTGCTTACTCTGCAGCTACCGAAGTCTGTTCCTGTGTGTGTGTGTGAGTGTGCATGACTGTGTTAGTATGTGTGTGTGTGAGTGTGTGCGTGTGACGTGTGTGAGACTGTGTGTGTGAATTGTGGTGTCGTGACAAACATCTAGTTAGGTATTTATCTGTAAACTCAGTTGAGGTGCTGGGGGACTTTGTTATCTAAACCAATGAGAGTGGCTCTTTATTTGGGGTGCAGTGGAAGACACCCACTAAGTTATAGGATCTGTACGTCTACGTGTTCGTCTGTGGCATTTAGAAAGTCCGCCAGGACAGCCGCGTGCGTGTGGCTCCTCTGGTGTGTGAGGGAGCCCTGCTCCTCTGCTCCTGCTTAGAGCAGTGGCTGCCGTGGCGCCCAGCCGGCAGGCGACTACCAAGAGGCAGAGCCTTCGAGAGCCGGTGGCCCGTGGGTCTGGGCAACGACTCCACACAACCCGCCAAACCACAGAAATGTTGGCCAAACCCCAGCTCAGCCCCTCACCAGCCTTCCTAAGTCCCAGGCTGGATGTGCGGCGAAGGCCAAATCTTTTTCATAAAGTCTCTCAACTTCCTTTGTCTTCATTCCTGCTTCTGCCATTCGGGGCTGCAATATGCACGGCTGGCCTGGGAAGCACGCCCAGGGCTTGGCCTGACCCAGACCTCCAGGTGGCCTGCTTGCTTCTGTGGGTCCCCTCACCCCTCGCCTCCAAGGACACTGCCCCTTCCCCCCTTCTGCCTCTGCTGCGTTGGCACCTCCCTCCTCTGCCTCCTGAGCCCCCCTCGGAGGAAGGCTTAGCTAGCCCCTGCCCCGCCTTCCCCAGGGATCAGCTCTGTTCCCAAGAGAGGAAAGCTCACAGGAACGAGACTTCTGGCACTGTGTGTGTGTGTGTGTGTGTGTGTGTTAGTGTGTTTGTGTGTGTGTGTGTGTGTGTGTGTGTGTAGTGTGTGTGTGTCTGTTAATGTATATTTTTACTGATTTCAGGGAGGAAGGGAGAGGGAGAGACAGAAAAATCAATGATGAGAGAGAATCATTGATCAGCTGCCTCCTGCATGCCCCACACTGGAGATTGAGCCACAACCAGGCCTGTGCCCTGACCTGGACTCGAACCTTTCTGGCACTCGGGCTATTTCTGGCACTTTTGTAGCTGGTTGCCATCAGTAGTTACCCCCTTCAGGTCTGCTCCCTACAGACTCGAATCCCAGTGGGAGCTGCGCTGTGTGTGTGTGTGTGTGTGTGTGTGTGTGTGTGTGTGAGTGTGTGATTTAGAGTGGTTATTTATAGTGCTTATGGGAGGCTGTAACATCCTCCATGCACACATTTTATTTGGAATTTCTGTGTCTGTGTTTAAAATACGGAGTTAATATCAGCAGTAAAGGCGGAGATAAATTGCTGGGCAGGAAGCATGGTTACATCTTCTATGATTACAAGGACGTGGGTCCTGCCAGGGTCCCTAAGGGGCTGGCTCTGCTTTCTGATGGTTTGGATGGGAGTGTCTTCCCGTCCGTTCCTGAGGTGTGGCTGCCCAGCTCTCCCCGTGACTGTGAGTGTCGGCGGGCACAGGGCGTGGGCCCTGGTCCTCAGAGGAGCTCCTGGACCTCGCTGCCCGTTAGGCTGAGCTTCCTCCCTTCTCCAGCGGGGGTCGCCCGGGGCACGTTTGGGAGACTGCAGAGCCCGGAAGAGAGCTGGGTGTAACTCTTAAGTCCTGGTATTGAATAGGTGAACTTTTTTTTAGAGTTATAAACTCAGCACAGCGTGACTTTAAATAATTACTTCTGGCCTGTTCACCAATCACGTGAGAAAAGCCTGCTTTTACTTTTATTGGCATTTTTTTTTCTTTTCAGTTGGGAAAAAAGGGCAATTTTATTGAAAGCTTTTAAAAAATTACTAAGCATTCTTTCATCTTTAGACAATTCCTGAATCCGTTTTTATTTCTAGGCTTTTTGCATGTGAATATTTTTATATAATTGGACATATAGTAACATGAAATGTGCACATGCTTTTTCAGTAAATAGTGTAAGTTTTTACACACCGTTTTGTATCTGTAATGGGAACACATGGAAGTGAGACACAGACATTTTTTGACTTGAAATTTGTCCCTGAGCTGTTTGACAGAAAGTGTTTAAAGTACATCATTAAACAACAATTGGCTCTGCTGTTAGATTTGCAATTAGTAAAGGTCCCTTTGCTCCAGAGAGAGCATTTGATCTTATTCAAAGGAGAAACCACTTGGCCAGGAAACAATTGTGTTTAAAAGATAGACTTAGGATGTCGGAGAATTGATCCACTGTGTGAAGTTGGGGGGAGATGGTTCTGTAATTAAAGCGGCTCAGTGGTTCGGTTCAGTGTGCTCGCAGAGGTGCAGCAACATCCGCTGGCAGGACTGTGTCCTCTCCCGAAGGGGAGGGGAAGGGGAGGGAAAAGGGGCGGGAAAGGGCCCCTGAGCAGCCGGCAACTCCCCGTCCTCCCGCCAGCCCCTGGCACCGCTCACTGCCCTCGGCCTCTGTGGGCCCCTCTCCCGGACGTCCAGATGCAATCAGACCCTACGTGCCCGCTGAGAATGGCTTCTTTATGGAGCACGATGTTTGCAAGGTTCATCCACGCATCCTGCATTGCACTTCATTCCTTTTGATTGCTGAATAATATTCCGCTGTGTGGATAGACCAGACTTATTAATCCATTTCATCTGCGGATGGACATTCGAGCTGTGTACACTTTGGGCTGCTGGGACTAATGCTGCTACAGACACGCTTCTATGTACTAGGTCTTGTGTGGACACATGCGTGCAATTGGCCTGTGCTGACGTCCGTCCATCCATCTCGGTGCTCTCTACCCCACAGCCGGTCCCTGAAGGGGCAATAGAAAACCCGCAGGGGCCTCTCTCCAGGGGGCCTCCCTCCAGCCTGTGGAGCTGATTGGTTCCTCACTTAGACGCTGGCTGTGCCGGATTAATCAGGACTCGCTAATGGACGGGTGTAGATTGTCTGCATTAATGGGCTGGGACAGATGATTGACGTCTTGACAGGATCACTGACGACATGCATAATTACGACACTAATTTAGAAACCTATCAATAAAGTCCTCCTGATACAACGAAGACATTGTTGTCGACATTCTCTGCTCAGGAGGATTAGACGAGACAGCCCGACCATCCCCGTTAGTGGTCAGACCTGTGAGTTATTTTCTCTGCTGGTCAAAACGACTCGCAGATGCTCCAGGGATTGTGAACCAGTCGGACATGGAAGCAGGACAGCGGCCACAGTCCAAGCCAGGACTTCCAAACCCTGTGATTCGAAAACAAAACTCTGCCTTAACCCGAGTTGTCTGTGGGGCAGTTGACAGGAAGGAAAACATGGAACAGGACGATGAGCTCATGGAGGGTCTGGAGGGTCGGACGTGACCCTGACCGTCTGCAGGGTGTAGAAGCACGTGTGGGCACTGGAAATATCGGGGCGCCCCTCTGTCAAGTACATGATCAATTTCTGAAAAACATCCTCTTAGTTACAGTTCCCATGGCACATTACTCTGTATGAGTGTCAGGTACACAGCGTACTGGTTACACCAGCGGTTCCCACGTGGGCACACGCCCCAGGGGGGCAATGTGATGTTTAAGGGGGCGATTCAAGAACGCGTTATGAACAGTGAATGTTTTGCAATTCTTGTGGTTCTAGGGGCCTCATATACAGCATATAAACAGATATTGTGACATATTTATGCATTTCAGTTCTCTCTGTTTTGAAACTTTGCTATTTTTTTCATGTCTCTTCATATTATTATGTTTTTAACAGTTTCTTAGTGACGTCTTCCTCAGGACCCCCACGGTCCTTTCGTTCTTTTATTTTTCTCTTTCATGGATGCCGTGTTCTTCGGAAGCTTGTTTAGACCAAGTTCATGGCCTTTTAGGCTTCCTCCATGTGAAGGGGAGTCACTTTTTGAACAATAAGAATTCTACATGGCGGGGGAGGTGGGGACCAGGATGTTAGAGATGCTTAGGAGGGCGTGGCCAAAACAAGGTTGGGAACCACTGGGCTAGACGATCATGTACTTGACAGAGGGGCTCCCCGATATTTTCAGTGTCCACCGGCACCTTCCATAGTTGTTACAATGTTATTGACTAATGTCATGTGCTGTGCTGATCAATTTATTTAAGATCATACATGTTTACTTTTTTTAAAATATATTCTTATTGATTTCAGAGAGGAAGGGAGAGGAAGATAGAAACATCAATGATGAGAGAGAATCACTGATCACTGCCTCCTGCACGGCCCCCATTGGGGATCGAGCCAATAACCGAGATATGTGCCCTTGACTGGAATCGAACCGTGACCTCCAGGTTCATAGGTCGACGCTCAACCACTGAGCCACACCGGCTGGGCTCACTGCGTTGTTTATAGATACTTACTGAGAACTGAATTGTTAGTCCCTGCGCGTCCCTCCAGTACCTTTAGCCGCTTCCTGGTTTTCTATCTGCAACAAAAGGACAGACACTGCTTTGTAAACCAGGCTGCAGGATGGACGTCAGGTCAGGGGAAGCTGCCGGGAGGAGGTGGAATTCTTAGTCCCAAGAACTAGTGCCGATTTGTTCAACTCGGAAAGAAGAGACCAGGAAGGTGCCTGCATTTGGAGGGGAGACTGAGCGTAAGCACAGCTCTCCACCCACGGATACTGGGCAGCATCTTAATCGTAAGCAGGTTTCCTGGGTCCCCCCCAACTAGTTGTCATTCTTCGTTGCACCCTTAAAAGGTCAGAATCCTGACGGCCGAAGGGTTCGTGGAGCGTTTTCTGGTTTGGGTGTCTCAGCAGAGGTGCCAGGACCAAAAGGATTTGCGGCCCGGGCCCGGCCAGTGTAGCTCAGCGGTTGGCATTGAGCCAGGAACCAAGAGGCCACGGGTTCGATTCCCGGTCTGATTCCGGGTCAGGGCACCTGCCTGGGTTGCAGGCTTGACCTTCTGTGGGGGGCGTGCAGGAGGCAGCTGATGGATGATGTCTCTCTCTCATCGATGTTCCTATCTTTGTATCCTTCTCCCTTCCTCTCTCTCCAAAAAATCAAAGAAAAAATATATAACAAATAAAGGATCCGAGGCTGGGGAGCCGGGGCAGAGGGTGAGATGTGGAGGAGCGGGCTCCTCTGTGCATTTACATGCGTGCATTTGTGCATGTGCATTTGTGTGTGTGCATTTACATTCATGCATTTCAGCGTGTGCTCTCCGCTCCGCCTGCAGGAAGGAGCTCCTTGCGAAGCTGGCGCAGGCGGAGGAGGAGAAGGTGGATGCCGCCCAGCTGGCCCGTGAGTTCGAGGCGCTGACGGAGGAGAACCGCACCTTGAAGCTGGCGCAGTCCCAGTGCGTGGAGCAGCTGGAGAAACTCCGCATCCAGTACCAGAAGAGGCAGGGCTCGTCCTAGTTCGGTCGGCCCCTGGCCCCTGCGGCCCCCTCCCCCGCCCCACATCACCCCTCCTGGTCACCCACATGCTGCTGCCTCTCTGACCTGGGCACGGCGAGGTCTGGCCCGCCGGGAGGGAGATCTCATGTTAAATAAGATAACGAAAGCAAACCTATTGCCCCGAGTGTTTCACAATTTGTTCCCAAAGTATTTCTTCTCATTTAGGAAGATAGGACAGAAATAGAATATTGACGGACTCCACTTAAACAGGATTAACCACGCGACAGGCCAGCCAGATGCTCACTGCTGTTTGCCTGCCCGTGTTTAAATCCCACGTCGTTAATATTCCCCCTGGCGCCAAGCAGAGGCCTCCCTGGACGTGCTCATGTTGTTAGAGTCAGCCCTCCGCGAGGATTGTACCAGGAATAAATGGTCGTGTAGCATCGATGCTTCCTCATGAAAATGTTAGCAGCGGGTTGTGCCAAAAGCACGTTGGCGGTGCCGACCTGCTGCTGGCCTAAAAGCAGAATAAGGCGCACGTTTCTTCACGCCGCACGGGCCCCGGGGAACGTGTCCCCCTTGAGGAGTTCTGGGGGCCCCGGGAAACGGGAGGGGATAGTGTAGACGTTATTTTGGGGAGTCCTCAGGAAAACATCAGTAAAATGATGACTATTGCTCTGTTTTGGATTTAACAAGGCGTTTGGGGTCAGTAATAACAAATGGAAATATATGCGTAAATTCAGGATTAACACGAGTTTCCCTCGTTCTGCTTACCACCATCTGTCCCCCACTGATCTCTTTGTTTTATGTCCATTTCTATTCATGTAACTTCTTTTTCATTAAACACGATCAAAACTGCCCGCCTGCCTCCTGGCCCTTTCCTCACCGACCTCATGCTCAGGGTCAAGTTGGGCACGCTCGCCCGAACCTGCCCTGCGTTGGGGCTGCAGGTGCCAAAGAGCAGCAAACCCTTTCCTTGGGAAGACGTGGCTTCTCAGTGAGCAACTCGGGGCTGGAGCTAATCGGATGCATGAATGTCTGACGGTATTTCCCAGAAAATGTACGGCGCGGAGCTGATTGAAATAACAAGGCGGCCCGGCTGGCGTGGCCCAATGGTGGAGCATCGACCTATGAACCAGGAGGTCACGGTTCCATTCCCGGTCAGGGCACAGGCCCGGGTTGCGATCCCCAGTGTGGGGCGTGCGGGGGGCAGCCGGTCCATGATTCTCTCTCATCATGGATGTTTCTGTCTCTCTCTGCCTCTCCCTTCCGAATCTGAAATCAACAGAGCTCCCCCAGCTACAGGCCTCTCCTGGTGTCGGCTTACTCCTGAGATGCTTTGTGACGCCAATAAGGGTCTTGGCTTGACTTAAAACCGTCACAGTCAACGCCGCTGTTCCACGGTGACCATCAGAGTCCCCTGGAGTCACTTTACATTTAGCAAAGCCACGTTGGTGTCTGTCGTGTCAAACAGAATTTCACCACCATATCTTGCTTTAAGGCGTAACTTGCATTTACACAGAGGGTTTAAAGCGATACCTGTATCTAATAAAACGCGTGATTGTCCACTCATCCTGCATGGGTTTGCTTAGCTTAGCTTAATATGAAGAATCTTGTTTGCCCTGTCAAGAGAATGCCAAATGATCTGAAGATATTTTTGAGACAAAAGTATTTTTAATAAGTCAATATCAACTGAGATGTAAAATGCTATTACAAATGTTACTATAATTCAGGCCCTTGGAAATGATGTATTTAAATATATCTTTGGCCCTAGCTGGTGTGGCTCAGTGGATAGAGCGTCGGCCTGCGGACTGAAGGGTCCCGGGTTCGATTCCGGTCAAGGGCATGTACCTTGGTTGCAGGCTCCTCCCCGGCGCAGGCCCTGGTCGGGGCATGTGCAGGAGGCAACCAATAAGGTGTTTCTCTCACATCGATGTTTCTCGTCTTCCCCTCTCTCTTCTGCTCTCTCTGAAAATCAATGGAAAAGTTTCCTCATGTGAGGATTTAAAAAAAAAAAAGATTCAATTCAAACCCAATTATCCTGCCAACAGGGACAGTCCTGATCTCCTCAGAGAGAGACACCGGTGACCACGCCTTTCCCGCGAGCTGCTGTCTCGCAGGTGCGTTTGGAAGTAAATGAAGTGTCTGTGCTCGGCCGTTTTACCAACACCCGCCGGTCGAGTGGGGCTGCAGGGTCTTGGGGTTCTCCCTCCTTCTAGTCACAGGCGTTTTAGCTCCCCTGCTGCCCGATCCCTCCTCCGTCCTGTGGTGAGGAAGGGGAGACCGAGGCTGGGGCGGGGCGGGGGGTGGGGGAGGACTGCAATCAGCTGCAAATGGCAGACCCAGCTCCCACCCAGCGTTCCAAGGCCCGCGGCCCAGCTAGTCGCTGGGGAGGGGCCGCCCCTGGTTCTGCGGTTTATGAAGCAAAGTGAGGGCAGGTCCCCCTCAGGGGAGGTTCCCCTCTGGGCAGGTCCCCCCTCGGGGAAGGGCCCCCTCCTGCAGGTTCCCCCTCCTGCAGGTTCCCCCTCCTGCAGGTTCCTCCTCTGGACAGGTCCCCCCTCTGGCAGGTTCTCCCTCCAGGCAGGTCCCCCCTTGGGGCAGGTCCCCATTCTGGCAGGTTCCCCCTCTGACAGGTCCTCCCTCCAGGCAGGTCCCCCTAAGGGCAGGTTCCCCCTCTGACAGGTCCCCACTCTGGCAGGTCCCCCTAAGGGCAGGTTCCCCCTCTGACAGGTTCCCCCTCTGACAGGTCCCCACTCTGGCAGGTCCCCCTAAGGGCAGGTCCCCCTAAGGGCAGGTTCCCCCTCTGACAGGTCCCCATTCTGGCAGGTCCCCCTAAGGGCAGGTTCCCCCTCTGACAGGTCCCCCCTCTGGCAGGTTCACCCTCTGGGCAGGTTCCTCCTCCGGGCAGGTCCCCCCTCCCGCAGGTCCCCCCTCCCGCAGGTCCCCCCTCCGGCAGGCTCCGTGGCCGTGTTCCCGGGACACTGTCTCAGGCTCGCGAGGAACAGGGTCTCTGTCCGTCACAGCCGGCGCTCACAGGGCGGGGAAGGCTGCTTCCAAAATGACCAGGTGGGTCCGGAGGCCAGAGGCCCGGACGGAGCGTTCTTCCCGCTGAGAGCCGAGGGGCTGGTCTCACTCGGCGGCTTTCAGGCGGAGGAGCGTCCTCGCTTCTGGGAGGGTCAGTTCAGGAGGGCTCCCTGCTGCGCTCAGTCCCCGATTCAAATCCTCTCTCACCTCGGGGAACGCCCCCCCCAAAAGCACCAGAATAACATCTGACCAGGGATCCGGGCTCCTGGGGCCCGGCCCGTCTGCCGCAGACGTGACCCTCACCACTCCGTGCGGCACTCAGTCCGCCGTTGACGGCACGGAGAGCGGCTGCCCTGCTCCTTCGTCAGCGCTGCCCGGAGCCAGGGGGCCGCTCGCAGCTCCGGGCCTCGTGCGTGGAGCACAGAGACCTGGGGGGCCAGCTGGGTAGCAGGAGGCACGGGCGGAGAGGGCCCTATGGGACGGTCTCCCCTGGGCCTGCCTTCACCTGGCCCCTGAAGGGAGGAGTGGTCTCCCGTTTGCACGTTCTGGCCGGAGCCCCCGGTGTGGCATGGCCGCTGTCCGGGCGAGGCCTTCTCGAGGAAACCAGGACGAGGGGTGAGTGGAATCGGAAAGACTCCGAGGCTCGGCGTCATTTCAGTGGGACTGCGGGTGGAGGGGACACGGGAAAGAGGACTCACGAGCAGAGAGCCAGGCGGGCGGGCGGGTGCGAGTGCAGCCCTGCCTCCCAGGAAGGTGGCGGGGGGGGGGAGACCGCCCACCGGACGGACGGACCGACCGAGGGACATGGACGGGTGAGAGGACGAGCCTGAGAAGGCTGTCGGGGAGGCTGAGCCTCGCAGGACGGCGTCCGCGGTCAGAGCACACTGACTGCCAGGCAGGCTCAGTTCCTCGAGAAACGTTAGAGCCGGGGGCACTGGGCTTTGCTCACGCCGTTCTCTCTGCCCCACGGCCGACGGCTGGCGCCTGGCGAGCAGCAGCCTGGGTGTGACTGTCACCAGTGCATGACGGCTGCTACAGAGCCCTCACTCCGAGCTGTGGCCCCGCGGCCCCTGTGCCTGCCCCTGCCTCCCACCTCGCCCGCTGGGCCTCCTCACACCCCTGCACCCGCCCTGTGACCTGCCTGGCTCCCTGGTGAGAAGTTCCTTGGCGACAGGGTTGTGGCTCGTTCAAAGCTGTGTCTTCAGGACAGACGGCAGGGCCCGGCCGGAGCATCACAGCTGCTCCCTCACGAGGGAAGGAAGAAGCGAGTCCTAAACACCCCATCCTGCTCCTCCTCCTGCTCCTGCTCCCGGGTGTGTAGGGCTCAGAGTGGGGTGTCCGGGGTTTGTAGGGCTCAGAGCGGGGTGTCCGGGGTTTGTAGGGCTCAGAGCGGGGTGTCCGGGGTGTGCAGGGCTTAGAGCGGGGTGTCCGGGGTGTGTAGGCTTCAGAGCGGGGTGTCCGGGGTGTGTAGAGCTCAGAGCGGGGTGTCCGGGGTGTGCAGGTCTCAGAGCGGGGTGTCCGGGGTGTGCAGGGCTCAGAGCGGGGTGTCCAGGGTGTGTAGGCTTCAGAGCGGGGTGTCCGGGGTGTGTAGAGCTCAGAGCGGGGTGTCCGGGGTGTGTAGGCTTCAGAGCGGGGTGTCGGGGGTTTGTAGGCTCAGAGCGGGGTGTCCAGGGTTTATAGGCTTCAGAGCGGGGTGTTTGGGGTTTGTAGGCTTTAGAGCGGGGTGTCCGGGGTGTGCAGGGCTCAGAGCGGGGTGTCCGGGGTTTGTAGGCTTCAGAGCGGGGTGTCCGGGGTGTGCAGGGCTCAGAGCGGGGTGTCCGGGGTGTGTAGAGCTCAGAGCAGGGTGTCCGGGGTGTGTATGCTTCAGAGCGGGGTGTCCGGGGTTTGTAGGCTTCAGAGCGGGGTGTCCGGGGTGTGTAGGCTTCAGAGCGGGGTGTCCGGGGTGTGCAGGGCTCAGAGCGGGGTGTCCGGGGTTTGTAGGCTTCAGAGCGGGGTGTCCGGGGTGTGTAGGGCTCAGACGGACGGTCGGACGCTCTGCGCCTCGTCCAGGCCCTCCACCTCCACCTCCTTCACCCACACAGCACCCGTTCCCACGCTCGTCCTCCCGGAGCGGGAGGTCCCGGCTGGCGGCGCCCACCCCCCGCAGGTCATGGAACTCCTGGTACACTTCCAGGTGGACACGTGCACCAGAGAGTCAAGCAGGTGGTTCTCATCGAGGAGCGGGAAGGCCTGGGCCATGACCGCGGGATGGTGCCCCCCGGTCCTCGTGGAGGGAACCACAGTGGCCTCCCCCGTGGAGTAGGTCTTCCCGGAGCCCGTCTGACCGTAGGCGAACACGGTGGCATTGAAGCGTCGAAGAAGCCCCCAGCAGGGGCTGCATGCAGGCCTGGTACACAGCGTCCGCCCCGGCGGCCTCGTCCAGCACCGCGTGGAAGCCGAAGCTGCGGTCCCGGCCCAGCGGGACCTGGCCGCCCTCCGGCTCCACCCGCAGGCAGCTCCGGTGCCCGTGCAACAGCTCCTTGGGCAGCAGCGGGCAGACTCGCAGGGCCACCCTCACCAGGGCCGCCTCCAGCCCCATGGCGAGGGCGGGCTGCTCCAGGGGGCCCTGCAGGGGTGCAGCGCAGCCCCTGACCCTGCAGCCAGACTCCGAGCCCTGTTTTTTTGGTTTTTAAATATATTTTTATTGATCTCAGAGAGGAAGGGTGAGGGAGAGGAGAGAAACATCCATGATGAGAGAGAATCATGGGTTGGCTGCCTCTTGCACGCCCCACACTGGAGATCGAGCCCGCAACCTGGGCCTGTGCCCTGACCGGAATGGATCCAGGACCTCCTGGTTCATAGGCCGACACTCAACCGCTGAGCCACACCAGCCAGGCTGACTTCATCTCTTGACTCCGTGTGGTGGCCGTGGTGTTTGTAAAAGTCCACATTTGCTGACTCTGAACCAGCCTCGCAGCTGCAGAATCCCTGTGGTTTGGCGCCCGGCCCAGCGGGCGCAGGAGTCGGCCTGAGGGAGACCGGGCATCGCGGGCGAGGAAGGAGGAGAGGGCAGGGGCCCCAGGGGGTTCTTGTCTTTCTGCCAGGCGGCCTCACGGGCCCTCTTGCCTTCTCTCAATCCCCCCAGCGAACAATCAAGAATAATCCGGTGTTTCTCCCAGTTCAAGCTTTATTCTGAGAATCCATCGCTGCTACAGGTGAGAAGCACGCCCCCCTTAGACTTTCAGGAAAGCATTTCACCACCTACGCTGTGTGTTCCATGAGAAAGACGCTGTCCAAAGACAATCCAGAAATTCACCTGCCGAAAGTGAGCAAATTCTAGTTTCTGTAATATCACCTTTCTTACGCCACCTGGCACTTTGAATAGAAGCCAACATTTTCAAAAAGAACCTGATTGAAATACCAAAGGAAAACGAGCAGACAACAACACCCATGACTTTCCCTGCAGCAGATGAGCCACGAGACTGCGGCCGAGGGCCCTGCCGGGAGAGGTGGGCCTGCCCCTCGTTCCCTCCCCAGGGGCACGGAGCTGAGGCCGGAGAGCTCAGCGCGGCCCTGGGAACAGGGGTGCCACACCCATGCTTGGGAGCAGGTATTGCTCAGTAACAATTAAAACCAATCATTAAGGGAGATGATTCTAGTTTATCCAATGAGGCTGGTGTAGCACAAAATCATCGTTCTTTATAAATTTGTTATTGAATTTATGGGAGTGACATTGCTTAATAAAATCATGTGGGTTTCAGGGGTACAAGTCTATAACACATCATCTGTCTGGTATTGTGGGCTCACCGCCCCACGTCCAGTCTCCTTCCCTCACCATCCATCCCCCTTACCCTCTCCCACCGCCCCGTCCAGTAGTCACAGGCTGGTGTCGGGGTCTGTGAGGTTTCATGATGATTTTGCTCAGTCCCGTCCCCTTTCTCACCCTGACAGGGTCGGGCTGTTCTCTGCAGCTGAGTCTGTTTCTGGCTCATTTGGGTCATTAGGTTCCCGTGCGAGTGAGGTCTTGGCACTTGCTGTCCTCGGTGGCTTAGTCCACGTGGCGTCATAAACTCCTCCTTCTGAAGACCCAGACCTGCTTCCTGGTGCAGTAGCCACAGGCCTCCGTCCTCCATAAGGGCTTCCCCTCGGGATGAGCACAGCTCGGCTTGTAATTCCTGTCCTGGAGCCGCGCCCACGCACCACACCCCTCGCACAGGCGTCTGGGAGGCGGAAGTGTGTGTGTGCGTGCGTGTGCGTGCGTGCGTGCGTGTGTGTGTGTGTGTGTGTGTGTGTGTGTGTGTGTGTGTGTGTGTGTGTGTGTGTGTTGGGGGGGCCCTCTCATTGCAGAACAGCCATCACTGACAGGGAGGAACTTCATCCTAATCCCGCCTTCCCACTTCCTCCTTTTCCTGTGAGTAATGAAGGCTCTCGGCCTGTCTTGCTCCCACCAGCCAAAGGTCGTCTCTTAGAATCAGGGTCACGCCACATAAATACAGGGTAAGGTGACAGTTGTCACGGAGTTAATTGCTGTATTATTATTAATTATTGTATTGTTTTCCATACGAGCAACTGTAAGCCTACGTTTGCCCACCCCATCTATATATATAAAAGCGTATTATGCAAATCAGCCAGTGGGTGAATGATTGGTGGCTATGATGCGCACTGACCACCAGGGGGCAGGCACTCAGCACAGGAGCTGCTCCCAGCCTGCAGGCCCTGATCGCCTGATGGGGAACCAGGAACCAGGGGTGGGTGGTGGCAGATGCAGGCGGCGCTGGGGCCCTGACCACCCCGCTGGTCACCCCACACACAGAGGGCAACCAGTGGCAGCGGCCGTGGCGGGGGGCAGGGCTGGCTGCCGGCAGCCGGAGAAGATCGGCCCTAATCGCAGGCCAGGCCTAGCGACCCTACCTGTGCATGAATTTCATGCACCAGGCCTCTAGTCCATTATAATGAGACATTTTTCTCTAAAAAGAATTATGGTAACACAGTTTACATAATTAAGATGTTTGTTCTTCACTCTTTATATCCTTTTCTAAAAAATACATTGTGCAGCCCTGGCTGGTGTTGCTCAGTGGATAGAGCGTCGGCCTGCAGACTGAAGGGTCCCAGGTTCGATTCCGGTCAAGGGTATGAACTTCGATTGCAGGCTCCTCCCCGGCCCAGGCTCTGGTCGGGGCTCGTGCAGGAGGCGGCCAATCGATGTGTCTCACTCACATTGATGTTTCTCTCTGTCTTTCCCTTTCTCTCCCACTCTCCCTAAAATCAATGGAAAAATATCCTTGGGTGAGGATTAAAAAATAAAATAAAATTTTAAAAAGTAGAATACCTATTGTTACATGATTTTTTCCCCCAACAGAAGTTTTGTCTTTTGTCACATGGACTTTAATCTGGATAGTCAGCAGATTCCGTGTGACTTACATTCCGTGTAATTTACGTTCCGTGTAACTTATATTCTGTGTGACTTACTTTCTGTGTAACTTACATTCCATGTAACTTACATTCTGTGTAACTTACATTGTGTGTGACTTAAATTCCGTGTGACTTACGTTCCGTGTAACTTACGTTCCGTGTGACTTGCGTTCCGTGTGACTTACGTTCCATGTAACTTACGTTCCGTGTGACTTACGTTCCGTGTAACTTACGTTCCATGTAACTTACATTCCGTGTGACTTGCATTCCGTGTAACTTGCGTTTGTACACTGACCGGCACTGAGCTCGCTGTTCATGTTTCCTGTTCTCAGTTGGTTCTGTCAGAGGCAGACCTGCAGGACTTCCTCATCGAACCCAAAGCGCGTTTCTTGGGTGATTTCATTTCTTCTTCCAAGAAGGTTGGCTGACCCTCCCTGAGCAAGTTCCGCTGTTGTGTTTAGTCACAAACGAGACACAGGAATGACCCCCCGGCTCTCCTCGTGTGGGTGGGAGTCAGCAAGGCAAACAGCCCGGGTCCCGCCCCAGGTTCTAGGAACCGGGGTTCCATCCAGGCTCCCGAGCCGATTCATTCCCATCTGTCTCGCCTCTGCTGACGAGGCGACATGTGGAGAGTTTCAGAATGAAGCTGTTTATTCTGTTTATTTTCATGTTTAACACCAATAGTTCAAAGCTTTCAAATTTGTCCTATAAACTGATTCTTTGTTTAATGGAGAACAAAACCAAGAAATCAGAACTTGGGCCCTAACTAGTTTGGCTCAGTGGATGGAGCGTCCGCCTGCGGACTGAAGGGTCTGAGGTTCGAGTCCCGCTCAGGGCACATGCCCGGGTTACGGGCTCCATCCCTAGTCGGGGGCGTGCAGGAGGCAGCCCGATCAATGATTCTCTCTCATCATTGATGTTTCTATCTCTCCCTCTCCCATCCTCTCTGAAATCAATAAAAATATATTTTAAAAAAGAAAGAAAACAGAACTTGGTTTTAAACAGACTAATGAGTAAATTTTAAAAAATGTCTAGTGATAACAATATTCACTTTTCTATCATTGTTATGTAATGAGATTGAAGATGTTTCTAATGTCTTATCATATTTGGTGTTCTCAACAATTTTTAACCTTAAACATTCAAACACTCATCCAGAAAATATTGAGATGCGTCTTTGTGGTTGAGGTTCGTTTGAAAATGATTCCTGCTTCTTTGGAGTCTGCCTTTCTCCGTTGCAAAGGGCCGTATTTTATTAAACACTGAAAAGTGTTATCAGAGGAGGGGGAGATATCAGAGGAGGGGGCGCTATCAGAGGAGGGGAAGATATCAGAGGAGGGGGCGCTATCAGAGGAGGGGCCCCCTCCTCCGATATCTCCGCCTCCTCTGATATCTCCCCCTCCTCCGATAGCGCCCCCTCCTTCGATAGCGCCCCCTCCTCTGATAGCCCCCCTCCCGCACCCTGAGGGCCCTGGCCTGCTGCACCTCCTCGGTAGTGTCCCCACCTCGTGCTGTGCCTTCCTAAACGGCCTGTTTACCACACGCTGCTCAGATGACCCCGTTTGCGGGCCGTCAGCTTCCTGCTGGGGCTCCCGCTGGGGAATGCTTTCTTGACAGGGTGTTGGTTTGTTGATGGGAGCAGGTGATCAGCCCCTTCCCTTTAAGCTCGTCAGGGTGGGGGGTGCACCTGCACCTTGGTTGCAACCCAAGTGGTGTGTGTGCATGTGTGATCATTGTGTGTGCTCACATGTGATCATTGTGTGTGCTCACGTGCGATCACTGTGTGCACATGTGTGATCATTGCATGTGTGCATGTGATCACTGTGAGTGTGTGCATGTGATCATTGTATGCGTGCATGTTTGATCACTGTGTGTGCATATGTGATCATTGTGTGTGCATGTGTGATCACTGTGTGAGCGCGCATGTGTGATCACTGCGTGTGTGCATGTGTGATCACTGTGTGTGAGTGTGTGCATGTGTGATCAGTGTGTGTGCATGTGTGATCACTGTGTGTGTGCATGTGTGATCATTGTGTGTTGTGCATGTGTGATCACTGTGTGAGTGTGTGCATGTGTGATCACTGTGTGAGTGTGTGCATGTGTGATCACTGTGTGTGTGAGTGTGCCTGTGTGATCATTGTGTGGTCGCATCTATGGTCATTGTGTGTGTGTGCGTGTGTGATCACGTGTGATCATTGTGTGTGTGTGTGATCATTGTGTGTGAGTGTGTGCATGTGTGATCACTGTGTGTATGAGTGTGCATGTGTGATCACTGTGTGTGCTCATGTGTGATCAGTGTGTGTGAGTGTGTGATCACTGTGTGTGTGTACATGTGTGATCACTGTGTGTGTGAGTGTGCCTGTGTGATCATTGTGTGGTCGCATCTATGGTCATTGTGTGTGTGTGCGTGTGTGATCACGTGTGATCATTGTGTGTGTGAGTGTGTGATCATTATGTGTGTGAGTGTGTGCATGTGTGATCACTGTGTGTGTGAGTGTGCATGTGTGATCATTGTGTGGTCGCATCTATGGTCATTGTGTGTGTGTGCGTGTGTGATCACGTGTGCTCTCATGAATTCCCAGGATAAAGTACTAGCAGTGCAGTGGCTGGGTCAGAGGTTGTACATACTGTTTCACTGGGAAGGAGTTTGCCAGATGGCTATCCAAGAAGTTAGCATGCATTTACCTTTCTCTCTGCTTTTGTCCACTGTAGGTTGTGAAACTTTAAAAATTTTTTGCCATTTTATAGGTAGAATACTATCTTTTTCTCTATGACATTATATTTCTTTAATTATGAGGAAATTGTGGGCTTTTTCACATGTATCTTGGATACTTACATACGCTTAGTTGATTTTTATATTGGGTTAATTTCTTCCTTATTTAGAAGTACTATTTTTACATGAAGGAAGTAGGCTCTTTGTCGTATGTGTAGCAAATGTTCTTTTCCAAAGTTTCATGCCATGTGGATGTTTATGAATTTGTATAGGCAAATAACATCACCCTTTTCATGGTGTCTGGATTTCACGTCGGGCTGAGAAATGCCTTTCTCACACGGAGAGAGCCGCTGAGAGACCCAGGTCTGTCCCTCGTACGCATTGCCCTTTTGACGCGTGCCTTTGTGACCCGCTGGGAATCAGCCAGGTGTGAGGAAGGAGTCGGAGTGTCCCGCCGGCCAGCTGGTTGTCTCGGGGTCGATGGGTGAAGCCTGGGTCTGGCAGGGACACAGTAAGCGGCACAGCTCTTCGTCATTCGTGTGGGACGCTGTCTTCCCTGTCCCCTACCTGTCCAAGGGCTTGGGTTTATCTGTAGTTTCCTCATGTCCTTCCGTTGGCTCGGTCGTGGCAGGAAGATGGTTAAGGCGGCCCCAGGGAGCCCAGGGTAACTTATGCCCAGGTGCAATCCCTCCCTCAAGGGCGGGCCGGGCCTGGTGACGCGCTCGTAATGAACCGGACACTGCGAGCGTGGTGGGACGTCCGTCAGCAGTTACTACAGCCCCTGGGGCTGCTCATCCTTTCCTGCTCCCATGGGGGCTGTGGCCATCCACCTGCCAGGTGGGAGCCGCCCCGTGGGGGACACCTGGGCCAGTGATGTAGATCCCCAGTCGCCCACCAGCGAGACTACCTCCTTCCAGCAGCTGAAGAGTGAGCTTGGAGGCGGGCCCTGCCCGGGTGAGACCCCAGGGTGGCCGCTATGATGCTTGATGCTTCGTGTCCTGGTCAGACCCCCAGAGTCAGGAAACCGGCTGAACCTCCACGTCCAGGGCCCTGACTCATAGCACCCAGAGGTGAAGACCCTGAGCTGTTCAGGCCGACGAGTTTGGGGAAGTTTGTTGCGCAACGATGGACGATGAACGCGCCGGTCCGGCCACAAATGTTTCACTTCTTGTAGTTTTGTTTTCATATTTGATGAAAGACGTCTTTTCTAATTATATTCTCTCCAGATTCCCCCCTGGATAGTCTAGTAGATGGAATCTTCCAGATAAACTTAATATTGTTTAGTCAAATATCTCCCAAAGTCTTGATCCTTTTAAAATTTATTTTTTTTGAAGGTTGAATTGATCCTTGTAGAGCTTTTAGCTTTTCTATGTAGAAACACTCAACTTCTCTTTGATGTCTCCTCGGTAAATGGTAACATTTTCTTCATATTTGTTCTGTATGTTCACTGTTAAGATGATACCTCATTATTTGTTGTTTGGTGTGTTTTTTTTTTTGTTATTGTAAGATTTATTTTTTCTGTTATTACGATTTGTATATAGGAAAATATTCATTTTTATAAATGGCGTTTTAACCAGCCGTTTTATTTAATCTTCTCCTGCAATCATGTGATCTTGAAATAATGAGAATTATGCATCTGGTCATTCCCAATACATAGACTCCTCATTTATTTTTCTCATTTGATGGCATTTGGATTTTCCTTCCAGAACATGGAGTTACAGTGGTGACAGCACTTCAATTTTGTTTGTGAAGTCTGAGTGCAGAGTGGAAAGTTTTCCCGTTGAATTTGATGCGATGAAATGTAAGGATTGATCTATTTTGCTTTGTATCAGGAATGGCTGTTTGACTTTACGTCATGTATTCTCTGCATTTATGGAGGTGGCTACTTGATGTTTCTCAAGTGAACGATTAACACTGAAAGTGGTGCTAACAATTCTCATGTCAACAATGCGGCCAGGGGTGACACCACGTCCCAGCGTGGTCTGCGGCATTGCGGCTCGCCCTTCGGCGCTGTGACTGAAGCTGTGCCAACACGGGACCACACCTCCACGAATCCCAGTGAAGGTTGTTTGTAAAGTGCAACGGGGACAGCAGTCAGAGTTCCCGGGGTTTCCCGGAGGACATGACGGTCAGAGACCCTTTCCCTTTCTGCCCGCTTTCCTAAGGTTCATTTCTTCAACAGCTCATTCATCCTGTGCTGCCTGTAACGCATGCGGGAAGAAAGATCATTCTTCCCCAAGGACTTTAGACCGAAGGACTCAGAACGCGACGCAGAAGGAAAAGGCAGACTTTGGAGTCAGACGAGGCTCAGACACGCTTGGTGCCACAGGCCTGATGCTTTGGGGGAAGGTCCCTCAACGGTAAGAGGAGAATCCGGCTCCTTCAGGGGATGCTCATCAGAACAAGGATGTGGCGTGAAGAGAGTCTGTCTGCAACGGGGGATAAAGGAGGGACATCTGTAATCCTCTCCACAATAAAGATCAGAAAAGAGCAGCTGTCTGGGGAGGTGTCCAGCGATGTTAGTCCTACTGTGTGTACGTAAGGTGCAGCTGCGTGGTGTTCACACACGGGGACTCCCTGTCAGCATGATGTAGGAGGCATTTACAACCCAATCCCAGAAGCCCGGGGGCGTGAAGAGACAGGGACAAGGAGGCGGGGCCACCTGGGACTCGTGACGGATGGCAGGCGTCCTGCTTCCACTGGAATGAGCCGAGGAAGGCGGAGGAGTCGTGTCCCAGGAGGAGCTGGAATCTGGGTGCAGCCTGGCACGTGCTTGCCCCTCACTTCCAAGTCCCGGAGGCCGTGCCTGCGTGACGGTGCCTGTCGCACACCTCGAATCAATCATCGCTCTGAACACGGTGGCCGATGGTGCAATCCTTCCTCGCCTGTTTGTGTTAGGATTTCCTTGGCGTTATCACTGGCGGGGAAAACGGATCCTCTGAGATTTCCTCTGGGACGTGATTCCTTTCAGTCACGACAGTTTAATGAATTCTTGAGGATTTCATCCTGATTCATCCTCCTTTGTTTGGTTTTCATTCTTAAACTAGGGGCCTGGTGCACGGATGCGCGCACTGATGGGGGGGCGTGGCCTGCGGGGATCGGCCTGCTGTGGGAGCACTGCTCACCCCGTCAGCCCAGCAGTGCTCCCCCTGTGGGAGTGCACTGACCACCAGGGGGAAGCTCGTGTGTTGAGCGTCTGCCCCCTGGTGGTCTATGCGTGTGATAGCGACTGGCCGAGCGGTCGTTCTGGTTGTTCACCGTTCGGTCGCTGGGCTTTTATATATATAGATATGGCTCCTTTGTTTTTTGGCTGCTTTTCTCTTGAATGATTTTGGATAATAATTAAAAAAAAATACCTGCAGCCCTGGCCAGTTTGGCTCAGTGGATAGTGTCGACCTGTGGACTGAAAGGTCCGGGTTTGATTCTGGTCAAGGGCACACTGGGGATCGAGCCCACAACCTGGGCACGTGCCTTGACTGGAATCGAACCATCACCTCTGGTTCGTAGATCATGCTCAGCCCCTGAGCCACTCTGGCCAGGTGGGGTATTAGTAGTTTTTAATAATAATTAAAAAAAAGTCGTGACCACCTGTGGAATGTTCTTTGTGGTCCTCGTGGGAAGATACATAGATGTTATCACCCTGGAAAGCAGAGTGGCATTATCTCTCAGAGCTCAATACTCACAGGCCAGGTGGCCGGCAATCCTGCTCTCGGGAATATGTCTAAGGCGAAGCCTGCCCACGTGTGATGGGCAGCGTGAGAATGCTGTGTCAGCAGGTCCCCAGCAGAACGTTCACCATGGCCCACGCCTGGGGGGGCAGGGGTGCCCGTCAGTGGGACAGGAGGTGAGAGAACTGTCGTGCAGTCACACCGTCCGATGGTACACAGCTTCTTACTAATAACACCCACGACAGGATTCGTCTCGTAAATATAATGTCGAGTGGAAAATACTAAATGCCAAGAGGTTACTTCAGCATGCCATCCTTCTAAAAATGAAGGTAAGATCAAATAAAAGTGTATATATTTTAGAAATACATACAGATAAAAATTTAGAAAATGCTTGTTGAATTTATTATAATTATTTATTTATGTAATTTTTAAAGCATCAATTCTTTTTTATTTTATTGATTTGAGAGAGAAAGAGCGAGCGAGAGAGACAGAAACATCAGTTTGTTGTCCCACTTATTTGTGCATCATTGGTTGGCCTTGTATGTGTCCTGACCAGGGATCGAACCTGCAACCTTGACTTATCAGTACGATGCTCTAACCAACTGAGCTGCCGGGCCAGGCTCACATAATTTCTTAAACTGGCAATGTCCTCAGGGAGCACTTGCTGAGCGTCAGGCTGCCATTAGGGTCCTGGTCACCAGCGCTCCGGATGCCGTTGAGTAACCGGGGATGTTGCCCAGGGACCACGCGTGGCTCCTGAGGCCCGAGCATGAAGACCGTGTGGCCTCGGCCGGGCTCTCTTGGGCGACGCCCTTCGGCGGAAGCACCACTGTTATGAGGATGTGCAGGCGGCTCAGAAGGGGAACCTGCGCAGCCTCTGCCAGCAAAGAGCCGTGTGTGGGTGAGTCACCTCGGAAAATCCCGAGCCCTGGGGGCCCGTGGGCGGCCGCGGCCCCGGACAACGGGGACGAGAGCCTAGGAGTGACCCTGGCCAGGACCTCCAGCCCCTGCCCCCACATGCCTGACCTAGGGCAGCCGCGAGAAAATGAGTGTCTATTGTTACTCGGAGCTGCTACCACCTACAGTAACTGGATATACAGCAACATATGCCACATGCAAAGTTCACCGGTGATTGCCCCTGAAAGCCATACTTCCACTGGCTAGCGATTTCCTTGTACGAAGAACCTCGATGTTCACATTTTAACAACAAATTGTTCCTACATAACGATTGCCCTGGTATTGTTTATAGCATATAAAATTGTTCAAATGTCTTAACACACAGTTTGCATTTTAAAAATTAACTTTATAATGTTAATCATTTCAAAGATAAATGAAAGCTTATGTGGTTTAAAATTTTAGCACGGTGGAAGGTCTATTTGGAGTTTGGAAATTAATATCGACTCGTGAGTGAACAACTCTATTATGGGAATAAAACGATCATAAAAGGTGAGTCTACGTCCTGGAATTTAAGGTGCTATTTCCTCCCTCCTATTTACCTGTATCTTTCTCATGCTTCTGTTTCTAACCAAGACCCAACCCTACGCTGAATACTGTAATTCCAACGAGTGATTATAACAGGGATGAAGTTTTCAAAAATAATTCAGAGCTGGAGAGACCAGAGAGAAGACTCTTCACCATATGATTCCACGTACATGACGTTCAAACATCAGGCAAACTGCCGTATGGCGTCAGGTTCCTGTACAGAGAGTGCTTGTCTTTTGGGGACTCGGGTCATTATTGAGGGGTGCACCAAGGAGTCATTGGAGTACGGAAACAGTTCTACCCACAGATCTGGACGTGGTTCAACAGGTTTTCTCCACGGGCAGCCCCCTCCCCTCAGCGCTCTGCTCTGTGGATTCCACTTGCTTCAACTTCCCCAGCACCATCCCCTCAACCCAGGCTGACACCGGCTCCACCTGGGTTGCTCTCGCCAGGCAGAGTCTGGGGCACGCATAGGACTCGCCTCGTGTGCGTCCCCTCTCTCAGGGAGCATGGTCCTACCTCGTCGGAACCCAATATCCAAAAACAGTGGTTTCCTAGTGTTTTCTTAGTTTCTGGCTGTTTCTGGTGGGAGGGCCAATATCGTCCTTGTTACTATACACTGAGTGGCCAGATTATGATGATCTCTGAATGCATAATAATCTGGCCACTCAGTATGTATCCTATATAATAAAAGGCTAATATGCAAATTATCCCCTCGACCAGGAGTTCAACCAGCAGGCAGGCCGGCCAACCACCCATGTCCCCTCCCCCTGGCCAGGCTGGCCGGACCCCACCCATGCACAAGTTCATGCACTGGGCCTCATTCTATATAATAAAAGAGTAATATGCAAATTGACTGTCACTCCAACACAAAAGATGGCAGCCCCCATGTGGACACAAGATGGCCACCACAAGATGGCCAGCAGGGGAGGGCAGTTGGGAGGGACCAGACCTGCAGGGGAGGACAGCTGTGTGGGGGGACCCAGGCCTGCGGGAAAGGACAGTTGAGGGGGACCAGGCCTGCAGGGGAGAACAGTTGGGGGGACCAGGCCAGCAAGGGAGGGCAGTTAGGGGCAACCAGTCCAGCAGGGGTGGGCAGTTAGGGGCAATTGGGCTGGCAGGGGAGCAGTTAGGCATTGATCAGGCTGTCAGGGGAGTGGTTAGGGGGTGATCAGGCTGGCAGGCATGAAGCGGTTAGGGGCAATCAGGCAGGCAGGCAGGCAAGTGGTTGGGAGCCAGCAGTCCTGGATTGTGAGAGGGACTAAACAGGCAGTCGGACATCCCTCAAGGGGTCCCAGATTGGAGAGGGTGCAGGCTGGGCTAAGGGACACCCTCCCGCCTGTGCACAAATTTCGTGCACCGGGCCTCTAGTCTCTCTCTCTCTCTCTCTCTCTCTCTCTCTCTCTCTCTCTCTATATATATATATATATATATAGATAGATAGATAGATAGATAGATAGATAGGTAGATACTGAGTGGCCAGATTATTATGCGTTCAGAGATCATCATAATCTGGCCGCTCAGTGTATTGTGGGCATCAGCAGAAATCTCGGTGTCTTCTGCAAACACGTTGGCTCCTTACTGCTTTTTTTAAAAAAGTGTAGAGAGTAACCTGCCTCGTCCTTTCCCACCGGCCGCCTCATAAACCTCACATATTTCTGTTTATGAACGAGCAGTAAACAGGCCACACCTGTGTGTGATCGCCCCCGGGGAAGCGAGTGCAGCATTCCTTGCATTTCTGGCGTCTCCTATCGCTGGATTCTATCGGTGTGACTGACACCGTTTCCTGAGCGAAGGCTGAGCTCCAGCCCACTTTTCTGATGCCTTCCCCGCGGCTCCAACACGCTCTGATCAAACACGGACTCAGCTCTGCCGGCCGCCCGGCATCAGTGGCTGATCCGGGCTGGGGCTGTGTCCTGCCTTCGCCACCCAGAGCAACAGCCTCCCGTGAGCTCGTCCTGGCCAGCTCCGTGTGCAGGACGTTCACGGGGACTCTTCCCCTGAACTCTATGACAACCCTCCCTAGCGACGAGGTTGGCGTCATTATGGTTACACGGTGGCGATCGGCCCTGGAAGGCAGCACGCTGAGGCGAATGCTGGCGTCACCCTCACTAACTGTGTTACCAGGGGAGTTCTTGAACCTTCCGGGCCTGGGATTCTTCCCCTGCGAGGGGAGAGGAAGAACATCGCAGCACAGGCTGCTGTGGGGACTGTACGGGGAAAAAAACACGTGGGTGTTTCGCACAGGGACGGGTGCGTGCAAACGACGACACAGGTGACTAGCTGCATCCTTCTTTACGTGAGACGCCAAGAATGAGAGGGATGTTGCTTTGTAACATCCAGATACTGTGGGGACGGGACAAATGGCATGGGAACGTGCCTTCCAGACCTTCTGTAGGGGTAACTCTCACGGAGCAGGGCCACGCTGGTAGCTTTGGAATGCATGGTGTCTTTGATGAAGGCACTGCTCCCATGGTGGGAGTGCTGGGGGTGGGGGTACTGAAGCAGACCTGTTCATAGAGCCGGGGGCTCAGGCCATGGCTGGCGTAGGACGGACTTCCTGGCGGCTTTGCTGCCCCCACGTGGGCTCTACCCATGTCCCGGGCCCTTCCGGGCAGCCGTCTCTGGCTCTCGTCTTTGCTTGAGTTTAGACTTGCACTAGCCCGTGACTCCGTCTTCGCTGGCTCCGGCCCACTTCCTCGCACACGGGCATTTCCCTCCAGGCGCACTTGCTTGTTCGATCCTGTCTGCTGTCTGCTTCTTGGAGGAACTCACCGGAGCTCTTGTTTGGTTCCCTCTGTTCCTCACGCCGATCCAGGCTGCACAGCATTGTTCCTGCCCCAGGTGGGCAACCATGACCCCCTGTTCTCCCTCAAGGTCTCGCCATTCTCCCAATGGCTCCTCTTTCTTCCTTCACTTATTAAATATATTTTATTGATTTCAGAGAGGAAGGGAAAGAGAGAGAGAAGCATCAATGATGAGAGAATCACGGATCGGCTGCCTCCTGCACGCCCCCCACTGGGAATGGAGCCTGCAGCCCAGGCCTGTGCCCTGACTGGGAATCGAACCCTGACCTCCTGGTTCATAGGTCAGTGCTCAACCACAGAGCCAGGCCAGCTGGCGAGGACACCGCACTTTTACGAAAGACCCACTTTAGGATCTGCTTTTGCTACCAAATGAAGTCGGAGGGCTTTGCTTTTTTGTTGTTGTTGCCGTTAATACTCACCCGAGGGCATTTTTTTCCATTGATCTTTTTAGAGAGAGTGGAAGGGGGAAGGGGTGGGGGTAGGGGAAAGAAAGAGAGAGAGAGAGAGAGAGAGAGAGAGAGAGAGAGAGAGAGAGAGAGAGAGAGAGAGGGAGAGAGATGGATGTGAGAGAGGAACATCAATCCACTGCCTCCTACATGCTCCCTGACTGGAGTGGGATCGAACCCACAACCTGGATAGGTAGAAAAAAATAAGTAATTTATTTGTGCAGCATTACACTGAATGAGTATTTACATTCAGCTGGGGCTGAATCGGCCACGTTTTGACGTGCGGGGTTATGTTCCAACCAGCAGAGCCCCACCTGCCAGGGCGAGACGATTTCTATTTTAACAGAGAAGCTGAGAGCAGGCAAAACCTTCTGACCCCAGACATTGGTCTCCAAGGGTTTCAGGCACCAAATAGAGAGCAATGGAGGCAACGCCTGACCTGTTGGGTGTGGCAGCCCCGTGTTCAGGTGGGTTTTTGTCACTTAAAGGACAGCAGCGCCTGTGACCCCTTCTCCGCCCTCCCGGCCCCTCCTGCTGCTTGCCAGGTCCCCCCGTGTTCCGGGGACGCCCGGGGTGCACAGTGAGTCGGAGACACGCCCCAGTGTCCTTCCTGGTTTATCCGAAGGGACGTAAGTGCTTTTTCCAATTGTATTTCTTCTGGAATCTTCTGGAAATCTTTTTTTTTTTTTTCCCCCAAAGCCAGGAGGCCATTTTCTAGTGTTCTAATCAATTTAAATCGATGCCTTTAGAATCTGGAGCTTAATATTAATTCTAAAGCCTCTTTTTCGGTAAAATCTGCAAATTTTTAGTGTAAGAACACATTTCCTTTCACCAAACAGAACACATCCTCTCCCCATTCCTATGGCTTCCCTGCTTAGACGCAGATTCTCCACTGTGGCCGCTTACAGCAGGTCTGCCTCTGTTGGTTCAGGCAATCTGTTAATTACATGCAGATTTTTACTATTCAGCTATAAAATGCACAATAAAGGAGGGAGAATTTAAATGGCCAGAATAATTCCACGCTCCCCAATGTTTTTGCAGTGCTCACACCCATGAAGTTGTTTTGAGAGCTTTAAGCTTCCTTTCTCCCGTCTGGCAATGGTCCCACGTTTCAAAAGAACCATTTCCTGGAATTTTATTGGAGTATTTTTAATGGGCTTATCTGCATCCCTGTTTTCTTATTTGTGACCTAGTTATGTCGAAGAGGAGATGGCAATTCTCCATCATTTCATAAGAAGACCTGGTGTTTGGCCTCACATGGCCCTCCGCAGGGTTATCCGCCGCCAGTCCTTTGGCAGCTGCAGGTCACATGTCGAGGTCGCGTATCTTCACAACAACCTGTTTACTCCCACAGAACCAGCAGCCGGCTTCAGGGTTCCCAGCGCCTGTGTTGGCGCAGAATGAGCAAGGGCCTGCCGGCGGCCTGTGGCTTCTGTACTGGAGACTCCGCGTCAGACGCTGAACTGGAGAGGTTTCTCTATCTCTGGTATGAAAGGAGCTGAGCCCACAACCGGGGCTGCTCAGCTGCTCCAGGAGCCCCAGGAGCTGAGCGTCTTTGGGGCCCAGCCGGTGACCTCCAGGGTCACCCACAGAGGCAGCCACCTGCCCCTCTCTTGGGGGTGGCAGAGGGCACTGCCGAGCTGCTGATTTGGTCTCTTGTTATCGGGAGAGGAAGAGCTGCCGGTAAGTTCCATCGAGTGTGCATCGCCCACATCTGGGGACCAGAGCGAGGGAAGGGGTCTGGGCGGTGTTTAGTGAGGAATGAAGAAGGGGTGGGCACTGGGCAGCCAACCACAGAGTCCCCCCAAAGGGGCCTCAGGGGAAAGGACGTGCTGGGAAGAAGGCGTCCCTGCTCTCACGGACTCGGCACCACTTGGACCCGCCACCACAGGCTCCTCCTTGTCAAACCCACCAGGACTCAGAGCTTGCAGGTCACATGTGGTGACCCGGCCACAGGTGCACACAGCCCCGGAGCTGCGGAGGCAGGAGAGGGGAGGGAATGTGTCAGTTAACCAGGAGAATACTGCCAGCAGGCGTGCCGGATGCTGATGCTCCCCCTGCAAGGCCCTCTCGCTGCCCGCCGCTGCAGACAGTGCACACCAGAGCCACGCCAAGGGAGGTGAAGGCGACCCTCAGGGTGAATGTGGAGGAACCAGCCCCCTGGGCCCTGCTCCCCTCCGCATCCTGCAGGTCACAGCGCCAGGAGCAACACCCTGCGTCCCCGGCTGCACGCCCTCACCCCGGGGCAGTGCCGGGGTGCCGCCTGGTCGCTGCCTCAGGATCTCCTTCTGGGCTTCAGGCTTTGAGAGCCCCTCTTTCTGACAGTCCCAGTCTCCCCTCACATCTGGTGACATGTTCATGACCTGGTGCATCCGTCAGGGGCCGGGCAGGAAACAGGGACCAAACTCGAGTGTCAGGGCTCTAACCTGGGCTGGCCACGGTGAGGAGCCACCCCCAACCCCCCTGGAATGCTGTTGCTTTGGTTAAAGTCTCGGAGAAGGGGACCTGACAGGAGCTGGGGACTCGGTTGAGGAGGAACACAGCCACAGTCCACCTCTGGCCGGGTTGGGGGACGGCGGTGGCCCTGCCGACACCCCCCTTGTTCAAATACAGCTGCCCACGCCTGCCTGGAGGCCTGCTCCCAGCACGGAGCAGGGTAGAGGGCTGGCCAGGGGCTGTGGATTCCCAGGGACACTCCTCCTCTGGCAGTCTGTGCATCTCTCCTCCTCAGGTTACAGATTTCACAGCTCAGGGGCCAGTCCTTGCACCCTGTTTCCAAAGCACTTCCTGTGTGTGGCGCCCTGGCCGGGGGCCAGCTGGTGCTGGGTGCAGGCCGCTGGGCACTTCCTCCTCTCCCTGGGCCCACCCAGCCCCACCCACCAGTTAGCTGTCACTCACGCAGCAGGTTTCCCTTTGAATCCGGCTGCTGGGAACCAACCTGCAGCTCCGCCTGCAGCTCCTCTTGGTGGAGGATCCGTGTTTGGTGACCTGTCCCTTCAGCTTCTTCCTGGCTCCACTCCATTTCCTTATTCCTTCTTTTAATTTATGAACATGTTTCTCATATCGGAGCACAAGGACCCCTAGATCAGGCCTCCCACCCTTGGCACTATTGACACTCTGGGCCCAAGGGTCTCTGCTGTGAGTGGGGAATTAGTGTCTTTATCCACAGGTTGTATCTGTGGGGACGTCCTGTGCATCGTAGGGTGTTCAGCAGCGTCTCTGGCCTCTACCCACTGGATACCAGTCCCCTCCCCCATATCAATGCCAATGTCTCCTGAGGGCAGCCTCCGCTGAGAGCCTTGCTACAGGCGAGGAGGCAAGAGGTGCCGGAGGGGGAGCAAATCTGAGCCCCAATATGGCACCTCTATGCATTGTGCCACCGCACTGGAAAAGGCATTTGGAGAATGCTTTCTTCAAAATATATTTTTATCGATTTCAGAGAGGAAGGGAGAGGAAGAGAGAGAAACATCAACGATGAGAGAGTCACTGATCCGCTGCCTCCTGCACGCCCCACACTGGGGATCAAGCCCACAACCCGGGCCTGTGCCCTGACCGGGAACTGAATGGCGACCTCCTGGTTCACAGGTTGACACTCAACCACTGAGCCACGCTGGCTGGGCGAGAATGCTTTTATTAAAGGAATATGTGATTTGTAGTTTGGCCCTCGCAAGCATTTTAAAGATGGAGAGCTGCAGCGACAGTCCTGGATGGAAGCCTCAAGGGCGCGCAGCAGAGCGTCAGGCGGGGTTTCCGTGCTTCGCGGTCGTGACTGTGGCTGAAGATGCCTGTGTTTCTGACTCGGCGCCAAGCATAACGTCACCGGCTGGACAGTGAGCACGGGAACCGACCCGCCAGGAATCTCCCGCGGCGTCAGGACGCCTCCCGGGGCTCTGTGCACCTGTCCGTGTTCTGCTCCGCCCCCACCCCTTTCTTCCCTCTCACCTCCCCCACCAGGTGCCGAGCACTCAGGCTGCACCCCAGATCCTACGGTCTTACTTTCTACCGCCAAGCACTCATTACGAGGTCTGCGTATGCACAGAGCGTATGTGTCCGTACAGCTATAGGAAGTCCAATTTCCAGCACTGGCTTCTGAGAGAATAACCGTTCCTCTACTTCAGCGTATAAGTAAATACATACCGCAGGAGGGAACCTCAACTGAGGGCCGTCTCAAGGGTCGTCTCTGATCAAGGAGGTGGACACAGGTTTAAAATGAAAGTCTCTTGGACATGTTTTCTGTTTTATTTATCTGACCTTTCCTCTAAGCCCTGATCATTGTGGTTCTTACAAATTTAACCGCATTTTCAAGCTCGATCCCATCATCAGATATTTTCTTTAACCAAAACACCCCAAATTTAGTGGCTTAAAACAACAATCATTTTATTATTATTATTATTATTTAGTCCTCACCTGAGGATATTTTTAGAGAGAGAATGGAAGAAGGGAGGAGAGACAGAGAGAGAAACATTGATGTGAGACACATTGATTGGGCAACCTAGGAGCGTGCCCTTGACCGGAATCAAACCCGGGACCCTTCTGCCTGCAGGCCAATGCTCTACCACTGAGCCAAACCGGCAAGGGCCACAATCATTTTATTATCTCACTAGGAGCCCAGCGCGCGATTTGAAATCGCACGGCGCCGCCCACCCTCGAGTCACCGGTCTGGCCCTGCCTCCCTCTCCAGCCCATGAAGCAGCCGTGGCAGCTGCTGATCAGGCCGTCCCCCAGAACAGGCGCCGGAGGCCCCTGCCACCCCGCCCCTGACGCTTCGCGTGCAACCTTCTCCTGTCCGGGCAACCTATTGCAGCGTCCTGGTTCATTAGCATATTTCTCTATTTTATTTATACTAGCGGCCCGATGCACGAATGAAGATTCGTTCAAGAATGGGCCTTCGTTCCCCTGGCTGCCGGCACCGCCTTCACTCTGGCCGGAGCAGCCTTTCTGCCTTCTCATGCTGCCCAGAGGCCCGGAGCGGCTGGGGTGGTGCTGAACGCCTGGGTCCCGCCCTGTCCCCCGGCCCTGCTGCTTGGCACCTGCGTATGCAAATCAACTGGCCATTTTTGTTGGGTTAATTTGCATACTCACTCCTGACTGGCTGGTGGGTGTTAGGTAGATGGATGATTCTGTGAGTTGATGGGCTGGGCTGGGGGCTCTTCTGGCTGGGGCTGGAGTCAGGTGAGCGTGGCTGGACCATGACAGGAAGGAGGTCACACACACCGGATGCTGGCTTAGGCGGGCTGCTGAGCGAGAGGCTGCTGAGCGAGAGGCCACAGTCCTCCTCGCTGGCTTCTCACAGCTGGGGGTGGGAGGTGGCTGTTGGAGAGGGGGAGTCCCGGAGAGATCGTTTGGGGGAAGTGGTAGAAGCTGCCAGTTTTCCTTGAGACCTGCCCCAGCATCCCTCCTGGGTGTTCCGTGGTCCAGGCAGTTGCAGGGCCTGCCCCATCCAACGGCCTGGAAATCAAACCTATAGGCCGCCAGGCTTCAACGGATTTTCGAAATGTTCCCCGCCTTGGGCCCCCTCTCCCCCTGAACTTCCAACCTGAAGGCAAAATCCCTTCGAAAAGTCGTGCGGGCCGCCGGGTGGTGACGTCAGGTGGTGACGTCAGGTGGTGACGTGGGTCGCACAGGCTTTGGCCACTTGACCTCGGGAGCCACTGAGCGCCTCCGCAGCTCAACTTTAAAAGTGACCGGGACAGTGAAGAGCTGGGGGTGGGGGTGGGGCTCAGCGCGGGATGGGAGATATCTGTAATACTATCAATAAAAAATAATTTAAAAAACAAAACAAAACTGACGCTGGATAAAGACCAGCATAAGCAGCAGAGGACAAAAGCCTGAGCAGAGCTAGGCGGACCGCGGGCCCTGGGGTCTCCTGGCAGCCGCAGCGCCAAGGGCACACCTGGGTCTCGGTGAGACGAAGGGGCCGTGGGTGCTGCCTGGGCCCTGGGTGCTGCCTGGGTCCGGGGTGCTACCTGGGCCCTGGGTGCTGCCTGGGTCCGGGGTGCTGCCTGGGCCGTGGGTGTTGCCTGGGCCCTGGGTGCTGCCTGGGCCCTGGGTGCTGCCTGGGTGGGTGCTGCCTGGGCCCTGGGTGCTGCCTGGGCCGGGGGTGCTGCCTGGGCCCGGGGTGCTGCCTGGGCCGTGGGTGCTGGTGCTGCCTGGGCCCCCTGGGTGCTGCCTGGGGGCCCCCTGGGTGCTGCCTGGGCTCTGGGTGCTGCCTGGGCCCAAGGTGCTGCCTGGGCCCTGGGTGCTGCCTGGGCCGTGGGTGCTGCCTGGGCCGTGGGTGCTGCCTGGGCCCTGGGTGCTGCCTGGGCCCTGGGTGCTGCCTGGGCCCTGGGTGCTGCCTGGGCCCTGGTGCTGCCTGGGCCCTGGGTGCTGCCTGGGCCCTGGGTGCTGCCTGGGCCCTGGGTGCTGCCTGGGCCTGGGTGGGGGTGCTGCCTGGGCCCCTGGGCCTGGGTGCTGCCTGGGGGCCCTGGGTGCTGCCTGGGCCCTGGGTGCTGCCTGGGCCCAAGGTGCTGCCTGGGCCCTGGGTGCTGCCTGGGCCCTGGGTGCTGCTGCTGGGCCCAAGGTGCTGCCTGGGCCCAGGGTGCTGCCCTGGGTGCTGCCTGGGCCGTGGGTGCTGCCTGGGCCTGGGCCCTGGGGTGCTGCCTGCTGCCTGGGCCCTGGGTGCTGCCTGGGCCCTGGGTGCTGCCTGGGCCCTGGGTGCTGCCTGGGCCGTGGGTGCTGCCTGGGCCCTAGGTGCTGCCTGGGCCGTGGGTGCTGCCTGGGCCCTGGGTGCTGCCTGGGCCCAAGGTGCTGCCTGGGCCCTAGGTGCTGCCTGGGCCGTGGGTGCTGCCTGGGTCCGGGGTGCACGAGGCGCTCTCCCGCCCGCCCGAGCTGCAGTTCCCAGCTTACCCGGGCGCTGCCCACCTGCTGACCGGGGCTGCGCGCTGCCCGGGCTCCCGGCAGCGACCCAAGAGGCTGGGGACCACGTGTCCCCGCCCGTCCCGCCGCTCTGACCGCGCGAGTGCGGGCTCCCGGGGGGAGTGGCAGGGAAGAGGGGGCTTTCCCATCTGGGGAAGCCGGGCATCACCAGCGCCGAGGGCCCGACAGCCTCCTCCTCTCCGCCCCCAGCAGCTGGCTGAGCGCACCCCGTCGCCGCCGCCCGAGCCCTGCCCTCCCCGTGCCCGCGCGCTCCCTCCGCGGCCCCAGCGCGGGCTTCCGGCGGCGCGGACACAGCGCCGGAGCACCGGCCGCGCGGGGACTCGGGACTCCCGGGCTGCGGGGCGGGGCCTCGCGAGAAGGGCCTGGGGGCGGGGCCCCAGCGAGGGCGGGGCCTCCAGCGAGGGCGGGGCCGCCAGCGAAGGCGGTGCGAAACATCGCGAGGCGGGCCTGGGGGCGGGGCCTAGGCGCCCCTGGAAGGGCGGGCTGGGGTATCGCGAGGAGGCCCAAGGGGGCGGGACCTCGAGAGGGGGCGTGGCCTCGGCGCCCGGAGGCGGCGGCGGCGGCGGCGGCTGCTGAGGAGAAAGGAGGGGAGCGAGCGGCTGGCCGCGGGGCGGCGGTGAGTCACCTGACCGCTGCCCGCCCGCCCGCCCGCCGTCCGTCCGTCCGGCTCGCTTGCTGCCGTCAGTCGGGCCGCGCCGCGTCTCGGCTCCGGTGAGTGGCTTGGTCGCCCCACGCCCTTCCCCGGAGGGTTCCGGCGTCCGCGGTGCGGGCTGCGGGCCTGCGCGGGAGGCTGCCTGCGGGCGGGGGCGGAGGCGGCCGGGTTCCTGGAAGTGGCCGCGTCCGCCGGAAGGAGGACCCGCCGGCCGTCCGCGGACCGGCCGTGCCGTCCTCCCTCGGGCGGGTGGCGGTACGTGCCGGGCCGCGGTCCGGGGGCCTCCGCCCAGCCCGCCCGCCGGTCCCGGGCCCCGCCCCAGCCTGCCCGGCTCCGCGCGGCCCTCCTGCCCCTCCGGCACCGCCGCCCCCGGGGGTGCGCTCGGGTCTCCGGGAGGGCTCGGCCGGACGGTCCGGCGGCGGGGCGGGGGGCGCGGGCCGAAGGACTGCGGTGCCGGGGACGAGCGCGGGGAAGGGCCAGGCTGCGTTAGGGGCGCCGACCCGGCAGAGGGGCCGGGCCGGGCCGGGCCGACCCCGCGGTGCCTTCGTCCGGGCTCAGGCGGAGCGAGCGCCGGGGCGCTTCGCGGGGCCGGGCGGGCCGTTTCCTCCGCGTGCGGGCGGCGCGGTGCTGGGCCGAAGCCTGAGCGGAGACCGCGGCGACGGCCCGAGGAGGGCGCCCGGCGTGTGCCGGCGTTTGCCGGCGTGTCGGCCGGGTAACCAGGTAGGACGGCCCTTAGGAAGTGGGCTGCTGAGTCACTTGTCCCGGCCCGAGGGGTAACGGGACAGACAGCTGGCGTGGGTGCTCGTCACGCCTCCACTCGCGAGCGCCTGCCCGGCTGCCGGGGCCGGGTGTCGGTGCAGGTGAGCGGGGTGAGCGCGGGTCAGCTCGGGAGGCCCGGCGGCTCCGGCGGTGCAGCCCGCGCAGCCTCCTGCCCAGGCGGAGGGGCGGAGGGAGGGAGGGGGGGAGGGAATCCTGCGGAGCCGGAGCGGCGAGTGGGCCGCAGGGGCAGCCCAGTAACTTGCAGGGCGTTTTCTCCTCGCGTGCACTCGGTGTTCTGTTTCCCTTTTGTGGTTTCGTTGTGAGGCTCATGCACTTCCAAAAGCGAACTTGATTTGTTCTTCGAGGCCTGTGTGTGAGAGCCGGGACTGGCTCCTGGTGCGCGGGGCCCCCGCGGGGCCTGCTGCCCGGTGGTCCGCTTGGGCCGGGCCGGGCCGGGCCGTCCAGGAAAGCAGGCCTTTACCTGCCTCCGCCTCCGGTGTGACGTGTCCCCGCGGATCAGCCCCCGGCGCTTTACGGGTGACCCAGGCTTTCGGCCCCCGTTGCTGACCAGGCGTGGGAACTGGAAACGTGGAGGGGGGTCTGCCCGGTACCGTGGTCCGAAGATGACTCGGCCTTTGACGGTGGCTTGTTTACAACATTTGTGTCTGAGACCACCACCACCCTTTCATCTTGTTCTAAGTTTGGGACTAGAGGCGTTAGAAATCATGATCTTTTGTTTTTGGTTTCTGAGGTGAGGTGCAGAATGATGCATTTGGAAGAAAACAGGAAAACTTTGACATTGAAATTTTACTTTTCTGTAAGATAAGGAAGACGTTAACTTCAAGACGCAGATGAACAGAAGGACATGCATACGGTGTGGGTGCGGGGCCCACTTTTTCTTTGGGGACCTGAAGGGTTTATTCACCACTGCCAGAACATTCACCAACTGGAGTACTTCTTTAAAACGCTCCACACACCTCATTTCCTGATTCTTTCAAAATGTTCTCAGTACTCATTTAATTTTCATTTAAAATGCAGTTCTATTCTTTTTATATTTTAAAGATTAGAAGCTTGAGTCTAAATTTCTTACTACATTGTTGACGTCGGGGAAAGGAAATAAAAAAAGACAGATTTGCCCATTACATTTGATTCCATGTGGTTTGGTGGAGACAAGCCAGGCGGTTGGTTTGGTGTATGTGACCTGAAGTGTGGTAACATGTGAAAGGATCCAGTGGGAACACCTGAAGATGATCTATGCATTGGAGTGCGATTTAGATAAAATTAAAAAAAAATTACTCTGTACCTGTGACTCCTTGTAAATCTGCATTTTGGGGCCATGTGTACACTCCTTGTAACAGTGATTAAGAAGACCACATATTTAGCAGGTCACTTGGCAAGTGGCATTTCCCTCTTTAGGAAAATGTGCTTGACTCAGAAAACCGACCTGGTAGGCATGCTGGGGATGAAGAGTATTTACCATTTGACTGACGTCCTGTTAAAGGGAGAATTGCTTCAGCTCTCAAACTTGCATTTCCTGAGGGTTCTACTAAATGGAGGGTGTATGTTATGTGGTGGAATGGATGATTTATGAAATTATTTTGATTAAAAACATGCCAAATAAGGTCATCTGCTGGGGGCCAAGATACGATAATTTGAGCACGATTTGCCAGATACCACGACCTTTGGAGAGTAAATACTTCAGGATTGCAGATAAAATATAGACTTTCACCAGCATGAAGCCTGGGCTGGGGCCTGCTCAGTGCTTGGCATTAACAGAGCTGGCCGGGCTCCCTGTACCTGGGCAGACATGCAGGAAGCACAGGGGTTAAAAGTGGGTCTGGAGCCTTGGGAAGTTACTGCATTTAGTTGTGCCTCCATTTCTCATCTGTCAAATGGGGATGATGGCAATAGGATCCACATCACAGATAGTTTGCAAATTAAATGCGCTAACGTGTTAAGTGGTTGAATATCCATACATGTTAGGTGTTGTTATCTGTCTTCAAAATCAGGGAAGTGCCTGGTTGCACAGCCAGGCTTGGCAGCCTCCTTGTGCTGAGTTGCAGCTGCAGATTAGGAGGGAGGTGGAGGCGAGCACGTGTGGGAGCCACAGGTCTCTGCTGTGGAGAACCAGCTGCTGGGGACGTGCTGATAGGTCGGACCCCACTTCCCAGGGCCAGGAGTCCAGCAGCCGCGGGAAGTGCTCGAGGCAGCCCTTGCCAGCGACTTGGAATTGGCTGTGGAAGAAGTAGAGGCACTTTCATCTGCACGTGGTCTCTTCTCCACGTGGAGGCTAAGACGCTGTGGTTGGCAGGTTCAGTAGCCTGTCCCCTCCCTCCCGCTCAGTCACGTAGGACAGAACTCATTTCTTGGTTCTTTTTCCTGGGCAGTTGGTTGGGAACATTTGGAATGTAAATTTACCTGCAGTTACTTCTAAGTATTACATTTTCTTCAATGACATGCCTGTGTTAATATGGAAAAATTACCCATGATACACAGTGGTCGTTTTAGATGGGGCTTCTTGCACCTGTTAGTAATCGGAAAGGTTGGGGAGCTGTTTTCTGGAGCGTTGGGGTGCCTTGGCCGAGTTTGTTCAGCAAACTGTTGGTTGCTGTGCTGGTTGTACAGTACGGATTCATTTTAGTTCTGTGGTTTTGAAACTTGGGCATTTAAAAAAGTGAGACCATTATGTGTTGTATCTGTTAAGCTGTGTTAAATGGTTATCAAGTTGAAACTTGATCATTTAGAATTCTGCTTTCATTATTGGTGTAAATATTGAGGGAACAACTGGACTTAAATCACCCTTTTAGTCCATCTCCTGAGATAGAAAGACGATTTGCTTTGTGGCTTTTTTTTCTTTACCTATAATTGACCTGGAATTGAATTGAACCAAACATCATTTGGATTGTCTAGGTGTTAAACCTCCGACGCATGCAATAGTTTTCCTTTAATATCATCATTCCTCTAGAACTGGCCCTGGTTGTTGTTTTTTTGTTTGTTTGTTTAAACTATTTATTTTTTATTTTTAATCTTTATTGTTCAGATTATTACAATTGTTCCTCTTTTTCCCCAATAGCTCCCCACCACCAGGTTCCCACCCTACCCTCTGCCCTTACCTGCCCCCCCCCACTGTCCTCATCCATAGGTGTACGATTTTTGTCCAGTCTCTTCCTGCACCCCCCACACCCTTTCCCACCGGCCCTTGTTTTGTACAAAATCAGGGATAGTTTAGAGAACATGAATCCTATATAATATAAGGGTAATATGCACATTGACCGAACAGTGGAATGACCGGTCACTATGAGGTGCACTGACCACCAGGGGGCAGGCACTCAATGCAGGTGGTCAGAAGCAGGGCTTACGGCCGAGGAGCGCAGTGGCGGTGGCGGGAGCCTCTCCCGCCTCTGCGGTAGTGCTAAGGATGTCCTACTGCCGGCTTAGGCAGGGAGCGGACCTAAGCTGTGAGTCAGACATTCCCCGAGGGCTTCCGGACTGCTGTGAGAGGGCACAGGCCGGGCTGAGGTACACCCCCGCCCCCCCAGTGCACAAATGTTGTGCACCAGGCCTCTAGTAGGATAATAAAGTTGCCCCTAAGCAAACAAAAGGAGCAAAGAACTCGTGTTGTTACTGACTGGGTAGGATGGCAGTGGACCTGCAGCAGAGTTGGTGGGCTGCTGGCTCCTCTCTCAGGACTGGCAGTTTACAAAGTGTTACCTGATGCAGCTGAAGCTGTGCAAATCATGTTCCCTTAAAGCAAAGCTTTAAATCATTTTCTTAATTTCCTTGAAAACTCATTACTCAAGAGAACATTTTTGTAATAAAATTATTCCCAGCTTCTATCTGGTAAAGTTATTTTCACTTTTTTGTTTGTCATTTCTCAGATTGGATCAGTTATAGTGGATAATTTTACTTCCCTATCCCCAATTAAAGTGGAATTACACTGAAAAGTGTTTCATATGGGGGTAATTTTCTCAATATCCACCTCCAAGGTTATAGACGGACTAATTTAGTAAGGGAAACGCCTTGCTCCCCTCTCCTCCTTTCTCTCATGGGTTTCTTCTTTTTACTGACTTGTCCTCATCATCTTGGATTCCCAGCGTAGATGTTTTGACTTAAGGAGGTGAACTTACGAAGTGGGGAGACCCCTCGTATCCTCATATATGCCGCATTCCTCCTCTGAAGTGTGCCACCTGCTTTGAGAGCCAGAAAAAGGAGCGAAGGGATTCTCTGAATCATCCATCTCCATCCGAGAATTTGTTAGAAAGTGTGTAGATTTAAACGATTTATCACTCTTTTAGTACATTTATTAGGTTGTAACTTTTGGTTGTCCTTCTGTAGTAAGTCTTTTTTGGTAAGATCGTAATTTCATTAGTGTGTATTTTGCACTTTAAGTATTATTTAAAAACGCCAAGGGCCTCTCGAATCTTGGCCCAGGACACTTTTCATTCTCAAGATACCTAACGTCTCCTGATTTACTCTGTGTTTCTGAGAAGTATTCCAAGAATGGCTCAGGGCTCCCCTCAAGACAGAATTTTTCACTTAAATTAGAAAGAGAAGAAAAAAAAAGCCATTGGCCCTTTTAATCACCTTTTCCCAATTAGTAAAGACTTGAAGTAGAAACGCATTTTTCCCAGATGACAGGGTTGCAAACCTTCATTCCCGTCGGTGACCCAGAGAACCCAGTCAGTGCCAGTTAGGGATGAGGCTGTAGTTCCTGTCATTCTGTCTACTTAACTGGCTCTTGGTGGGAAAGGACTGTCACAGATACTACTGAAACTCCAGATACATTTCTTTTTGTTTCAAAAGGAGTTTGGCCTCTGAGGGCATGCCTGTTGCCATTGGCCTAGCTGCTCGTCTGTTCTGACCTCAGGAGCCTGGACCACTTCCTCTGTGGGCCAGGCTGGGGGCTGCTCCCCGAGGCAGGAGCGGACACCAGCCCCTCCCTGCCGTTGCCCCACAGGCCTCAGTGTGGAAGGCCCTCCCCCCTGCTGAGAGGACTCGGAGCAGCCCCCTAGACCTGGAAAGTAAAGAAGAATCGTCTTTAAGGTGAAGGCACTTCCGTCTCTTCCGTGCCACTGCCCCCCAGCCTCACACACAGGCACATCCAGCTTTGGTGTGTGTAGATGGTGGGGTTGCCAACTTCGTTTCAACGTTGGTGGTGTGCTTACATGCTTGCTGTCCGGCTTACATTTGTTTATGGATTGCCAGTATCTGCTTTATGAAGCACATGTGCCAGGAACTTGGGCAGATGCTGGCAACACTGGACTCTTCGGAAGTCCTAGTCTAGCAGACAAGAAGCCGATCGTAGCGTGTTACTTGCGCAATGGCAGCCTGTGAAGTATGCCCTGGAACCTTAGGAGGTGAGAAGCCTAGGGTTTGGGAGACCAGGAAAGCAATAGGAATGTCAGTGATGAATGAATAGTTTAGTGAAGAAACAGCTTGTTTTGACAACTCTTTTGAGAAGCTTAGCAATGAAGAAGAATAGAAAGATGGATGTTAGTAGGGGGAGGTTGGGTAAGAATGGTTGTGTGTCGGTGTATGTAGTATTTAAAAATAAGGTCAGTGGGGAAAGGTTGAAGATGTCTTTTTATCTGTGAGAAACCTTTCCCAGAAACCTCATAGAAGATGCATCCCGGCCCCTCCTCTTGGAGGTTCCTGGGCCAACACTGCCCATCAGCCAGGAGCTGAGTCCCAGGGGCCAGGCACCACTGGGATTGCCTGGAGTGGATCGCGATTCATTTGAGCTGGGACTGGAGTTTTCCCCAGGAACACATGCCTCAGTGGAGAGTGGGTTTGTGAGCACAGTCAGGGTGGGGTTAGGAGGAGGGTGAGCGGTGCTGGGCGGTGGGTCTTCCCTGCCTGCTGCTAGCCCACCCCTGCCCACACACACACTGCCCAGTGCAGAGAAGGTGTGCTTGCCTTTAGATTAGGAACTTTAGGTGACTTCCCCCTTCTACCGTACCACATTTTCTACAATGACCAAGTATTGCTTTTACAATCACATCAATCAAATACATGTTTTATTTAAAAACTAGAGGCCCAGTGCATGAAATTCATGCACAGTAGGGTCCCACGCAGCTTCTGGCTGCTGGCTGCCGGCCGGGGCCTCCCTTCGTTCCGCGCCACCCCCTGGTGGTCAGCGCACGTCATAGCGAGCGATCGAACTCCCTGTTGGTCAAACTCCTGAGGGGACACTTTGCATATTAGGCTTTTATATGTATAGATTACTTAAAAATTAAAAATGCTCTTCCTACCCAAGCAAGTATATTACATATGGAAAGAATATACTTCTTTCAGTACTCAAAGCAGTCCTAAAGTTCTTTGCCGTCTCTGAATGCTTTCAGGGTAAGGAGAATAGATGCTATCTTGCCACCTCTCATTGTGTATATACCAGGTGAACCGTGCTCTCTTAACCTGCGGGCATGCCCACCTGCGATGGCTGTGGCTCTCACCTGAATAGAGTGCTGGGTTCATTGACTGGATGGGGAGAATTTTGCAGAACTCAAGTCTTAGAAAAGACTTGTAATATGGCCAAAATATTTTTTTGTCTCAAGTAAAAAAACAGTATTTACCTATTCAGTTTCTCAAATAATGTCTGAACCGAGGAGTATTTCACCTTTTACTTTTAACAGGCCTCGCATTATTATTTGACTAAATCTTGGGATGGTTATATTTTGGAAAGTAGCCATTGAGAGCTTAGGTGGAAAGTCTACGTTTTGGAGATGGCAGTTTGACTCCCAAGTTACTAGATGTACTCGTTAATAATGCAGATTTTGTAATCCAAGAAAACATGGTAATTTCAAGAGAAACATCAAAAGTGCTTTATTCAAAGTAATGTCCATCACTAGCTACACATTTCCCCATCATTCAGGTAATTTGTGGATACCGTCCCAATAGAACTTCTCTTGTTTTGAGGCAAACCATTAAGAGACCCATTTTCCCACTTCGTACGTTTTGAAGTGCTGCTCAGAAAGTGCGTGTGCCATCGATCGGAACAAGTGGTAATCTGAAGGCGTGAGGTCTGGTGAATATGGTGGGTGGGTTAATACTTCCCAGGCAAGGTCTTTTAACGTGACTTTAACTGGTTTTGAAGTGTGTGATGGTGTGTCGTCATGAAGCAAAATTACTTTGCTGTGCCTTCTGGCACATTCTGGTCGTTTCACGATCAAAGTGTGGTTCAAATTAATTATTTGTTGTCGGTAGCGATCAGTATTAACAGTTTCATCTGGTTTTAGAAGCTCATAATACACCACATCTTCCTGATCCCACCAAACACAGAGCATTGTCTTCTTGCCAAAGCGATTTGGCCTTTCGGTCAATGTTGATGATTGACCTGGATCAACCCATGATTTTGTGCATTTGGGAGTCTCAAAATAAATCCACTTTTCATCGCCAGTCACAATTCGATGCAAAAAAGACTTTCTTTCATGCTGTTGAAGCAACATTTTATTGAGGACTTTTCGGTTTTCCATTTGTTTTTCATTCAGTTGATGTGGCACCCATTTTCCTTTTTAAAATCTTTCCCATTGCTTGTAAACAGTTGGAAATTGTTTGCTGAGCAACGTTTAATCTTTCTGCAAGTTGTTTTTGAGTTTGACATGCATCTGCATCCAAAAATGCTTGTAATTGTTTGTCTTCAAACTTTTTCGGTTGACCTGGATTTTCTTTGTCTTTCACATCGAAGTCATCACTTTTAAAGTGTTTAACCCAGCGTTCACAAGTATCTTGAGATGGCGCATGTTCACCATAAGCTTCCTGAAGTATACGATAACTTTTTCTTCAAAATGAAGTAATGAATGAAAACTTCCCGCAAATGCTCTTTTTTTATTTTTTTGGCACGAAATTCGACATTTTTAAGCGTAAAAATATCTGTGATGTTAACACCTTCAGCAAATTTGACCTATGAAGTTTTGAAGCTTGTTGACAATACAACAAAATAGCATACATATCAAATCGCATCTATATCAACGTATGTGTAACTCCCCATCTCTTGAAAAAAATCCGCATTATTAACCGGTACACCTGGTACCATAAATAAGGAACTGGACTTCAGCATTTTAGGTTTAGCTGTGGGTATTGAGATACTGTAGGTCTGTGTACTGTCAGGGACTCGTGGATTAGGTTTTTTAAAACAATATTTCTACCTAAATAAAAAAGTTTCAATTCTGTGATTCATGCAGTATTCTAATTGCTCACTGTAACTGCTGCCTTACTTAATTAAAATGTTACTTAATTGTTTTACTCTTTTTTTTTTTTTTTTTTTTGAGTGGCTTAAACAGTAGGAATTTATTGTCTGTATAAATTCTGGAGGCCAGAGGTACCAAATCAAGGTCTTGGGAGGATTTGTTCCTTCGGAGGGCTGTGGGGGTGACTCTGTTCCACACCTCTTCCCTAGCTTTATGTGAACTTTTTTTACTCTTAATCCTTTTTTTGTGACTCAAATTTATTATGAGTTGGAGCGAGGTGGTGTGTAAGGAATGGTTGGGCCATTTGAAGGGTGCTTTTCAGATACTTAGCATATTTGTTAGCTCTTAGGGCTGACTCCATTCTGTTCTAGGTCTTCCGCTTTCTGAGTCTGGGCAATCAGAAATAAATAATTTGGATTATGGTTATAATCTTTACAGTTTGAAAACAAAAGGATATATGAAGCATCTTGAATATTTTAATTTAAATGTAGGGCATGGACACTAATGCTCTGGATTGAAAGTAACTTTTAGCGAAATATCTAGCATACTTCCCTCGAATTTTCCCTATGTAGTTGGGTATAACTATAGAATTTGATATAAGTTCAGCATAGTTCAGTGTCAGGTTCCTCTTAGCACTATGTGAGATTGTTTATGTAACCCAAGAAGTGTTAATAACAAATTAGTTAACCAGATATTGAGTAATACGGGGAAATTTGGCATTTCTTAAATGCCCTTTTAATCTGCTTAACACAAATGAGGATACTTGTGGCATTTCCATCTATTACTTGTTCTTCCATCTCTCTTTACTTTTATCTCCCCCACCCCAACAACAACAGCAACCACACACACACACACACACACACACACACACACACACACACACGTAGATTATGGAACATACTTGCAATGTAATATTTGGACCGGGGGCAGAAGACCTTTTCATCATTGAAGTTACTGACCCTTCAAGGGCTTCAATTTCTTCACCTGTAGCAAGTGGGGAAGTGGGTCAGACCAGTTGAATGTGCTCTTTTAACTAGGAAATACTAGCCTTGTGAAATTAGCAATCATCTTGAGCAGAATTGTGCAGTTTTAAAATTTTCTTTTCACCTTGTTGAGATCTTTAAATTTTTATTTTAAAACTAGAGGCCCGGTGCATGAAATTCGTGCACTTGGGGGGGGGTTGTCCCTCAACCCAGCCTGCGCCCTCTCGCAGTCCGGGAGTCCTTGGGGGATCTCTGACTGGCAGTCGGACATCCTTAGTGCTGCCGTGGAGGCAGGAGAGGCTCCCGCCACCTTCGCTGCGCTCACCAGCCATGAGTCCAGCTTCTGGCTGAGTGGCGCTCCCCCTGTGGGAGTGCACTGACCGCCAGGGGACAACTCCTGCATTGAGCGTCTGCCCCTGGTGGTCAGTGTGCCTCATAGCAACCGGTTGTTCTGCCGTTCGGTCAATTTGCATATTAGTCTTTTATTATATAGGAAGTTTAGGAAGCTCTGCATTTTGTAACTTAATTCTTGTGTTTGTAGAGCCTTTTAAAATGCAATTTTATTTTTTTTTTTAAATAAAATTTTTATTAGTTTTAGAGACAGGAAGGGAGAGGGGAAGGTGCGGGGAGAGAAACATTGATGTGAGAGAGGATCATCAACGATTGCTACTCTTTCACATGCACCCTGACCAGGGATCAAACCTGCCACCTTTTGGTGCATGGGACGACACTCAACCAACTGAGCCACACCAGCCAGGGCATAAAATGAAGTTTTATTTTGGTCACTTGCTTAATAATGGCAGTAATTGTGATAAAATGTTGATTCTGTGCCAAGCTTGGTGCTATTAAATGTGCCAAACCATCCAATCCTTAGAGTAAGTAGTGGTGCTTTTCTTAGGGGACCTGAGGGAGGAGTCCGTGTTTGACAGAAGATCACAGTTGGAAATACCGGCAAAGCCTTAGTTGTAGCCACGTACTCCTGCTCGTTCCCACACTGTCCTGTTGATAGTATTAAAACGACCTAAACTTGGTTTTCTCTTGCATTTCGTAATGCTGTGTATGTGTCTAGCACTTTATTGTCCTCAAAGGGCTTTGTGAGATGAGGGGGGAGCTGCCTGCAGATTCATGGTGCACACTTGCCCTTGTTCCTAGGGCTGCACCTGACTCGATGTCTTTCCCCTTCTTTTCTTTAACAGGGTTCTCTTCTTCCAGGTCAGATCACCATCCTGTTTTAGCTTGCTATATAACTTAATTTTCTTTTGTGATTACTATGAAGGTATCAGTGGAGGCTACTGTATTTTAGAGGCACCCATGAATTTTCTACATAGTGACAAGCCACTATTCACTGATAATGGGAGGGAATAGTAATTGACTTGAGAGTGTTCAGGACAATAAAAAAAATGTGAACTGCATTTTTAATGAAGGCACCTTTTTTGTTTATAGTTACTGCTTATTTTTAACATTTTTCTGATTACAAAGAATGGGTGTTTATGGTTAAGCATTTAAATGCAGAAATAAACAAAAATTACCTAGGTGGAACCATTGTTACTGTTTTGATGTGTATCCTGACTGAAGGTGGAGGAACCAAGGTTTGTGGCTATGTTAACTCTGAGGTGCCTTTGAGACACACAAGTCGTAATGGGAGTGCAGCTGGTCACGTGGGGTCCTGGCTGGACCACATGTAGATGAGAGGGGACTGCAGTCCAGGAGTGAGCATGTTCCTGTGGCTCTGGGTGAGTTCACCCAGGGAGTGTGTGCAGAGGGGAGGAGAGCCTGGCAGGTGGCTCGCTTGGTTGGAGCGTGGTCCTGTGCACCGAGAGGTGGCAGGTTCGATTCCCCGTCAGGGCACATGCCTAGGTTGCAGGTTTAGTTCTGGTTGGGGTGTGTGCAGGAGGCAACCAATTGATGTTTCTCTTTCACATGATGTTTCTCTGTCTCACTCTCTCTTCCTTAAATCAATAAACATATCCTTCAGGTGAGGATTAAAAGAAAAAGGAGAAATTTAAGGATTAAGCCCTGGGCTCTCCAGCATTTAGAGGTTTGGAAGAGGAGGAGGATCCCCCAAAGAAAGTTGGTAGGTGGTGCCAGTACGATACGTGTTGGGACTGGGTTACCTTGGAAGCCGAGTGAAGGAAGGATGCAGGGAGGGGATGGCTCATCTGGACTCCTGCTGAATGCTGTGAGAGAAACGGGGGTTTGCCATTGGCGGAGGGGAGGCCATCGAGCCTCCGAGTGGTGTTCCTGGCGTGGAGGGAAAAGCCTGATGTGGGCTCATGACGTCAGGAAGACGGAAGTGGGGCGCTGTGAATATAAACGGCTCTTTTTGGGAGTTCACCGAAGGGGACAGAGATTTTATTGTAGGTAGCAGGGTCTCGGAAAGGTCAAGACATTTTATTTTAAGAGAAGAGTCATTTCAAAAAGAAAAAGTCATTGCAGTATGTTTTGTATGATAATGGGAATGCTGTTTATTCATTTTCTTCTCATGTTGTCTTGGTGAGACTGTGCTGAAGTTTGTCCATTTGACTGTCTTCTCAGAGAATTAGCTCGTGGTTTAATGAACAGTTCTACCAAAAGCAGACACACAATTGCACTGTGTGAGGGGCTCTGTTGGTGAGCACAGAGGTTCCCTCAGGTTCGGGAAGGTGGGCCCCGAGCATCACAGCTCCTCCCTCCCAGGACACCCACACTTGCTGTCGACATAAATATTAAATCCAAACAGGAGCGCTTACTCTATTTTTTCTACCTCCTCCATCTCTTAGTTTCTATGTCAGATCTAAGATTTTAGGTAAAGGTTGGTTTTTTTTCACTTATCAAATTCCTTTTCAGTTTGTAGAATCTTTAAAAAGTTGCATTAAGACTCGAACCAAGCTATCAACAATTTGGACTTAACCCAGATTTACTTTTTTGGTTTGCTGTCTATTTAAACATCTTTTTTAGTTTTTATCCTAAAACAGCCTCATCTGTTGCACCCCATCCCACCTCTAATTCTGCTTCATGGTTAATATTCATGTTTGTTTATTTTTGCTATTTACTTCTTTTGGTGCTTACTTACCTCTATGTCTCTAAGATGTTCATATTTCATTTATTTATGAACTTAAGACATTATCTGTTGGTTTCCTGTTATCCTGAATGGTGATTTTTGTTTGCTTCTACCATCCCTCCCACCTGTATTTATAATTATTTTATTCCTGTTCTTGGTCACCTCTATAAATCGAAATTAATATATATCTTTTTTACTTTGGTCTCATTAATCTAAGGAAGTACATTCTTGACTTTAGATATTGTAAGTCGTTAGACGTACCTCCTTTCCTTTCAGTTCTCTCTGGTTCCATCTCCTGACCTGTCAGGGTTACCATTCTGTAGCGGTCATTAAGTCCGGTCTTACTGTCTGTCTTGAAAACCAGTTAGTGTTCATGTTTTGTCTGTGCTGCTGGGCAGGGAAGTTGAGCAGCATGTGCTCCCTCTCCCCACAGCCTCGCTGTCTCCTGTGCCACTCAAAACCAGGTTAATATTTAAAAAGTCAACTTTACATTTACAGAGTAGAAAACCAGAAAGTGAAGTTAAACAAATCCGTGTATAGTAACTACACAAAAGTAAAAGGACTTGGGAGTAAATGTAACAAAAGATATTCTTTACTAGAGACGTTGGAATAATGCTGAGGGAAACTAAAGAAGACCTCAGTAAATGGGAGATAAGCATGTTTGTGCATCAGAAAACTCCATTTGTTAGGTGTTGGTTTTCCCTAAATGGGTATATAGATTCCTTGCAATCCTAATAAAATTCCACTGGCTCTTACCGCTCAGTAGAAAGAAGAAAATAGCCCAGTTAAAAATAGACAGGAGACTTGAACAGACATTTCACAAAAGAAGACACACAGCTGGCCAATAAACACACATAGATAATGATGTTCAACATCACTAGCCATCAGGACCTGCAAACTAAACCACAGGGAGAGAGTGCTGTGCGCTGTTAGGGCAGCTGAGGCAAAAAATGCCGGCAATGCCAGGGCAGGTGAAAGTGAGGAGCAGCCGGAACCTTCAGACACTGCTGGCAGCAATGTCAAATGACACCATTGCTTTGGAAAACGGTTTAGCCATTTCTAAGAAGTTAAACACAAATCTACTGTAGCACTCAGCTCTCCTAGATATTCATTTGCACAAGAGAATGAAGTGTATGTCCATTCAAATGTTCACTGAAGCTTTATCACAAAAATCCCAAACTGGGAACAGTGCAATTGTCCATGTTTATTACAGTTGTCCATCAATAGTGAATGGATAAACAAATGGTGGAATATCCATGTAATGGAATATTATTTAGCAATAAAAACCAACCAACCACTGATGTACACAGTATGATTGTCATAAGCTGAGTGAAAGAAACCTGAAACCAGAGAACACAGTGTGTGATTTCATTTATATCAAGATCAGAGGAAATGCATAAAGAAATTGTTGGTACCCAGAGCCAGGGAAGCAGGAAGGAGAGATCTCAAGGGGCTGTGGAATTTTGAGGAGTGATGGGTGTTTCCCTGGTGGTAGTTTCGTACACATATACCAGTGTCAAAACTCACTGAACTGTACACTTTAAATAGTGCAGTTTGTTCTACGTAATCATAACTCAAAGTTGAGAAATACAATGCCCTGAAACATCAATCAGAAAGAATATATGCACCCCTCTGTTCATAGCAGCGTTATTGACAGTAGCTAAGATCTGGGAAACAGCCCAAGTGCCCATCAGTAGGAGTGGATAAAAAAACTGGTGGATTTATACCATGGAATACTGTGCAGCTGTAAAAAAGAAGGATCTCTCACCCTTTGAGACAGTGTGGAGGGACCTAGAGAGCATTATGCTAAGTGAAATAAGTCAGTCAGAGAAAGACAAGTATCACATGATCTCATTTATATGTGGAATCTAATGAACAAAATGAACTGATGAGCAAAATAGATCCAGAGACACTGAAGCATAGAAAGACTGAAGATCCTCATAGGGAAGGGGGGTGTGTGTGTATGTGTGGGGGGATTAACCAAAGACCTTGTGCGCATATGTGCTCACCCCATGGATACAGACAATAGTGGGGTGAAGGCTCTGGGAGGGGATGTGAGTGGGGAGGATGGGGCCAATAGGGGGGAAAAGGAGACATCTGTAATACTTTCAACAATAAAGATAAATTTAAAAAATAAAATAGTGACCAATAAAAATATATATTCAGTAAATTGGCTTTATTGGTCTGGGCCAAGTGCACTTGCTACTTCACATTTTCTTACCATAGTCATCTTCCATTGAGGTTTAATAATCCCTTTAGGGTCAAGTAGCTGCTAACTATGTTCACTAATAAAAGACCTCGTTCTTTACGTTCTCTGTGGTAAGAAAGTGGAATCAGTTATTCCTGTTTTGTTTCTGGAACTTGGCTTTCCTGTGTTCCTTCTCTGCTTTCCTCCCTTCCAAGCCATTTTACACTTACTACCCAGAATCCTCAAAGCTGGGTTTGTTGACTTGGGAAGTAAAAAACCTACTTTTGTTTCTGACCTCTCAGTAGCCGAGCCTGCAACAACTCCCTCAGACGCTAACCATTCACACTGCTCCCTTCTAAATGTAACTGTAGCTTTACATTTAGATATGGAATTATTCCAAGTAAATATAGCAAAAGATCTATGATTACATAATTCCTAATATTAGGAAGAGTAAATGGGAAAAAAATCTAACTTTCCCTGTATGGAACCTCTCATAATGTTGTAATAATCATGAGCTTCAAAAACTGCATTATTCTCCACCCTGCCCCCCCCCCGTTCCTCCATTAAAGAAATGTTGTGGCATCCTTAGTGACATGGTTTTAACATGGATTGCCAGCCCACTTTCCCATATGTCACTGTAAAGTTCTTCGTTGTTGTGCTGCTGTACGCCTTTCTGCTACTCAGCCTTGTTCAGACTTCGTTTTACATCTTCTTTGAGCCTTTTTTGATATATTCATCCATGCATCTTACCCAGTCATACTTAAGATTTTTTCATAAGACAGAGAGAAACAGATTTAGAAAATATGATTATCAGATGTGATGTTTAAGCAAGTGTGATATTTAAGATCCACCAAAGGTGAAAGAAAATAGCAAATCTTGGTCACAGAGTCCTTCTTCCTGGCTCGCCGGCAGGTGAGTCAGGTCTCAGAGCGTTGGGAAGAAAGCCGACTTGAGTGATGTATCTGGCTTAAATTCCCCAGATGTTTGGATGTTAAGGCTCTTTCAGAATTGGGAATGGTGACAAGAAAAGCCATGTCTTAAAGAAATGCTTTCCTGTGCACATCTCCATTTAAATTGCTTTTCTTACAAAGGCCCCTGGAGGAAAGACCAAGGGGCTGACGCTGGGCCTTTGCCGCCCACTGGACAACAGAGGAGAAGGTGCCCCTGGTGTCCAGAGCTGCTCCCTCTCTGGGCTCCTGGGTGCATCGTAACCGACCTCGACCGACTTGGTGTAGGTTGGCAAACCGCGGCTCGCGAGCCACATGCGGCTCTTTGGCCCCTTGAGTGTTCTAACGCCACTTCTTCCAAATAGACTCGCCCAGGCCGAAAACCGACTTCTGCGCATAGGCCACGAAGTTTCAATCGCACTGTATGTGCACGTGGTATTTTGTGGAAGAGCCACACTCAAGGGGCCAAAGAGCCGCATGTGGCTCACGAGCCACGGTTTGCCGACCACTGGTGTAGGGGATGTCGAAGTCAGAGGGAGCCATGAAGGAGGTGTGGTGAGGGGACTGAGCCATAGAGACCCTGCCTTGCGGCTGAGCTGAGGGAGGCAGAGCGATGGGCGGGCGCTGGAGGGGGAGGCAGGCAGAACAGTGAGGACGAAAGCAGGACCTCAGCCAGGCTGCCATGGAGGCACTGCGTCCGTGTATAGGCCAGGAGCGTGGCCTGTTGCACTGTTTCTGATATCTAGGGTCACTCACTGGTCACTTATTGGCCCCCCTTCTTCCCCCAACCCTTGGTGAACAGGACTGTTTTGGAAATCATAGTTCTCTTTAGTTGAATATTATGGTTAAGTGAGAATTGACCAGGAAGTAGTTTTTGTCTGAAGACTTACTGCAAGTAAATATCTTCGGAAATGTTCCCCTTCCTGTGTCTCTGGATTATAATGATCACTGTTGTCTCCTTCACCCGGGCATCCTTTCCAGTCTGAGCATCTCTAGGTTATGTTCTGAATGTGGGCACTGTCTCTTGTTTTCACGGCACCTGCCCTGCTGTGTGGCAGGATAGACACCTGTAGGAATATTAGTTGTCATCGTTCAGTGAAGATAGAGGATGTTTGGATGGTTGTCTTTTTCTATTAAATGAGTCTTTGGTGTCAGGTAACTTTCTGTGCCTCCCACGTTGAGAGGGAGGACCGCGCAGCCCCGTGAGACGTGAGGTGGGTGATGCGCCCGCTCTTTGCTGCTCGTGGACGTGACCCTCACACAGTGTCTTCTGAGTGTCTGCTTCAAAGCAGGCAGGCCTGGCTCCGTGATCCGCCAGTTACCTGAGGTGCTTAAAAGCTTTTAAAAGTAAATTATCCGTAAAGTTACTTGTATTAAAATGGGATAAAGCCACAGCACCATTTTTCATTTTCTTTATGATTTTGAAAGAAAAACATCAAGTGATCACTGTTTTAAAACTCACATTGTGTGTGTTGAGCAGAGAGCAGAAGTTATTTCCAAATGGAGGTACAGGAAGCGTGAAATGTCTGCTCATCCTTTGTCAGCATTACCGGGTGAGTCAGCAATTTGCTAAGGTCAGCAAACCTTTATTTTGAACTTTAACCATAGTGTATATAGAAAAAAATCATGTGTAACATAGGAATCTAAATTTGGTATTAATACATTAACAGAATTTTAGTTTTGGAAGTTTCCTTGGGGGTGTTATATCTTTTTAGGTTTGAGAAATATTAGAAGGTGACTCTATGATATCCGAGGGATGTGTGCCATTCTTACCCGATTTAGCCATTGCTTAGTTACACTGCTGGGGGGAAATGGTTACTGACCACGTAGAAGGTGTTCAGAATGAGGGAAGTTGATCTTCTGAACTTTCTGTTGTGCCCATGCAGGGAGGCCGGGCTGAGGGGCCTCCTCCCTATAGGTCAGCGAGGAGGCTGTGCTCAGAGTTGCCCAGCCTTGCTCTGCTTTGGCTGTTGTCTTGCAGGTGTATTTCCAGCTCCCAGAGCGATGAGCGAGGGCTCTCCCACTCCTCCTGGCTCTGGACAAGCCATCAAGGGTGTTCCTCTGAGTCCTCAGGGTGTATGTATGGCAATAGGCTGTGCTGTGTTTGGAAGAAGTTGATGATCGAGGTTTTGGGTTTGTATTAAAAATATCAAGTCATTCATTCAGAAGCAGGTACCTGCATTGGACCAGATCCTGTGTTATATGCTTGAGGGCAGAAAACAAGTGTGGCCGGGTTTTGACATTTCAGCTGAGACCTAAACAGTGAGGAGGTGGCCAGTGAAGAGCAGAGGTCCAGGGAGCAGGTGCAGCAGCGGCTGCAGTAGGGAGGAGTTGGTGCGTGTGGGCAGGACGAACGGTGAGGCTGGGGAAGAGCAGGAGAGGGAGACAGGCTCGAGAAGACGTTCGGTTAATAGGTAGGAAGTCTGACCACGCAGGTCCCCGCTGAGGCTTTAAAATCGGTCATCAGACACTTGGAGGGCACCACGGGATTTTCAGCAAGGGAGAAGGACATTGCTGTGGGAGAAGAAACGAGAGGATCCGGAGGGCTTGAGGGGAGTGAAGCTGCTGCTGTTGTCTTGAAGAGCAGCTAATATTTGTTTGCTGTGGGCTAGGCAGTGTGCCAAACCCTTTTACTCTCGTCTCAGGGAAACCTCGTGACAGCCCCGTGGGTGCTGCTGTTATCCGTGCCTCACAGGGGAGAAAGCAAGACCCGCGAGGGTCAGCAGCGGGCCCAGGCCATGTGTCAGGCAGTGGCCGAGCTGGGACTTGAGCCCAAACAGCGTGGGGTTCCAGACCCCGTGCTGTGAGCCGCTGGGCATGCGCTTTCAGGGCAAGAGGTGATGGTCTGCCAGTGGTTCTTGACTCTGAGTGGGTCACACTGGAAATTTTTATACAACAGAAGTTAGAGTACTTGGGACTAGTAAAGGTAAAGGACTGGCATGTGAAACTTTGCTCCACTTCTAGTTTTGTACAGCTGTGCGTGCGCGCGTGCGAGCTTGTAAGCCATTGCGGGAAGCAAGCAGCATTGGTGTAGCCGAGAGCCGGCGGAGTGGTGGCAGTGCTCATGGAGGGCAGTGGGTCTCAGGGTGAGGCCAGCGTGCAGTCTCGGTGTGAGATTGCGTGCAGGGCCCCGTGTGGGGAGGTGTCAGGACACGCCCTGCTCTCTGGTGGGAGAAGATGGGTCCAGGTGTGCGTGTGCGCAGTGCAGGCCTCCTGGGCTGTTTCCCCGCCTGGTTCGAGCTGCTCTCAGCGGTAGCTGATGGGCGGGGTTGGCATGTCACCCACATCTGCATCTTACAGCAGATCTGTGAGCTGGCTCTGTCTTGTGAGGTGAGCTGTCACCCCAAACTGCCTAAGCAGGGGGGTTGAGCCACCCAGTGGCAGTGGGCCTTGCAAGTAGTGTTGGGGTGAGGGTCTGGGAATGGTGGGCTGCAGTCAGTCCCCTTGGGATCCAAGGGCCTCAGGGTTCCAGGGGTGAAGGCCCAACAGAAAAGTAAGGCTACGCTAGCTTTAGGAGGTTGCAAGGCAGACGCCAGCAAAGAGCACCGGCTAGGACTGGTGCGGGGACGCAGTGGCTGGAGGGTCAGCTGTCCAGTCCTGCTTGGCTGGGAGGTGGCCGTCTGGAGAAGGTGGAGGCACTGTCTGTGGAGCCACACATGCAAGGGCGTGATGTCCTTGACCAACGGTTCTGCCCTGCTCTTCCCAACACGGATTCCTTGTTGGGAACTGAAGTATGAAGACCAGTTGCCAAAGGGAATTGACTGTTTGCTATGGGCACACCCCAAAGTCGAGGTAGTTCTGGGGGGTAATTCTGGAGTTGCTCTGATTTCATGTGGTGTGCTGAGTCAGTCAGCGACCTTGGGATCCCTCACGTCGGGTAGAGCTTGAGCACAGTCTGAGGTGTTGTTTTCATGGACTGCTTCTGAGGAACTCACTTTCAGCCACATGGAGCACTTTGAAGCAAGCGTAGAAGTAGGATGGAGTCTGAGGTGCATCCGTGTCTGAGTCTTGGAGGTGCAATGCCCTGGTCTGCTTAGTCTGTCTGAACGCTGCGGCCCTCGTCTCTCCTCCTCTGTGTGGAGGAGAGGGAAGCTGAGGCAGGAACATTTCCTCAGTTGCTCAGCATTTGGGGACCTTCAGGTTTTAGGCAGTGAGTCAAGTGTCAGGGGGACAAGGGCCCAGGTCACAGGAGTGGTTCCTGAGGAGCTTCTCAGCCGCCGTCACGTGATCATACGCCGTGGGAGGTGCACACACCATGGGGGTGCACAAACGGGGGGTGCTCACCACGGCATTGGGGTCTGGAAGGAAACACGAGAGCGAGTCACCTCCTGCTTTCAGCTCTGTGTGCTTGGAAACGTCGTACGTGAGGACGGCAGTACATGTCTGAGACACAGATACACATGGGCTGGCTTCCTTTCTTTGCAGGTGGTTGTATGTGATAAAAATGTATGGAGGCTGCTATGTGTTAGTTTAGATCTTAAAAATGCACATTGTTGATAACTTGTCTTATCGTTTTGTGAGAACCAGGAGCCTCTGTGCATGTGACCTGTGTTCCAGCGAGGAGGGAGCTGTGCTTGTGGCCTGCGCTATGTCGTGTGGAGCAAGACTTGTTCTCAAAGAGGTCGTTTCCTCCTCCTGTTGGAGGAACTTGACCTTTTGTGGGACGTGTCCCTTGTTAGGAAGCACCACGCCCTCCTGCCAGCTGTCAGGTTGGGGATGGGGCCTGGAGAGTGTGGGGCACATGTACCCTCGCACTGGTCAGTCCTGTCCCAGTCGTACCCCCTGGGGACCCACATGCCTAGTCACGTCTTAGAGCAACAGGAATGGGTGCCCCCCGCAAATGTCCTGGCCCTTCTGGTCTTCGTCGTGGTTTCTCAGTATGAAAGCCTCACTATCAGAGCCCATGGAACCCTTTCTCCCCACCCTGAGAACCTTGTCCTGGAGTTGGTTAGAGAAGTGCTCCCAGCCCTGCTTTCAGTGAGGGGTGGGGAAGGCTTCTAGGGCCACTGAGGCCTTCGTGTTCATTTTGTTCAGGTGACACCTTGCCCGTCGTGTCTTTCAGCTTGGACACGGGAGAATGCTTTCACGGCACGTCCCAGCCCCACTCGCAACTCAGGATGTCTCGGGGGGAGAGCGCGGTGTTTGCCTATGAGTCCTCGGTGCACAGCGCCAACGTCCTGCTCAGCCTCGACGACCAGCGCAGGAAGGATGAGCTGTGCGACGTCACCGTCCTTGTGGAGGGGCGGCCGTTCCGCGCCCACCGCGCCGTGCTGGCCGCCTGCAGCACTTACTTCCACGCGAGGGTCCTGGGCCAGGCCGACCCGGAGCTCAGCATTTCTCTCCCAGAAGAGGTGAGCGGGTCCACCCTGGGGAGCCACCCCGATTTCAACTCATGGAACCTCTTCAGTCTCTTAGGGTTCACTAGGTTAAAGCCAGAACCATCTTGTCTCGAGGCTCAGGCACGGTTCCTAGGTTCTGCAACAATACATTTCTTTAACTTTTTTCACAAAATTTTGACATTTTACATGTAAAGTTATTAATTTTGGATGTTAGTTAAAAATATTTATTGAGCAGATGAATAACATACGTTATTTATTTTTTAAATATATTTTATTGAGTTTTTTTACAGAGAGGAAGGGAGAGGGATAGAGAGTTAGAAACATCGATCAGCTGCCTCCTGCACACCCACCACTGGGGATGTGCCCGCAACCAAGGTACATGCCCTTGACCGGAATCGAATCCGAGACCCTTCAGTCCACAGGCCAATGCTCTATCCACTGAGCCAAACCAGTTAGGGCTGTTATTTTTAATTTTAACTTTTAAAATATATTTGTATTGATTTCAGAGAGAGGCAAAGTTAGGGAGAGAAAGAGAAACATCAGCGATGAGAGAGAATCATTGGTCGGCTGCCTCGGCTGCCTCATGCACGCCCCCTACTGGGGATCGAGCCCACAACCCCAGGCATATGCCCTGACCTCCTTTGCCCAGTTTCCTCCAATGAACATTTTGCAAAATTATTGTAGAATATCACCACCAGGATATTGACATGAATACAACCCATCATCTTACTGAGTTTTTGGTTTTACTTGCACTAAGTGTGTGTGTTGGGAGGGGGGAAGTTCTGTGCAGTTCCATGTGTCCACCACAGTCAGGTACTGAGTGGTTCCCACACCCAAGGAACCATTTGTAATTGCACCTCCATCCCTAACCCCTGGCAACCACTAATCTACTCTCCTTTCTAAAGTTTTGTCGTTTCAAAAATGTCACACAGAATGTGACCTTTTAGAATTGGCTTTTCCCCACGTAATTTCCTCGAGATTCGTCCAGGTTGCATGTATCAATAGTTCTTTTTGATTGCTGAGTAGTATTCCACAGTATGGATGTACCAGTCTTTATTTCACTGTTCACCTGTTAAAGGAAATTAGGTTCATTCCAGTTTTTGGCTAGTACAAATAACGTTGCTGTGGGCATTTGTGTCCAGGTCATTTCTCGGGGACAGAGGGCAGGATCCAGTTGCCAGGCTGTATGGGGGATGTGTTCTAGCTTTACAGGAAGCCCTGGGCTGCTTTACCGAGCGGCTGCGCGTTCCCATTCCTGGCCAGTGTGAGTGCCCTGCTCCTCCGTGTGTCAGCCGGGAGAGCTGCTTTTGTTTCCAGTCCTTTGGAAGCCAGTGCAGCGCTCACAGCTCAGAATGTTTGTAAGACCTCAGTGTTGAAGAATCCGTTCTGTATTTTAACCCAGAACGAGGCTTTCCCTGCACTTCACCCGGTCGGTTCCGTGTAGAGGCAGGTTCAGTGCAGATGTGCACGTTTCTGCTTAAAGCTTGTGTAGCTGGGAGCCTGTGGAGCTTTGCATGATTTTTAGAACTTCACTTTGTTCACTTTTAAGATCTGAATCTTTAAAAATTGTATTACAAGTTTTTGGAATGAGATAAAGGTAATAGTTATCGTTTATTGTGCATTTTCCCTGGATCAGAACTCCTGGAAGTCCTTCAGCTGCGTTGTTCCTCACCTGTAAACTGCTCCCTCCGTGGCTGACAGCAGCTGGAGTTGTTCGCACATGACTGCCTGTGTGCTGGCGTGGACACCGGGGTTGACTGCGTGTGTCAGGCTCCTCCTGCTGTAGTTATATTTATTGCAGCCCATTTGGAAAAAGTGTGGTGCTGTTTCTCTTTCTTCCCCCCTGAGAGTGCATGGTAGTGCATGTGTAAGTTAGAGTGGACTCTGAGCAGGGTGTGGTCCCTGTGATAGGTGTGTGTGATAGCGTGGCCCCCTCAGCTTTGTGCTCCCTGGGAATAGTTGTCTCGCCCAGTTAAAGCACCTGCTTTATCATTGTCACAGGTAAGGTACTCACCTCTAGTCCCGTCTGCTCTTGTATAATTAACCAGACAGCTGTCGAGTAATGCATTTGTTCCCATTTTGTACGTTAACAGGTGACAGTTAAAGGGTTCGAGCCTTTACTTCAGTTTGCCTACACTGCTAAGCTGTTCCTGAGTCAGGACAACGTGGACGAAGTGTGCAGGTGTGTGGAGTTTTTAGGCGTCCACGACATTGAGGAGTCCTGCTTTCAGTTCCTCAGATTTAAGTCCTCGGACTCCACTGCCAACCAGCAAGAATGCCCGAGAAAAACCTGCTTCCCCTCCCACTGTCAGAAAACAGGCCTCAAGTTTCCGCTTTTGGACCAGAGGGATTTAGAAATTAATGAGGTGGAGGAATTTTTGGAAAATAAAAATGTTCAGACTCCTCAATGTAAACTCCGTGGATATCAAGGAAATACAAAACTGTCACCTCCCCTACAAGACAGTGCCAGTCAGACATGGGAGTCCATGTGCTTAGACAAGGGGGCTGCTCTGGCTCTGCCATCTCTATGCCCCAAATACAGAAAATTTCAGAAAGCGTTTGGGACGGACAGAGTCCGCACTGTGGAGTCGGGGTTCAAAGACGGTCACACTTTTGTTCCGCCCAGTGAGACGCCTGAAAGCGAGTGTCCGGGAGGAGCCCAGGACTGTGCAGACTTGCGGGTGGTTTTAAAATGTGAAGAAAGGAACACAGCAGCGGAGCCTGAAGACACCACGGAGGAGCCTGCCTCTCAGTGCCCGTTGGAGCAGACAGGGGCGCCATTCCTCCACTCTCCCGCGGACCCGCCGGGCCTCTACTCGCTGTCCCTCCTGCACACCTACGACCAGTATGGTGACTTGAACTTGGCTGGTATGCAACCCACAGCAGTGTTAACCGAAAAGCCGTTGTCAGGCCCAGATGTCGGAGAAGAGAAGACCTTGGCTGGAAGTGAGGATTTACTTTTGAAACCGGATTCCAGCCCCCGGGGAGAGGGCGGCCCCCCTCCTGGTGGTCGCAGCAGTGTGGAGCGGGAGGTGGCTGAGCACTTGGCCAAGGGCTTCTGGAGTGACCTCTGCAGCACAGACGCTCCTTGCCAAGTGCAGCTGTCACCTGCCGGGGCCAAAGATGGGGCAGAACAGAGCCCCTCTCAGAAGCGGTCCGAGTGTCCCTGGTTAGGGATCAGGATTAGCGAGAGCCCGGAGCCGGGCCAGAGGACTTTTGCAACGTTAAGTTCTGTCAACTGCCCTTTCATAAGCACTCTGAGCACCGAAGGCCACGCGAGCAGCTTGGAGATGGGAGCTGACGGTTACGCCTCAGAGCCCCAGCAGGAACCCTGTCCGTACGCCTGTGTGATCAGCTTGGGGGACGACTCGGAGACGGACACCGAAGGGGACAGTGAGCCCTGCTCAGCCCGAGAGCAGGAATGTGAGGTGAGGGCTCGGGGTGTTCAGTCAGGCTTTGCCACCACTGATGGGCATTCACTGTCAGCGCCTGGGGCCCAGCCGTCGGGAGCACGGGCTGTGGGGGGGACCACACCGTGAGGTGTGAAACGGGTTTGCACCAAGCAGGTGCTTCTGTCAGCCATGGCCTGGAGGCCCCCAGGGCTGTGTAAGTGCTCCCCTCAAATGCCAGGTCCCCGAGGAGGGGAGCAGTGGTGCTGGGTCCTTGCGTGTGACTCCTGAGTGGGCAGCAGGGACGGTCCACTCACTGTCCCGGGTCCTGCACCTGGGCAGCCCCTCGCAGGACTGCGGTGACTGTTGTAGGGATGCGGCTCCAGTGCGACCTGCCTTTCCTAGTACATGACTCTCTCATAGCCATTCTTTCCTTGTTTCCCTTAGCCTTTCAGCATTAACTTAATGGTGTCTAATAGTTTAGCAAGGGCTACATGTAGTTGGTAAGCGACGGCTGCTGTTTGTAAAACATGCCTATAATTCCAAGGGCTTCTTAGTTCTTTATCCTTTTCTTTGGTTTTATAGTTGTTGGATGGCAGGTTTGGAAGAGTGTAAGAAGTTGTTTATTTCCTGGGCTTTGGGAGGAGGAGATTAGTGTTTTAGTTTGAGAAATAAGATGTATGCCTGAGTTATATCTGTAGATTTTTGTATGCTATGTATAAATCCAGTGTTTGGAACTATGAAAAGAATGTTAAAAATAAAACATTTAAGAAGTTTTAAAATATTTCATATATGTAACAAACTAAGTAGATTGCCAGAGAAACTGACCAATATTTTATTTGTATTTTTGGTCATTAATATAATTAAGTTGTTACACAATTTTGTTATTAGAACTTTCCCCCCACAAATTTATGTATCTTGAAAATGAATTTAAAATATTTACATTTTCCTTATTATTTCTACATTGGCAAGTAAGATGTGTAGCTTTTAAAATGAGTTATGTGAAACTATCATTTCCTGACAGAAAAATACATTCTTTGAAATGCTTTAGAAATACTAGCTTAATATACTAGTATTAAATCAGAGCCAGAGAGTAATAGAGATCAAAGAATAAAATAGATATTTGGGGGGGGGGTGGTGGTTGGATAAAAACACATTAAAAGCACTTTAGAGCATGGCCAGCCTGGCTTAGTGGCTGAGTTTCAACCCATGATCTAGGAGCTCAGGGTTCGATTCCCGGTCAGAGCACATGCCCGGGTTGCAGGCTCCATCCCCAGTGTGGGTATGCAGGAGGCAACCGATTCTCATCTTGATGTTTCTGTCTCTCTCTCCCCCTCTCCCTTCCTCTCTGATATCAATAAAAATATATTAAAAAAACACTTTAGAAAGAGGCATAAAGATATCTGTGGATTATTAACATGTGCTAGTAGAATACATTGTTTTTTTATTTTAAATACATTAATATTTGTGTTGACGGAATTGATTTGCTTATAAAATACCTGCTTCTCATTTTATTTGTCTTCTGAGCCCTCTTTAAAGGAGGCTAGGAACATCAAATAAATCACCAGTCTTTACTCTAAGGCATTGCACAGGAACTGGGCATAGAGTCTGTTTTCTAAGTCCGAGAGAAGGTCTCTGGAAAGCGAAGATGTGTGTGCCTTTGTCTCCAGGGTTGAGTGTGACTGGGAGCACTCACACAGCAGTGGTGACTGATGCTTGTCTCACGTCCTAGGTAAAGCTACCATTTAACACACAGCGGATCATTTCCCTCTCCCGGAATGACTTCCAGTCCTTGCTGAGGATGCACAAGCTGACTCCAGAACAGCTGGACTGTATCCACGACATCCGGAGGAGGAGTAAGAACAGGATTGCCGCCCAGCGCTGCCGCAAGAGGAAACTCGACTGCATACAGAACCTGGAGTCGGAAATCGAGAAGCTGGTAAGGATGCCAGAGAGTTAAATTCCACCACATCCAGCCATTCTCTTTTATTGTAGAGGAAACAGCTACTTTAATTCCTAAGTCAGGTTATAACGTTCAGTTATACATTAGCTTTAAAATTTACCACATACCATTTTAAGAAAAGAAATTATATGACATTTGGGAAATAAAAAAAGAGTATGTTTATAGACTACTTTACATATGCAAGTATTCTACATATTATAGCATCATCTATATTATCTATATTATAAAAGGCCTGTGGCCCTAACGCCGTAATGACCAAAGACCAGTGTGAGTGGGGCTGTGCGATTTCGTGCGCTGGGCTTTTAGTATGTTATAAGTTGAGAACTATTTCTAGGTGCCTTTTTAATGATTTACAAATTAAAGGTAGTTTTACCATCTACCTAATTCTTAGGTTGAGTCAAGATGCAAGATGTTGTGAGGCACTTAAGTGTTTTGTGCCCTGTATCTGTAACACTTGGTGGTTCAGTTATTAGTTAAAATACACTGTAGACTTGAATACCTTGTTTTGGTTGATACCGAATCAAACCCACTTGGGTCTTTTATCTAAGGGAGAAAGTCAGATGCTGATAGGAAAGGAACATTCTGAGAACTAAGGAGACCCTGAGTGTGAGGAATGCCTGCTTTGTTGAATCTTATTTTCTGTTCCAGCATCAAAACACAGGTTAACTGGAAAGTGATTACCTTGCACCCAGGTGTCTCTGTCCCCTAGTGGTGGCTGGAAGGAGCATTGTCTGAGCAGCAGAAGCTGGGACTGTGCAGACAGCATTTCTTCTGTGCTCAGTTTTTGGGTGTTTGTTAATTACTGGTGAGAGTTTAACATTGTGATTGTAGCCAATCTTCAAGCATGAACATTCTAGCTATGAATAGCAATTAAACAATTTAGAAAGAAAACCGTGCTTTTGTATACCTTCAAAAAAGTGGAAAAATAAAAATTTATGTATTTTGTGTATACTTTAATTGTGCAAAAAGAGGAGGACATATAACTATTTAAAAAGATGAGGCACAACTGTAAAAAGGTTAACGAGTAACCGGATGTTTTACAAGTGAAGGCACGAGAGAGATGAAAACCTCTGTGATTTTGCTGCGTGTTTAAAGTGGTTGGGAACACAGGAGAAAAGTTACAGATTTGGGCCCTGGCCAGTTTCACTCAGTGGTTAGAGCACTGGCTTGGGCCTGTGGGTTTGATTCCCAGTCAGGGGCATATACCTCCTTTGTAGGTTCCCCAGAAACAAACAGAACAATTGTATAAAAATCTCAACAAATTGGAGGATACTTTGCAATATAAAAATTTAGTACTTTATTTTTTTCCAAAATATTAGCTGCCATGAAATATTTAAAAACTAATTACCATGGTTAGATTTACAAACAGTTTTTTAGAAAAACTTTTATATAAAACAGTAATAGTATTTTTGTATAAAGCAACTTTCCTTTTTACCCTTATAGCATTTTTGTTCCAGAAAAGAATCTATTTAGAGGATTATCACTGAAATCACCCAACTAACAGTTAACCACAGCGTCAGCTCGACAGAACCTGCCCGTGAGCAGAAAACCCAGAGCCCCATCTAATCCCTCTGCCAGCATGTGTTTACTCCCCGCTGGTCACCCGGCTCCTGCTGGGTCAGAGTAGGTGTAGGGGCAGCAGGCAGGGGATCGAGCGAGGGGGAAGCATGCTGCCAACAGGGGGTGGTGGATGGGCTGCAGGAGCCAGCAAACCTGAGAACATTGTGTGAAGACTTGCCTGGAGAGAGAACAGTTCTAAATAATAATCATGTGATTGACAAAACAGACCCTCTCCTCCCCCTCCCCCCACACACCCCAGTTCTTCACACTCTCGTATTGGATTTCCGACTGTGGGCATTTTAGACGCTGAGTCCCACCTATAACATGGGTTGATGTTACTTAAATCAGCAATCGTGTGAATCACACAGCCGAGAGTGCAAATTCGAAGACATTTTGCACAATATTCGGCACAAAGTCAGTGCTCAAATGCCAGTCGCTATAGAACCAGGCGGTGATTTGAGTCGCCGGAGTTAACAATGAGTGTGCTTGTGCTTCTTTTGGCTCTTCTGTCTAAAATGTAAGTCCACACTGTTCTTCTGCAATCTGCAAGTCCAGAGAGCTGAAAACCTACCAGAAAACAGTGTGAGAGTGTCACTACTGCTTTGGCCAAAAACTGATATAAATGACATCAGGCAGTGTAGAATCTTTTTTTCTCTACTTTGCACATTGTTTGATATTTCACTGTGTTTTATTTAGAAGTGTAGAGATGTTTGACAGTGGGTGGCTGCCCCAGATCCCGCCAGAGGGAAGATGTGCATCCACATTATCTTCCTAAATCTGAAAAATCCTGAATCCCAAGATACGTCAGGCCTAGGAGTTTGGATGAGGGATTGTGGACCTGAGGTATTGAATACCTTTTTCAATTGAATTGAAAGGAAAATATGACCTTGTTTAATGAGATGACATTGCCAACACAAATGGCTGCTAATGCCCTCAAGTCACTGCGTTCTCTCTGTGCCCACAGCAGAGTGAGAAGGAGAGCTTGCTGAGGGAGAGAGACCACATCCTGTCGACGCTGGGTGAGACCAAGCAGAACCTGACCGGACTTTGCCAGCAAGTCTGTAAAGAGGCGGCTCTGAGCCAGGAACAGATTCAGATACTCGCCAAGTACTCGGCCTCAGACTGCCCACTTTCGTTTTTAATTTCTGAAAAGGACAGAAGTACTTCTGATGGTGCTCTTGTGTTCCCCCCAATTCTGAGTTTACCGGAGGGGCCTCCCGCTGCGCCGCCTGCTGGGGGCCAAAGCCCCTGCTTCCCCGGCGGGAAGGGCAGTGGGTCGGTCTGTGTGCCGGCCCAGGAGTCTGGGCCGAGCCCCAGGGTGGCCGCGGAGTGCGAGGGGCCCTCGGAGCAGAGCCGGCAGAGCGCAGGCATCTCCGACTTCTGCCAGCAGATGACGGACAAATGCACTACTGACGAGTGAGCCTCACTTCCTCCTTCCAGCCCCGAGCCTCCTGCTGAAGCTCCGGCGTGTGTCCTGAGCCTCATCCAGCCATTGGTCTGCCGACGGGACTGTTTCCCCTCCGTGGCCGAGAGGGCTCCTCTGAGGCCCCTGAGGCCTCGACTCCACAGAGATGCAGAGATGGCGGCTTCCTGGAGACAGAGTCCCATCGAACACGTAGTGAAACTTTTATTCTGTTTCAAAGAATAATAATTGTCAGTAGCAACTCTTCCCCTCATTCAGAATGCCAGAATGTGGACTAGCCTATCCAGCAGCAGTGTAACTGCAGGCGCCTACAGGGTTCCCCTGAGGAAGGGCCCGGGGAGTCAGGAGCCTGCCCTGCCTGCGTGTGCTAAGAGAGCCTGGCCCCAAGAGCTGATGGGCTGCACACAGTGGGGCAGCTGCTTGGGATGCCTGAAGCTCCTCAGCTCCTGCTAAAACCAGGGATGGGTGGCCTGCCCTGTGACCCTAAGCTCCCGTGGCCTTGGGGCGCCGGGGCAGGCGGGTGGTCCGAGGCAGAGGCTCTGCCCCTGTCGTGTGGACATTAGGGGCTGTGGTCATGGCAGCAGGTAAGAGCCACAGCTCATCTCTCCTCTCAGTCTACCCCGCTGGTCCTCGAGGTCTCTGCCTCCTGGCGTTCTGTCCCTTTGGGGGAAATGGGACTTGGATTCAGGCAATGTTGCCTTCGGCTCCCTGGACCCTGAGGGCTTGCCTGCTCCCCACAGCACAGCGCCCTGGAGAGCCAGACATCTGGGGAGAGGGCCGCCCTCAGGACTAGGAGAGGCAGGCACTTCCGTCTGGTTGTGAAATCCTATGGTTTACTTGTAAAAAGTGTTATTGTGACTTAAAGATGCCTCTAGAACAACCACATAGGTTTGTGAAACAGGGTGACACTCAATCTTGTTTCACGTGCGTGTGAATTTGGAAATCAGAGTGACTGTTGCTCTGTTCCCGAATCTGGTGTCTCGGGGCCCGTGGTCCTGGTCCTCTTAGTCGTCCTTTGTCTGCCTGTCCTGTTCAATGCAGCTTTCGCCTCTGAGTGCTCCTGTAGCACTGCCTGCTGGGTCTCGGCAGCCTGCTCTTACAGGCTTGTTTGACAAGGAAAGCGAGACTCTCGACCTCCTACCATTAGAAAAGCATGCTCTCAGTCACAAACATTCGCAGAGCCCGTTTTAATGGGTACGAAGGAGTGAGTGAGGGTGTTTGGGTTAGACAGTACCTCACCAAGTCAGACACCCGAGGCTTCATACAGGGCGTTCTGAACCACGCGAAGGGCCCGTGGGTGCCGCTCCCGTGGGGACAGCCCTCGTCCGGGACAGCGAGCCTGAAGCTAGGCGGCCTTGGCTGAGAGCACAGGGACCACGGGACTTCGGACTCCTGGCCAGATGCGCCCCTTCCTGGTGGGCGGCGGCTGCAGGAGGCATTCCTAGTCTGTGTCCAGCGGTTCGTATGTCTCTCTCATTGGCTTAGTGGTTGTGAGAAAACTAGTTGGGCTTGCTTATAGTCTAGAGGCTTTTACAAATACACTCAAGAATGTGTCAGGGAGAATGAGATTAGCTCTGTGCTAATGCACCCCCGCCTATAAAAGTGTGTGGGCACAGACATCCCCGTGTAGCTGTTTGATACTTCCAACTTCAAAATACAAAATAATATAAAAACGCTTCTGGTTTACAAATGTACAATCTAAGACAAGCCAATGGAATCCTTGATTTCCTACCTCAGCAGACACTCAGCCGTCTGTCATAGCAGTGCGTGCGCGGGCGCGTGTGTGTGTGTGTGTGTGTGTGTGTGTGTGTGTGTGTGTGTGCAGGTGTCACATGACCTGCTTAATTGCCCCTGTAAATAACTGCTTTGAAAGCTTCCTCTCTTTGAATGATAAAACCTGGTTGTCTCCAGAGTTTGTATATGATTTTTAAGGCATTTGGTTTAAATTGAGCTCTACATATAAACAGCTTAGCATTAAGGGTTTATGGTAATGATGCTCCGGTTATTGGCCAACTGTAAAGCACAGCATTGTTTTACTAGCCAGCATGGAATACAGGAACTACACTACCTCACACCTCCGTGATTTTCAAGTTGTAACAGAGGGACAGGAAGATAAAAAAGATTTTATCTTTGTCTTTTGGCTGTAATTTTCTACAGATTGCATAGGATTACACACTTATGCATATTTTAAAGTTAACTTCTAAAGAGGTTTTTTTCCTAAAAATTGGTTGAAGTTGGTTTTCCTGAGGGTGCGGATTGTGTGCGCACTCTGCACCGTTGTCTCCGGCAGAAGCTGGGAAGGTGGTTTTCCGTGTCGGCTGCATAGTCATACGGTCCCGGCCCCTGGTGTATGAATCGGCTTTCTCAATGCTTGATGGTTTTTAAAAAGCTATTGCCTAACTCAGCAAGATAACATTATCTTAAATTTTGTTATTTCAGTTCACCTATAGCAAATGATTTGTTAAATTGTTATGCTCAAAGCAAATATGGATATAAATCTTGGTCCTCCATTTGTAACTTTTCTAACATAATTTACTGTAGCTTAATGTTTCTCCAGTTTTGAATAAGGAATTTAAATAGATATATATTTTAAATGTATTTTTATTAATTTCAGAGCGAGGGAGAGAGAGAAACATCAATGATGAGAGAATCATTGATCGGCTGCCTCCTGCACACCTCCTACTGGGGATTGAGCCCGAAACCTGGGCATGTGCCCTGACCAGGAATCGAACTGTGACCTCATGGTTCGTAGATTGATGTTCAACCACTGAGCCACGCTGGCCGGGCGGAAATTAAATATATCTGATGTGGTAGACGATACAGGTTGCATGTGGACACTCGGCCCCTTTCACAACTTGGAAAAAACCCAAACAGCAATGTTATAATGAATTCTCAGGTGAACTTGTTTCCGTATAAAACATCTGTTTTGAATTTGTAAATATTTTAAGTGTTTTATTAAGGCATGTAATAAACTATTCTTTGAAATCTGTTGGGTAAATGAAAATTTAAAGCCGTAATGGCATACTAATTGTAAATAAACATCTATTGATTTTTTTGTATCTTTCTTAATATAATTTTCTAACAATGCAATAAAACCACTAAATTTATATATTCATAGCCAATTAAGGTCATATTTCATTATAAGAAAACTTTCATAGTATTTAATTTATATTTTCTCCCTAATGTGCTTATCCAAATGTAGCAAAACGATAGATGTTAGATGTTGGCAATAAATTGACAGTTAAATAAAATTCCCTAAAATTGCTTCTAATTGAATAGAGTTGTATATTCCATTTCCATTTTCCACCTCTGAGGTGACTTTCCTAATCCAGGTCTTTGGTCAGGAAGTACTTGTCTGAGGGAGGACTTCATATTTGATGATGGTGTCTGAATACTGTTCCCAGACACGGGGGTTAAGGGAGCACAGCTGCTACCTTGCTCCTGACTGACTGCAGTTCAGGCTTCGGATGGAGAGGTGGGGCTTTTTGAGGGGATGCTGTCTCTCTAGTCCCTGGGTTTTACAGACTCGCCTGCTCAGGCACCCTCCCAGATGACAGCCTACGTCTGGCCAGGCCCTGTACCAGGCTGGCCGCCCAGAGCCTGCACGCCCCGTGTGCGCCTCTCCGGGAAACGTGACTCAGCAGCGGGGGGGCTCTGACATCCTAGTGTTTGGCAGTCTCCAGAGTAGCAGGGGCAGGACATAGGGCAGGGCAGAGGGGCGGGGGCGGGTGGAGGCCAGCCCACTGCCAAGTGTCTTCGAGGCGCACGGGCGACCCTCAACGGCAAAGCACCAACCACCCGAGAGGCCACACCCTCGCCCGGCCCGCCTGGGGCAGGCTGCTGGGCGGTGCTGCTGTGAGACCAGTCGGGGTGCGAAATGGAGTGTCAGAGGCTGGGGATCTCGGCGTGGGCCACGCGCCGGAAGAGGGGGCACCAGTCAGCCTGGCATGCGTGGGCACCGAGGCAGCGTCACCGTGGGAGAGGCCAAGGGCCTGGCAGCCCCAGGATGCCACCCTGTGGTCACCATGGTTACCACGAGGTCAGATGCAGGGGCTTTGAGGACTTAAGTGCGAGGGGTGGATGTCGCAGTCTCTGAGGGGGCCAGGAAGTAGCACCCACGCCCTCTGCTCCCGCACCCCACCTGGCTTAGTTTGGGGCCATTTGAGAAAGAAGGTGGGCGTGGCATACACATTGCAGATGGAGGCCCCTGGGAGGGTGCGGCTGCGCAGGTGAGCCCAGTGGGTTTGCTAAACGTGGGCGCACCCCAGCCAGTTGCCCAGCTTACCCGGGACAGCGCCCCCGGAGGGCAGGTCCCAGCGCTTGGGGCCGGCAGGCCACCTGCTCCAATGGACTGACTAGAACCTAGGGCCTCCCTGGGCGGTGGGAGGAGAGGGCCGTGGGGACAGGGGGCGGGGCATGGGGGCAGGGGCTGTGGGGCCGTGGGGGCAGGGGTTTAGGAAAGACCCAGAAGCTGGATGAGGGAGGGATGTCCCCTTCATGCTTCTCCCCTGGAAACGCTGGGTCCCCATCCCCAGCGGCATTGGCCAGGCCTGTCCCCGTGGCTGTGGCAGCGCTGGGCACGGCCCTGCTGTTCCGGACAGGCCTGCCCACGAGGGGCCCCTCCATCCCGAGGGGTAACCCCAGAAACTCGAGACGCGCCAAGATGCCCATCGTGGTAGCGTCCAAGCCCTCAGAGAGGGACCAGGTGACTCCTGTCCGTGACTCTGCGCCGGGAACACCGAGGGCGGCCGGGCGCTCTGCTTGGCTCTCCGTGACCTTGTTCGCTGACTTCACAGCCGCCTCGGTCGTGGGCCCTGTGCGCCCTCCTCCTGGCGCGTATCCAGGTGTGAACTGCCGGACAGACGCGGAAACAGGCTGACCACAGAGTCCACGCTTGTGTATCCAGAGCGACGACCACCAGGCGTGTTAGATCTCTGTGAACATCCTGCAGAGATGTCCGCCACAGATGACCGGTTCTCGTTCGTCCCATTCGCTTTCACCGGTGCACGTGGATCCTGGACAGGGGCCACTGCAACCGGAAACGGTCAAACATGGTTTTAAGAAGCAAAAGCTACGGGCATGTCAGCCATAAACCTAAAGGCAGGAAGTTTTCTCACCAAGAACCGAAAGCAGGGCCTCCGGGATGGGCTCCCGCTCCCCCTGCGTCCCCGCCCTTCCCCACGCACCAGGCCTTGCTGCTGTGACATCCCTGTGACGTCCCTCTGCTGTGACGTCGCTGCCGCTGTGACGTCACAGGGCCTGGTCTGCTTGTAAGCATCAGGGTCTCACATGACGTTAACCTGGGGAAGGTCCGTAGCCGAGCACTTTGGAACGTATTTTGTCTTATTTTCTTCTGTTCCTGGAACTTCTCACATCCTGGCCTGGTCAGAACTCGCTGCCCATGATTTTTCTTTCCACCCATAGATGGCAGCGCAGCCCCGCCTGCAACCGGACCCGGCCGGTGTGGGTCAGGCTTGGTCAGGAGCAGCCGGAACAGACAGACCACAGACCGGTGGCGGCTCCTGTCCTCAGGCAGGACGCTCCCCCACCGACCCCCCCCCCCCTGCTGCCGTCGGGGACGAGGCCAGAGTGTTTCCAACCCACGTCTCTCACAGAAGATCCACCCGCGTGGGCGTGACCCGCTGCGGGTCACCATCTCTCCTGTGGAGGTGCCTGTCTCCTGGGAGCCGCCCGGCTCAGGCGGAGGAAGCAGCCTTGGGCAGGTCGCCGCCCTGTTCACAGCCAGGCCACCCCGGAGCAGGCGAGGTTGCCCGGGTCCGGCTCTGCGGGTTCCTGTGCGTCCTAAGGGTTCCAGGTGAGGCCAGGCAGTCGCCTGCGATGCAGCCGGCTGGAGGGCAGGGTCAGGGGCTCAGGTGTGTGCTTGCTGAGAAAGTGAGCCCCAGTTACCTGTGCGAGGGCCACCTGGGTTCCCGCCCAGCACCTCCCGCTGCCCGACCTGCGGCTCAGCCCATCCTGTCTCCTCCCACGGAGGGTGGAGGGTGGGCCCACGTTCCCCTCCATACAGTGCTGCAGGCTCTGTGCGCGGGGAGCCCGGTAGGTGCCTATCTCTTCGAGCACCGTCCTCCCTAAATGTGGAAACCACTCAGCACACGAGCGGCTGGGGTGTGGGGACCCCCAGCTGAGCACGTGTAGGCACCTCTCTCTCCTGAGCCCAGAAACTCGCTCCAATATTCCCAGTCTGCCTCCCTCTCTCCCCCGCATGCTCATCGTTCCTTCTGCTGACATCCCTCCATCCTCACGTTTCCCTCACCACTTTCAGGATCTCCATTATCCAGGACCTCCGTTCTCCAGGATCTCCGTTCTCCAGGATCTCCGTTCTCCAGGACATCCGTTCTCCAAGATATCCATTCTCCAGGATAACCTTTCTCCAGGACATCCGTTCTCCAAGATATCCGTTCTCCAGGATAACCTTTCTCCAGGATCTCCGTTCTCCAGGATATCCGTTCTCCAGGATAACCTTTCTCCAGGATCTCCGTTCTCCAGGACATCGCTCTCCAGGATCTCCGTTCTCCAGGATCTCTGTTCTCCAGGATCTCCGTTCTCCAGGACATCCGTTCTCTGTAACCAGGACCAGGGAGAGTGAGGAGCGGCAGGAGGCAGGTCAGAGCCTGGAATCCTCTTCTGTCTCAGACTCGAGATGAAGGATCCTCTGAGTTTTGATGGTGTCCAGGCACCAGATGAAACATCAGTGAGCCTAAGGAGAAAGGTTTAACCCAATCTCGGAATTCATCCCAGGGTCCCCCACCCCCTACGCTCAGCTGCTTTACCACACGGACTAGAGCCAATTGCCTGAGGCTATGGGTCCTGGCTCCTGGCTCTAGTCCTGCTCCTGGTCACCTTCTCCTCCTCCTCCAGGTCACAGACCCGTCACCTCTCCTGCTCACCTCCTCCTCCTCCAGGTCACAGGTGATTCTCTGGTCAGTCCAGCCCTGCCTCTGGAACTTTCTTCCAGGCCCCTCCCCACCTCTCTGAGCCAGAAAGTGGCCACTACACAGGGTGAACCCCTTCGAAGGTAAGAGGTGTGTGAATGAGGGGAGGAGCTCTATGCTGGGACGTCAAGTAGGGAGAACACTTTCCGCGGTGTGGGCCTGACACAGGCCCCTTAGAAGGACCAGAGCAGGTGAATTTCCCCGTGTGTGTTTCAGCATGTGGTGGATGAGGTAAACAACGGTTAAAGGACGTCTATTCAATACAGGATGTTGGGACAATTAGTCATCTGTTTACAAGTGGTACCTTGGATTTTATCTCATTTCATGCACCAGAAATAAATTCTACAAAGCTAACGGAATTCATGCAGAAGAAGGCATAGTATTGGGTGGTGCAGCACAGAACACAGAACAAGGGATAGAGGGCAGGCTCGCAGCCAAGGGATAGAGTGCTTAATGAGGGACAAATCCCTTTACTCGGAGCCAAGGGACTCAGGTTCTTCTTGTGCTTAATGATTTGGACAAATCCCTTTACTTACCTGGACATTGCTGTCTTCATCTGTGAAATGGTGATGATGGTGATGGTGATGGTGATGGTGATGGTGATTATGATGGTGGTGATGGTGATGGTGATGATGATGGTGGTGGTGATGGTAATTATGGTGATGATGGTGATGGTGATGATGGTGATGATGGTGATGATGGTGATTATGATGGTGGTGATGGTGATGGTGATGGTGATGGTGGTGATGGATGGTGATGGTGATGATGATGGTGATTATGATGGTGGTGATGGTGGTGGTGATGGTAATTATGGTGATGATGGTGATGATGGTGATGGTGATGATGGTGATGATGGTGATTATGATGGTGGTGATGGTGATTATGATGGTGATGATGATGGTGGTGGTGATGGTAATTATGGTGATGATGGTGATGATGATGGTGATGATGGTGATGATGGTGATGATTGTTGGTGAATGGTGATGAATGATGGTGGTGATGGGATGATATGATTAAATGAAAGGGACTCACCCTTTGTAAGGTTTAATTAAGACATCAAAGTCAAACTGGTTTACAGAGCCTAGTGAGAGCTTGTGTGTGCTTCCAAGCAAGGTGTTCGGCTTTACATCTTCTATAGCCTTTGCAGCTCAGGAGAGAATTCAGACTAGCTTAAAGGATATATCAAATGCTGAACGGTTACACACAGTGGGAAAGAATGGAGAAATGGGCTGCAGAACAAGTTGGAGACATGATGGACTGGCTGTCAACAGGCCCCATCTTGGCTCTTACCTGTTAGAAAACACATTGCTCATCCACACAACTTATATTCCGTTAAAGGTTTAACAATTCCTAATACTAGCTAACATGCACTGGGTACTGACTGTTCCATCTCTTTACAGGAGTGGAAAGGTGTTCTCCTACTGTGTGTTCATTGCTGCCCTACCTATGTGTTCATTTGCAGTGTAGTCTGGAGACTTAATCATAACATTACTAGCTTGGCAGAGGTGATGTCAGAGGCAACTAAATCTCTGGGCAGGAGCAGTGCTGGACTTGAATGTTCTTCAAGGCTCGTTCCAACCATGGCCTCTATGACTGTGTGGATATGTGTGTGCTCTAGACTTTAAACAAGTGATTTCCAAATGAATGCAAGTCAACGGTTGAGCGAGAGCTCGCCTGCGACATAGCAAGTTCTGGTTCCTTCTTTTCCTCCTCATTCTAAGTTTTCACCTATACATTATTCTCTGATTTATTTTCCTACTCTTCTGCACAGGATTCTTCCTCACTCCCAAATTGCTGCTTTTTGATTATAAGCAGTTCCGAATCATCATTGGCTGTTTCATTCAGTGAAATAAACGTATCCCCCACGAGGTGGAACACACTTGCAAATGAACGGCAAGGGGATATAGCATTAATTTGCTTCAAAGTCTTTGCAATCATGTACGTTAAAGGGTTTAACTGATTTTTTCCTGCAATGGAATGAGAAATGGTTGTTAATTTTTTATCACCTCCCTGAATAGACCGCGCCGTCCCTAACGGGTGCATAAACCCGAATTAATCTCCGACGGGCGTCGTCAGTTAGGTGTGTGGTAACGAGGATCTCGTGGATTCCTCCCAGCATCTGAGCAGGAGGCACGTTTTCCCGGACAGCTTGCATTGTCTTCAGTTGCTTTCATACTTTCGGTTGCACATTTTGATTCTTAAGAAAAAACAAACTTGTATATGACTGGGACACAATAACGTTGGATAGAATTAGACTCACAGAGGCCATTAACGCTCACTGTTCCCTTCCCAGTAAATGAGAATTCACTTTGAAATGTCACCCACGCCAAGCTAGGACCTTCACAGCCTCCGTGGGCAACTAATTTTAACCAACACTTTCTGTCAGGATTTTGCCCACAAAATATGGAACTGAAATGCCTCTTGTCATTTTTCACTTTTCAAACCTTAAGGAAAAAGGCAAAACAATGGATTACGATTCTTCACAAGGTCACGAGTTGGTAGTAAAATCATGAGTTTAGAGTGTCTTATTAGACTCATCAAACGAAGGTTGCCTATTGTTCGTTTTTTATTGATAGGAGATTGTTGACACTGGTGTTAAAGGTGGGGGTGGGTGAGTCATTGGCTGGGGGGGAGATAAGAAGTTACTAGACAGCTTTTTATCCACTCGTCTGCTGATGGGCACTTGGGCTGTTTCCAGATCTTAGCTGTGGTGAACTGTGCTGCTATGAACGTAAGGTCATATAGTCTTTCTGATGGGTTTCTTAGGATATAGTCCTAGAATAACTGGATCAAATCCATGTTTAATTTTTCGAGGAAATGCCATACCGTTCTCCACAGTGGCTGCACCAGTCTGCGTTCCCACCAGCGGTGCACGAGGGTTCCTTTTTCTCCGCAGCCTCCCCAGCACTTGTCCTTTGTTGATTTGATGGCAGCCATTCTGACAGGTGTGAGGTGGTACCTCGTTGTGGTTTAAATGCGCATCTCTCGGATGATTGGTGCCTTTGAGCATCTTTGCGGGGCGGGTGAGAGACAGAGGAGTGAGAAGAAAGTGCAGCTGCCTCAGGGCTGGTCTCTGCCCTTCCGTCTTAGGACAGAATGCAGAGCGTTTCTCATGGACCGACCCCATGTTTGCTCAGACCCAAGGCTTTGGCTCGAGCTGTGTCCCTTCCAGATGCATCTTAGCCC